>OZ038504.1:36119326-36151826 GCA_964036315.1 Acanthosepion esculentum | reverse complement strand
ATAGTGTGGACATAGAAATCAACACTGCATGTTTAATATCAATTGCACACCACAGGTGATCCTCAGATCAATGCAGTGCTGATTTCTATCTTCACACTGTTTATATCTACAAACATGATCTCGAATATTGAGCACTATTCCCCTATAAATATATCAAATTTGAAACCTTATATCTATATCTATCTATCTATCTATGTCTCTCTCTCTCTATATATATATATTTATTTATTTATTTATATGTGTGTGTCTGTAAGTGTGTGTGTATGTGTGCCGCATCATTTACATATAAGTTCATGAAAGATTACAACTGATATATCTGTTCCTTTTGACAGTCTGGAAAAAGAGGACGTGTGAAAATATTTTATTGTAGGAAGCTGTTAACTGTTAAAAGATCATGCAAAAAATTAAAATTTATTAACCCTCTGCATTATATAAATAATCTTAGTATTAGGTTGTCCAGAAAATAATGTCTGATTTTAGAATAAACTTTTGTGTTCTAATATATTATTATAATAGTTGCCAAAAATATATTACTATATTCGTAAGGATTCAAATGTCCTCTTTCTAAATTTTATATCAATCTCCTTCAGAATTCTGTTCTCAAATACTTGATGCATTCCTCTGTATAGACTAGAAAATTGTATAATGTCTGATTTTAGAAGAAACCATTTTATTGTGTTCTAGTAGGGTCATTCAATAAATAAGGTGAATTTTTAGGTATAAGAACTTCTAATACAGATAGAAGCTTACTTTTTCTTTTTCTTTTTTTTCAACGTAGTCTCCCAGCACTTTCACACACTTTTCCCATCTGTGCACAAGCTTCCGTATTCCCTCAGCGTAAAAATCTTTGGACTGATGTCTCAGCCAGTCGCTCACAACACTTTTGACTTCATCGTCACTTTTAAACTTTGTGCCTCTTGTGAATGCTTTCAAGGAACCAAACTGGTGAAAGTCTGAAGGGGCAAGGTCTGGGCTGTAAGGGGGACGAGGGAGCAGTTCCCAGCCCAGCTCGTTGATGGTCTGCACCGTTTGGGCTGCTGTGTGAGGCCTTGCGTTGTCATGATGCAAGATGACTCCTTCTGACTGATGACCCCTGCGTTTGGCCCAACAGATAAGCTCAAAGTCCTTGCAATGTCATCCACTGTCACCCTTCTGTCAGACTGAATGAGGTCATTGACTGATTCGATCACCTCAGGAGACCTCACTTCTGTAGGCCTCCCAGGCCTGTCTTCATCCTCAACACTGCTCCGTCCTTCTTTAAACAATTTAGCCCACTTGTAGACATTTGTTTGGCTGAAACATGTGGCACCATACACAGTTGACATTCTCCTATGAATTTCAACTGGTTTGCACCCTTCAGCAACCAAAAACTTGATAACTGACCGCTGTTCAATCCTGGAGCATGCTTCTTGGTCGGCCATCTTTGTTAATCGCCAAAACTCTCAAAGTTTTTTTTAATCTGCAAAAGAAATTAAATCCATGTGAAAAAGATGTAAAACAAAAAAAATAAAAGAGAGTAAGCTTCTATCTGTATTAGAAGTCCTTATACTGAAAAATTCAACTTATTTATTGAATGACCCTCGTATAGTTGCGCAAAAATATCTTACTCATTCCAAATAATTAAAGTGTCCTTCTCCTTAATTTTATATCAGTCCTTTTCGGGATTTAAGTGAAATCATTACATGCCACTCATTTTGAACATGAATAAAGAAAAGATGCATTTATTTTTTGCATGAATTCAAGATTGGTCATAATGTTTCTCAAGCACTGCCAACATTAACAAAGGTACGAGGTGAAGGATCCACTTGTAATCAGACATTATGATGCTGGTTCCTGAAGTTAAGCAATGGGGATATGACACTTGAATGTCATGATGGTAGAGGACATCCATCTGCAATTGACAATTAACACCTGAAGACACTAGTTGGACAAACTGAATATGAAAGTATCAGAGAAATGTCTCAGCTAATGGGTGTCAGCATTCCAAACAATATCTGACCATCTCAAGAAAATTGGTAAAGTGAAGAACCTTGATCAATGGGTTCCACATGAACTCAGTGAAATTCAAAGCTTTTTACATTTTCTGGTGTGCTCGATTCTGTATCTGTGAAATTTGAATTATCCATTTTGATAGCGACTTGTGATGGGAAATGAATCATTTATGATAATCGTAAATAACCAGATTAATGGCTTCGATCATGACAAAGAATCGGGCGGTTATCATAGACAAAACTGCACCAACACAAGATTATGCTGATTGACTGGTGGCCCACCTTTGGCATTATCCTTTACCACATTTTGGTATCTAACCAGAGCATCACTGCCAAAGTTTACTGCCAACCACTGGATGAAATGCACATTCAGTTAAGCAAAATATGACATGCACTGGTTGTCACGGTCCATTTCTGCTTCCATGCTCGATCACATGTTACCAGGATGATAATGAAAATAATTGAGGAGATGTGACTTTGAACATCTATCATATTCTCATAATCTATCATATTCCCCTAATCTATCATATTCTCATAATCTATCATAATCTCATAATATATATTCTCATAAACTATTATATTCTCATAATCTATCATATTCCCATAATCTATAATATTCCCATAATCTATAATATTCCCATAATCTATCATATTCTCATAATCTATATTCTCATAATCTATCATATTCTCATAATCTATCATATTCCCATAATCTAAAATATTCCCAGAATATATATTCTCATAATCTATTATATTCTCATAATCTATCATATACCCATAATCTATCATATTCTCATAATCTATCATATTCTCATAATGTATATTCTCATAATCTATCATATTCCCATAATCTATCATTTTCTCATAATCTATCATATTCTCATAATCTATCATATTCCCATAATCTATCATTTTCTCAAAATCTATCATATTCCCATAATCTATCATATTCTCAAAATCTATCATATTCCCATAATCTATAATATTTCCAGAATATATATTCTCATAATCTATCATATTCTCATAATCTATATTCTCATAATCTATCATATTCCCATAATCTATCATATTCCCATTATCTATTGTATTCTCATAATCTGTTATATTCTCATAATCTATCATATTCCCATAATCTATAATATTCCCAGAATATATATTCTCGTAATCTATTATATTCTCATAATCTATCATATACCCATAATCTATCATATTCCCATAATCTATCATATTCTCATAATCTATATTCTCATAAGCTATCATATTCCCATAATCTATCATATTCCCATAATCTATCGTATTCTCATAATCTATCATATTCCCATAATCTATCATATTCCCATAATCTATCATATTCTCATAATCTATATTTCCATAATATATCATATTCCAAAAATCTCTTACTGACTGACTACCATTTTTTCTAGTATCTTGACAATTTGCAAGCCAAAAGACATCCTGTTGTAAAAAAGATGCAGTCATTTACCTATCACTACAAAGATATCATCAACAACAACAATAATAATAACTAGAAAGACTTGTGAACATTTCACAGTTTTCCTATTTGAATATTCTCATGAATCTTAATTTTTAAATTAATGATCAAGTAAACTCATCAATTGTTCTACGACAATAAAATATCTGTAGAAATTTCCCTTATGTATTGTTGAATATTTGTGCCACATCTACCATATTCCCATAATCTCTCACCGACTGACTACCACTTTTTCAAACATCTTGACAAATTCATTGCAAAAAAGATGCAGTTACTGCATTCAAAGATTTCTTGACCTCCAAACCTTTAGAGTTTTATCGTAAATAACCTTGTAACTTGATGGCACAATTGTATAGATGTTCAGTATTCTTATTTTGATTGATTTAAACATTGTTCAAATACATTAATTCAGGAATATAAGAAATTGATTCTAAAATCGGACATTATTTTCAAAACAACATAATATTTCCTGCAAAATGTTTATCCGATTCAAATATTGATGTGAAACCTTTGCTTTATCGATTTTAAATTTTATTTTCAATACGAATATTTTTGTTTAGTGGACCAATGCCACACTGCTACATTAAACAGAATTTACAGAGCTATAAAACCCCATGTTTAGAATTTAATGTCTCAGCTATAAGCTCTCAGCAACTGATTTATCATCTCATAAGGTGTGAACAAATTTCTCATTGGTTAAAAATATAAACTTTTGCAAGTTGTTTTAAGTTAAATAACAACTAAGAGAAAATGCCTAACTACTAGAATGTGTAAAATTTAAAACTTTATGTCAATGGCGGGGCTTGGAAAGAAAGAATATTTCCAGTTAGTCCATTATTAGTATTTATATATCCAGGAGGCATGGTGGAGTTATGGATAATGGGTTGGACTGAGGAATCAGAGAACCAAGTTCGAATTCCAGTCAAATCCATTACCTTCACTTACATGCTAATACTCTTGGTAATACTCTTCTTTTTCCCCAAGGCATGGGTAAGTAGAAGGACAGACTGGGTTCTATAGCCTTGGATGGCAACTGGTCTATCATAGAAACAAATGGCAACCTACTGTGGGAAAAAAATCTGTCTTGTTAGTCATGTATTGAAAGATACATGATCGCCTCCGTTTGTATCACGTATGGCACATAACTGATATCCATGGTATGCTAACACCTTAAAAGTTGTTCCCAAATGGTGTGGCATGCCTCATAGGTGTGGCATAAGAGGCTACCAGGTGATGTGGAATGATTGAAAGACAACCAAAGATTTAGAAACAGTTTGAAAAAATTCATATGCCAAAAATAAATATGATTTCAAAATTTAAAATATTATTATGGATTACTTGTAATTACATGCATGGGTCCCAGTATAAATAGTTATAAATAATTTTATCATTGTGATATTTTTACATTATATCAAATATTAAGAATATAGTAACTGGGGTCCGCAAATAATGTTCGGACTTCGAATCTGTGGTTATCTTCCTTTAACCCACTCTATGTTTTTTATTTTTAAATTTACTTTTTATCACATAAAATTTGGTGAAGCATGAGAAATTTTCGTTCTGAAAATGGAGGCCAGAGAAAGAAAATTTGGGAACCACTGCCTTAAGACGGAACAGAATAGGTGAAAAGAATAAAAAGAAACATATGCATTGTTCTCAAAGAGATTTTACATACAAATATCATGCAAGATATTATATTATATAGAAATATGTATATACTTATTACTATTTATCCCATACAAAGAAACTATAAAACACATGGATAAAACAAGCAGTGTAAACAGTCTGAAAAATCCCAAAGCTTTTACTTGGAATATTTCATGCGGTATTTACTTGTTTCCCCCACTAGGACGAGATGTGACACAAGGTCTTTTTAAAGTGGGGACCTGAGCGCATACACCCGGGTAAGGGACAAAAATTGCCCACAGCCCCCACAACTGTCGGTTGCACTGGCCTCAGTGTGAGCACCGATCCATCTCTCTGGTGCCATGAGAGGGTGCGGCCTTGGGCAGCTGTTCCCCAGGGCTGGGCACCTCTCAGTATGATTTTCTCAGTTGCCACTCTGTCCTTGGAATATTTCACAAGGGGAAACAATGACCAGACCTGTGGTGTGCTATATGTTCTTTGTAAGACAATGTGGTTACCATTTTTTTCTCATAACTACTGCAGGATTATGACTTCTATCTCTCTTGCAGTCTGCATATCATCTGGAGTTTGTCACCCCACTCACATGACCCTCACAAATTCTTCTTACCCAAAGACAGATAATTGCTCTCTGGATCTCTATAATATATAATGTCATTTTAAAAGTAAATACAATATTTTTATTTCAATAAATGTTCACACCCAATACATGGCCCAAGAGCCACTTAAGGTAGAGGGATACTTATTGAGTTTGTTGTAGCGATAGCATAAGATGATGAAGCAAATGCAGATTATGAGGATATGTAGGATAGATCACAGTTGGCTCTAAACTTGAAGAGATTAAGATTATATCGATCAAGAAAGCATCCTCTCAGGAGTCTGTTCCACAAATTATCAGTGCTCAGGAGGAACCTGTCTGTTCCTTATTACCAAAGAAAATATGAAAGGAATGGGAATGATTCAACTTTGTGCACATGGTGTGGTGGATTTTAACAGTAAAGGTCTGAACTTATGCAAATAAGGAATGCAAACTGTCTGACCATTTGCCATGAAAATAGAAATAAAGCTCCAATAAACTTGCCTGATATATTTACAATATATGTCATTCAGATGAAAATTGATTCGCCAAACTTTTCCTATTTTACAAAAGTTAGTCCTGCAAATTGCTTTTCGTATATATATTTATATACATATATGTTTTATATTTTATTATTGCATGTAAGTTTTATATAGCTACTGAAGTATAAGATTTTTTAATAGATTTGGTTGCCAACAAACCCAATAAAACAAATATTACAATAAAATGATTCATATAAAGTTTATGGTTTCCTAGTGAATAGAAAAATTCTATCTACCCTATTCATCTTATATCTAATGTCCCTTCAGTATTGTAGGTGATCATGGCTCTCCATTACTTCCTGTCTTTTATTGCTCTAAGTATCATTTGACTCTTTATCCTACCTCTTTGTCCTTGTTCTGATATCTGTTCACGCAAACTAAAAAAACAATAACGCAACACTCAAAAACATGTGCAAAGGCAAAAGAATTAACAATTTCTCTGGGTTCCCAAATATCTTTCAAAAATTGAAAATGTTTAAATTGTCTGACGTAGTTTTATTAAGTGTCACATAGTTTGAACACAAGTAAGATGGCTAAATCATCATCTACTGGTTGTTATAATCCAACTATAATAAAAAAAAAAATGGGGGAAAAATAACAGTTCAGTTATGGCTGTATAAAATGATTATTATGAAGCATGATTTCGTACAGTTGAGTTGGCTAGATGTAACCACAAGATCTATGCTAACAGTTTATTTTCTTGCAATTCTCACTTGTAGAACTCTCTTCTGGCTCTATGCTTTCTGACCAACTTTGATCTTCAAAAATTTAAATGCAATGTCAATCACTATCTACTGTATTCCTGATTACTCTTCTATTGTTCTTGTTTTTTAATAATGTTTCTCTAGTATCTTAATCTTTCACACTCAGTATCTCCTAGTGTTTTAGCGGATTTACTGCCTTGCATTGCATGATATGATTAAAAAAATAAAATAAACATTATTTGGACTATTGTCTTTATCTTTGTCGCCATATTTATTACAATGTTTCAGCAGTTGTACGCTCCGGCCTTCTTCAGGTGGTTGGAATGTCGAACTGAACCCTTTATTTCGCTCACTGGGGTAGACTGTTCTAGTTCCACATGCCATGTTTAATGGATATATCAGTTATCAGTTATCTCCTGTTAATTTTTCCCCTCTGAAAGTCCTCCACTGCCTTAACTGGGTATTGAACTCACACACTTTGGGTCCTGTCACTAGATCTAACCAATGCCTTTATCCACTGTGTTCTTGACTTGGTGCAAGTCATGATTGCAAACTAAGTACACCAGTAGCTTGCACTAATTTTATCAAAGCAGCCGGATACTTCAACATTTGAGTAAAGAGCAATTTTGTACCATCATACGTAAATATTGATCTGCTAGTTCTGAAAAACTAAGGTTAATTTTTGCACCAATCTCAAAATAGTAAACCATGCTATATGTGAACATTTATGGTTAAATGAATGCAGTGAATTCTTGCTGCTCAAGAGAGTTTACTATTGAAACAAACAAATGGATCAAATCCTTTGAGCAATTCAAAGCCCAAGATTTAGGATATAATCTTAGCAAGGCCACACCAAAATATTTCCTTTATTGTTTCAGTATCAATTCTTTTGGCAGCAAATCCGGAACGTGTTTGAAGATTAAAGTTAACCAATCTTCATTTGTACAGTTTGCATGTAGTATTTGTGAAGCAGTACGTCCTTCTTTTTCTAAATAAAAAGACAAAAATTTCCTAAAGCTATTAAAAAGATATAGGCATATGTGCATATGTAATGATAGAAAAATAAACAAATAACGGCAAGGAGACCAAAATTTCAGCATCTCTAAAAGTAGATGCGCATTCAGTATTACTGGAACATAAAGCCATATTTCTAACAACAAATCAGAAGCTGTCACGACCAAGATACAAGATTCCTAACCTAGCGAGCGAATCACAAATTACCAGGATATAACTGCAACCCAGTGAGAAATGAAGTGACACATTTGAAGTGGATCTCTAGATACTTATATAACGAGATAGAAAATCAACCTAAATCAGAATCAATGAAATCATTTTACCTATTCTCTGATGATGCGGTCATCATAATATATCCAGAGCTAAAATACAACACAAGTGTGATCCATTGGTGACCTTAGATATCCGCACAATCCGCCATTAAAATTAAAACATATATCCTTGCTTTCAACATATTTTCAAACAAGCAGCTGCTTTATTCAAAACAGATGTACCTTCCTCCACCCACATTATTATTCAGGTGGCTACTACTTTTAAATACATACATAAATGCATGGTGATTATCATAACTTATAGAAATAAAAGCCACACCCTCAGTCCTCATATCACTTGTGATGTCTTCTGACTTGTTTTGGTATCTATGGCTCCTAAGATGTGTCTTGAGACCAGCATCAGATTTGACAGATATACACCATATCCTTTATTAGATCGATTGGATCTGCATGCCCTACAACTTTCCTGTGTATCCCAATATGCCTCTTCAGCCCAGATGATAATCTGTAAAAATTGTTGCAAACAACACAGGTATTATCGACTGGGTGGTAAGAAAGGTTGGCATAGTGGTCGACTGGGTGGTAAGAAAGGTTGGCATAGTGGTCGACTGGGTGGTAAGACAGGTTGGCATAGTGGTTGACTGGGTGGTAAGAAAGGTTGGCATAGTGGTCGACTGGGTGGTAAAACAGGTTGGCATAGTGGTCGACTGGATGGTAAGAAAGGTTGGCATAGTGGTCGACTGGGTGGTAAGACAGGTTGGCATAGTGGTCGACTGGGTGGTAAGAAAGGTTGGCATAGTGGTCGACTGGGTGGTAAAACAGGTTGGCATAGTGGTCGACTGGATGGTAAGAAAGCTTGGCATAGTGGTCGACTGGGTGGTAAGACAGGTTGGCATAGTGGTTGACTGGGTGGTAAGAAAGGTTGGCATAGTGGTCGACTGGGTGGTAAAACAGGTTGGCATAGTGGTCGACTGGATGGTAAGAAAAGTTGGCATAGTGGTCAACTGGGTGGTAAGACAGGTTGGCATAGTGGTTGACTGGGTGGTAAGAAAGGTTGGCATAGTGGTCGACTGGGTGGTAAAACAGGTTGGCATAGTGGTCGACTGGATGGTAAGAAAGGTTGGCATAGTGGTCGACTGGGTGGTAAGACAGGTTGGCATAGTGGTTGACTGGGTGGTAAGAAAGGTTGGCATAGTGGTCGACTGGGTGGTAAAACAGGTTGGCATAGTGGTCGACTGGATGGTAAGAAAGGTTGGCATAGTGGTCGACTGGGTGGTAAGACAGGTTGGCATAGTGGTTGACTGGGTGGTAAGAAAGGTTGGCATAGTGGTCGACTGGGTGGTAAAACAGGTTGGCATAGTGGTCGACTGGATGGTAAGAAAGGTTGGCATAGTGGTCGACTGGGTGGTAAGACAGGTTGGCATAGTGGTTGACTGGGTGGTAAGAAAGGTTGGCATAGTGGTCGACTGGGTGGTAAAACAGGTTGGCATAGTGGTCGACTGGATGGTAAGAAAGGTTGGCATAGTGGTCGACTGGGTGGTAAGACAGGTTGGCATAGTGGTTGACTGGGTGGTAAGAAAGGTTGGCATAGTGGTCGACTGGGTGGTAAAACAGGTTGGCATAGTGGTCGACTGGATGGTAAGAAAGGTTGGCATAGTGGTCGACTGGGTGGTAAGACAGGTTGGCATAGTGGTCGACTGGGTGGTAAGAAAGGTTGGCATAGTGGTCGACTGGGTGGTAAAACAGGTTGGCATAGTGGTCGACTGGATGGTAAGAAAGGTTGGCATAGTGGTCGACTGGGTGGTAAGACAGGTTGGCATAGTGGTCATGCTTCTAGTTGTTATGATGAGCATTCAGATGGTTTACATAACCTGCCCTTGAAAACAACATGCTCACACATACCACATTTCCAAGAAAGATATATTGGAAAATCAGAATGAGTGTCTCTTCAGGAATCATACTTGAAGTGAATATGCCTGAGACAATCCCATCCTGAGTATGACGATAAACTACATCCGCATCCTGGGTAAGATGATAAACTACGTCCAACAGCAAGGCCTCTGATCAGGAGGTTTTGAGGATTGTGGAACCACCTCTTAATTGATGGTGTTCCCAGGTCCACCCTGACCCGGGATGGTAGCACCTGTTAGGGTTCAAGCTATGGGCAAATAGTTAACTCCCAAACTGGGGTTAAAACACTATCAAAGTGTAAAAATAAGTTTTAATACCAGAAATACTTTGTAAAAAATTATTACCAGCAATACATTTTGGAAAAAAAATATTACCAACAATACATTTTTTTTTAAAACTTACCAGCTATACATTTTTGAAAAAAAATATTACCAGTCATACATTTAAAAAAAAGAATTATTGCCAGCAATACTACACTCTTAAGAAAGCAAAAATGAAATATGTCTATCCTGATTTTCTCACCATATATCTCTCTGCACGACTCTTCGACAGAATTGAGTCACTCTCAGTCACTGTGTGTTTATCCGAATCTAAAAATAAACACGCTAAAATTCACCTCCATTCCGTACTGTACGCTGACGGCTTAGCGGGTAGAAGTTCGGACTGACGCAAATTCAGTCGGGTTTCGATCCTAGCTAGAGGCAACCGGACGTCTAGCCACACTGATGAGCTGTGAAACAGCGAAACAGTCTGTCTGTGGATGACAAAAATATATATATATATATATATATATTCTTAATTAAGTTTTCTTGAGTGAACAGTCTAATAGACGTAATACACACTATTTTAAAAATATGCAAAAACCAAGGCACCTGTTTCAAATACAGGTAACCACTAAAAATAACATTTGAAGTAATAAAAATGTTGAATTAAAAATAAAATCAGTAATTCCCTCAGAATTACTTTAATTACTTTTCGGATACAAAACTGAGCAGATATTGTTTTTTAGTGAAAAATCTGAATGAGGAAGTGTGCATTCCTTAAAATGAAAATAGAAACTTGTTGGACTGTGATGTTCTCTGTGGCTGAGTGGTCTAGAGCATACCAGATAAAACAGTGGCTTACCCTGAAAAGGGAGACACTGGTTTGAAACCTGTTGCAGGGAACATTTTCTCAAGTTTTCTCAAATACACAGGCCAACAGATGAAATATACACTATTTAAAATAAATAAAAAAATGCATATCTATGTCAAAAGTGGATATCCACTAAAAATAAAGTATTAAGTATATATATATATATATATATATATATATGTAATTTTCTCATTAACAATCCTACTTTAAAGAGAAATTCTAATCTTGCATATCCACTTTTAACATGAGTCAGTTTAGTCCTACAGGATCTGGCATTGATTGGTTGTTACAAAATGTGGTGTCAGCTAACATATTCCGAATTCAGTGTGAAACTCTGACATTCTGAAAATTGTTATTCATAGGATTCATAATTTGTGATAACTGACATTCATAAAGATCATCACGGGATCAGTATTGAACAATAATATTTTATCCTACAGGTCTTTGGGGAATAATCTATCAGGTACATTTAATTCTACTTAAAGGATATCAAATTAGGATTGGATAGATAGATAGATAGATAGATAGATAGATAGATAGATAGATAGATAGATAGATCGATAGATAGATAGATAGATAACTATTTATCAAAATAAATACAAACAGATAGATACAAACAGACTAAGATAGATAGATTGATAGAAAGAAGAAAGAAAGAAAGAAAGAAAGAAAGAAAGAAAAAGGCTGAGATAGATAGAAACAGACTGAGATAGATAGATAGATAGATAGATAGATAGAAACAGACTGAGATAGATAGATAGATAGAAACAGACTGAGATAGATAGATAGATAGATAGATAGATAGAAAAAGACTGAGATAGATAGATGGATATAAACAGACTGAGATAGATAGATAGAAACAGACTGAGATAGATAGATAGATAGATAGATAGATAGAAACAGACTGCGATAGATAGATAGATAGATAGATAGATAGATAGATATCAAAATAAATACAAACAGATAGATACAAACAGACTAAGATAGATAGATAGATAGATAGAAAGAAAGAAAGAAAGAAAGAAAGAAAGAAAGAAAGAAAAAGACTGAGATAGATAGAATAGATAAATAAAAGTGAAACACGTTAATTGTTTTTTTTTAATTGAGCTCACCCCAAGCAAGGTACTAAAGCCACTGAGACACAAGGGCTTACTGAGTGTGGAAGAATTAGAAAACAGAAACCTTACTAAGGAGCAAGAACAAAAGAAGAGTAAACAGGAGGAGAGTAGATAGTGATTGATATTGCATTTAAATTTTTGAAGATTAAAGTTGATTTGAAAGCACAGAGCCAGAAGGGAAATTCTACAAGCGAGAAGTGCGGGAAGATAAACTTTTAGCATAGAACTTATGGTTGCATCTAACCAGCTCAACCGTAAACTGGTGAGACCTTGTCACCAGTCTAGTACTGCACTTAAATTCATAAAGTCTAGTGACCCTAGTGAAGAGCGCATCCAAGCAGGTGCCATGAAATTATTTATAGAAAAGACACAGGGAAGCAACTTTACAGTGGTGGGAAATTGGCAATTAATAAACGTTACCTATTTGTTTTTTATTTTATGATAGATAGATTGATACATAGATAGATATATAGATAGCGATATGACGAAACCAAATTTGATACATGGATAGATAGATAAGACCAATTTTGATAGATATGACAAAACATATTTTGATAGATAGATATGACAAAACAAAATTTGATAGACATTCATGAGACACAATTTGATAGATATAACAAAACCCAGTTTGCTAGCTAGCTAGATAGTTATGATACACTAAAGACAACATTGATAGATATAACTATGCCATGTTTGATAGATAGATAGATAGATAGATAGATAGATAGATAGATAGATAGATAACATGCTTGAGACAACTTTTACATATATATGACTGGACCATGTTTGATAGATAGATAGATAACATGCTTGAGACAACTTTTACATATATATGACTGGACCATGTTTGATAGATAGATAGATAGATAGATAGATAACATGCTTGAGACAACTTTTACATATATATGACTGGATCATGTTTGATAGATAGATAGATAGATAGATAACATGCTTGAGACAACTTTTACATATATATGACTGGACCATGTTTGATAGATAGATAGATAGATAGATAGATAGATAGATAGATAGATAGATAGATAGATAGAGAAAGAGAGAGAGATATGTACAGGCTGTGATAGATAGATAGATAGATAGATAGAGAAAGAGAGAGAGAGAAATATGTACAGGCTGTGATAGATAGATAGATAGATAGAGAGAGAGAGAGAGATGTACAGGCTGTGATAGATAGATGGATAGTTATGATACACTAAAGACAACATTGATAGATATAACTAAGCCATGTTTGATAGATAGATAGATAGATAGATAGATAGATAGATAGATAGATAGATATGCTAAAGACTACTTTGATAAATATGACTAGATCATGTTTGATAGATAGATAGATAGAGATAGAGATAGAGATAGATAGATAGATAGATAGATAGATAGATAGATAGATAGATATCATGCTTAAGACAACTTTTATATATATATGACTGGACCATGTTTCATAGATAGATAGATAGATATATGCTAAAGGCAACTTTGATAAATATGACTAGATCATATTTGATAGATAGAGAGAGAGAAAGAGATCTGTACAAGTTGTGATAGATAGATAGATAGATAGATAGATATGATGAGACTGAGCTTGATAACGTTTTGTCACTTCTAGTAAAACGAGAGACAAAAGATTTAGAATTCATCTTTAGGCGAGAAATGTTATAACAATAATAAAAGCCATGTCAATTATTGATTGAATTTTTTTCCGTTGAGAAAACAATATTGAAATTTTGTTGCTTCAAGATGTATTATTTGTACATTAGAAACTGGTTTCTAAGTTGATATAAATTTTTGCTTCAGTGGAAATATAAGAAACCTGTTCATTTACTATTATCATTATTTACACAGAGATGATTTTCTGCATTTTTAATTTCCCAATGTTCCAGCTATTAAATCTAACCAGCCTGCAGAAGATGATGTTGCTCCAAGTTTTCCCCTCAGAACTGTCCCAGAGAACAACAGCGTAGCAGATTTAAATGTTGGTTGATGAATTTGGTGAAATATTAATCACAAGTTCAATCTCTGGGCTGAACAGTAACTAAGCATCTGTCAATATTTCTGAGATGAGGTATTATGTACACTATTTACATTATTCGGACTATTGTCCTCATCTTTGTCGCCATATTTATTACAACGTTTCGGCCTATGTACGCTCCGGCCTTCTTCAGGTGGTTGGAATGTCAAACTGAAACCTTTATTTCGCTCACTGGGGTAGACTGTTCTAGTTCCAAGTGCCATGTTTAATGGATGTCAGTTATCAGTTATCTCCTGTTAATTCCCCTCAAGGACACATGGCACAGTGGATAAAGGTGTTAGATCCAGTGACAAGACCCAAAGAGTGTGAGTTCAATACCTGGTTAAGGCAGTGGAGAACTTTCAGAGGAGAATTTTATCCATTAGAAATGGCACATGGAACTAGAACAGTCTACCCCAGGGAATGAAATAAAGGGTTCAGTTCGACATTCCAACCACCTTAAGAAGGCCTGAGCATACAACAGCCGAAACGTTGTAATAAATATGGCGACAAAGATGAGGGCAATAGTCCGAATAATGTAAATAGTGTACATAATACCTCATCTCAGAAATATAGACAGATAGAAGTAAAGAAGAGTACTTATTTGCTAAGTAATATCAATCCACCTATATGGCAGTGAACGAGGAAACTTTAAGAAAAAGAGAGAGTGAAATAAAGAGTTCAGTTCAACATTCCAATCACCTTAAGAAGGCCGGAGCGTACAACGGCCGAAACGTTGTAATAAACTCAGCTATAATAAATTAAGTAGAGGAGGAGAGGAAATTTAACATAGAACAGTTTTGCCAGAGGTAGTTTCACCCAACACCACTAATTGCTACAAAACCAAAACATTAACCTGAAAACTTGAGTAATGTGAAGCTTATGGATCTGGGTAAAGACCATATTTCTTCAAACATTGTGGACCGATGCTACAGAATAAAAAAATTAAAAAAAAAAACTTGAGTAATGTTCTTAAATAGACTAATCAAATCGAGACTTTCATATGGATGCTATGTGTGGGACCAAACCTGTTCAGAAATATCTAAACTGTCAGCTGTATACATCCGCTTTATAAGATCAATGGTTAAAAATGTCTTTAAGCAAGTGAAGCTTATGGATCTGGGTAAAGACCATATTTCTTCAAACATTGTCGACCGATGCTACAGAATAAAAACATTTTTTAAAAAAACTGTACAAAATAACAGAAACCACATTACGTGAGGATTTTCAACAGCAGCAACAATTAAAATGGACAGCACATGTAACTTGAATAGAAAATAATGACATAATCAAGATGTTAACATTCAATACTATATGTGCATGTGTGTGTATATATATATACACAGATAATGTAATGGTTAGCAGCTTAGAATGTGCAATCATTAAAATTCATTTTCTTATCTTAAATTATCTTATATGTTATTAAATAGTCTCATCAGATCAAAACTTTCACATGGATGTCATGCAATATCTGAACTGTCAGTTGTATATGGCCACTTTCTAAGATCAATGGTTAAAATGGCTTTGAGTGAGTGATGCCTGAAAGTCTTGGAGAAGATCATTCTTCATCAAATCTCATGGACTCTTCTTACAGAATCACAAACAAGGAACAAGTAACCAAATAATAGAAATCATATCATTTGAGGATTATCATGAGTGCCAACAACTAAAATGGATGTAACCTGAAGAGAAAATAATGACATAATCAAGATGCTGACATTCCATCCTACACCAAATAAAAGTTTAGGAAGGAAAACCCCCACCATCAATAGTGGAAAGAGCAATAACAGCTACTGGACTTAGGAGCCTATTTTCCTGAAAAATTGTTTCAAGAGAAATATCTTATAAATTACCGAGGACAACTGTACTGGCTGCTTGGTCAATGAATGCCGAATGTTTCCTATTAAGGAAACAGCTAATATTACCATTGCCATAGGATTATTGGAAATGTATTCTTAAACTAAAAAAAAAATAATGTAATCTTTCATTAATAAAATAATAAAATAAAATCTCTATTAAATTATTTTTAAAATTTATTCATTTATTCATGTGAAGTGCAAAATGAAACTGGACAGCAGACCCCCAACTGCACCAACACACACAGACACACAAAACATACACAGAATCAGAAGAAAAGTAATACATTTAAAATACTTTGAAAATTGCTAGCTTGCAGCAATGTTCATTTTACACAGGTCCAAGGATAAAAGCTACCCCTCAAGCACTTTGTCCTTTAACTAATAGAACTGAAACATCACCGTAAGGGTAACAGTTTAAACATGTGGTACCCATGATGTGTAATGTCATTCATTGTGCTTTTTATTCTGCTTCAACAATGAGAATTATATGCCCTGCCATTAGCTAAGATAAATAATTTGCCATTTGATTGTAAGGAAAGTCAGAAGAAAAAGAAATATAAGAGATGCTGTTTGGTTTTAGTGAGAAAAAGAAAGCATACATAATCATAAGAAAGAAAGAGAGACATATGAAAGAAAAGAATGGAAAAGGATAAGGAAAGAATGAAAAGAGAAAAAGAATGAAGATAAGAAGAAAGAAAGGAAGAAAAAAGAAAGAAGAAAAAGGAAATAGAAAAGAAAACAAAGAAAGGGAAGATAAAGGTTATGATAACACTCTCATGCATTTAACGACTGCTCCAATGAAATAGAAAACCATGTCAATTTTTAATCTTTTCATTTATATCCTCTTACCTCTTTAAATAATGACTTATGTTCATAATTGTTACTGCAATATTTTGTTGTTAAGCTCAAATATTTAACGATTCAATAATGGAATTTCCACAGGTATTTTATTGCTGTTAAAATTGCAAGGAACATATTCCATTATAAAATTAAATATTGAGGCTCATTAGAAAATTCAAAACACTTTTCACTGGTACTGCTGGAGATTTATTAGTCTGGAACAATATTGAATCAGCTGCAACACTTTCTCTAAAAAATAGTTTCAAAATTTTAACACCCTGTCATTTAGATTAAAAAATATAAGGTCAGCCACACCACAAAAAACAACTGTTTGCCCTAGCTATGTCTACCTGTTTTAATATAGAGTAAAACCAGACATATGTTAATTTTTTTTCATTCTCATGCAAACCAGACTCATGTCAAACTTTTTAATCCGCAGGCAAACCTGACTTATGGCAAGCTTCATCATTTTCATGTAAACTGGACAGGTCTCAGGTTTTTTGATACACATGCAAATCGGACTCAAGTCAAGATTTTTCATTCTTGCACAAACCAGATGTATGTTAGTTTTTGTTTTTTTTTATTCTTATTCAAACCAGACTGAAGTCAAGATTATTGATTCTCCTGCAAATTAGACTCAAGATTTTTTATTCTCTTGCAAACTGAACTCAAGTCAAAATTTTTTATTCTCTTGCAAACCAGGCTCAAGTCAGAATTTTTAATTCACATGCAAACCGGAATCAAGTCAAGATGTTTTATTCTCTTGCAAACCGGACTCAAGTCAGGATTTTTTTATTCTCATGCAAACCAGACTCAAGTCAAGATTTTTTATTCTTGCACAAACCAGGCTCAAGTCAGGATTTTTGATTCACATGCAAACCGGAATCAAGTCAAGATGTTTTATTCTCTTGCAAACCGGACTCAAGTCAGGATTTTTTTATTCTCATGCAAACCAGACTCAAGTCAAGATTTTTTATTCTTGCACAAACCAGGCTCAAGTCAGGATTTTTGATTCACATGCAAACCGGAATCAAGTCAAGATGTTTTATTCTCTTGCAAACCGGACTCAAGTCAAGATTTTTTATTCTCATACAAACTAGACCCAAGTTAAGATTTTTTAATCTCTTGCAAACCAGACTCAAGTCTTTTTATTCTCTTTCAAACCAGACTCAAGATTTTTTATTCTCATACAAACCAGACCCAAGTCAAGATTTTTATTCTCATACAAACCAGACCCAAGTCAAGATTTTTATTCTCATGCAAACTGGGCTTATGTCTAACTTTTTGGTTATCATGCAAATGAGATGTACTCTCATGTGAAACGTACCTATGTCTGCCTTTTTGACTCTTGTGCATGTCAGAACTATTTATACATTTCTGTTATTTAGAAGAACACAGAATTTGACATTAAATCACTTGGGAGAGGTTCATGCACATTAAACCAAACCAAACCAAACTTTTAATTCTTTCAGTTTTTTGCTGCATTCCACAAGCTTTGTAGAACTAACCAATGGATAACCAAATTTGTTAAACTTTGAAATTTGCCTGCCACCTTTATTAACAACTATTTTTTCTGACACAGAACATTTCAAACTACCCAAAAGCCAATTAACTATGATGGACACTGTCATTGCAGAGCTGCCATCCGTAGACAGATGCTAACAATGATCTATCAGTAAGATATGAAGTATAGGATCAACTTTTTGCCAACAAAATTTATAATGACATTTTCTTGGCATTTCTTTGCCTTTGGTGGTCATTTTTGGCATGAGTAATAATTTATGTTTTCAGATGCTTGTAAAAATGCGTAAATTTGAAGCCCATGTATTTCCATTTATTTCACTATTTCTGGTTGTTGCTGTTCTTGCTTTTTTGGCTCAAAGGTTACAAAGAGGGTCGTCTTTTTCCTAAGAACAGTATTTAAAGAAAATGCAAAAAGAGAAACAAGAACTGGACAAAGTTGTTTGATAAAATAATTTTTTTCTATTTTATGTCTTTGGGCCAAATGGTTAAACAAGTTAGCATTCTGACCTTGAAACCCAGGTTCAAATCTCGCTATGGTTGATTTGCTACGGCTGAGTAGATGTCCCCAGCATGCAGAACCAGTTGGAATTGTCCGAAAACTGTAGAAAACTGGTAGACCCAAATAAAAATAACTAGGTAGTCAAAACTGTTCAGAATCCAAGTGTTTGAGTGTACTAGTCTTGATTATGCGTTCTTTCCCAGAAATTATAACTAAGTTCTGCTCAATATAGTTGCCGTATAAACCACAGGTAGGCACTGAAGGGATTAAAAAAATACAAATATGCCTGAGCAGGCATATGCAACAAGAGTTCATTCGCCACTCTTGTAGATAGTCATACATAGAGATGAGCAGCCAACCAGGACCTTTTGTGTGGATTTCCATAAATACCCTTGGAATTAGTGGGTCATATCTCAATATACAACTGCAACATACACTACAACTTGTTTCAACAGGCACACATGCTTTAAAAGACTTATACCAGCTGGCCTTTTCCCAATTTTTGGTCATGCTTTAAAAATAAAATACTGAGAGAATGCTTAGTACATATTTCAAGAGACTAACCCCCTTTTCAGAGAGCATCATGGACGATACAGGACATGAATCTCTGTGCTACCCAGACACACGAGTGTCCTAGAGCAGCGGTTGGCAACCTATGGCACGCATGCCACATGTGGCACGTCAAGCAATTTCCAATGCCACACAGCCACAAATGACATTGCGAAGTCTGAACCAATAACTACTACAACACAAAGAAGATATTTAGCTGTTTCAATTTTTGAATATACTAAAGTATATATACTATATATTACTATATAAAATATATTGTAGAAAAGGTATATTGACCTTGACTTGTATAAAAGTATGTATGCCGTTTGGCACACTGATTGATTCTAAAAGCCTAAGTCGACACATAGTTAGCAAAAGGTTGCCAACCCCTGTCCTAGAACTGTGGTTCTCAACCGTTTTTCCCCGATGCACCTTTTTCAACATATGCCAGAACATCTTTCTCCCACTTATACTAAATACTTCAAATACTTTGCATATGAATCAGTCAGAAAAAATTTTGTATAGAAGATAAAGAAAAGGAACAAATAATAATATAGCTGTGCAAGGTGTCATTTCACCCAACGCTGCAACTTGCTACAAAACCAAAACATTAAAGTAAAAACTTGAGTCATGATCTTAAATAGACTCGACTTTTAAAAGGATGTCGTGCATAGCACAAAACTCATTCAGAAATACGTGGGAAAGTCAAAATTTAGCCACACCCTTGTCTAAAGATATGTTATGGCAAAGTAAGGATATTTTTTTGACTTATAGTGTCGATATATATTGTTTATCATGGGAACTATGCTAAAAGTATAAAAGAGTTATAATAATGATAATTAATAATAATAATGCATTTTAATAATAATGGTATAGGGTGACCCCAAAAAATGGGAATTTTTGAAGTGCTTATTGCCAGACATGAGCAAGTGTCAACTCTGCGAGACAGTGAACCATTTCGCCATTTTAGTCACGAGAATGAAATTCACAGTATCCCAGCTGAGATGTTGCAGCAGTCAACGAGGAATCTCAACAGCAGATTTCAAGAATGCATTCGTACAGGAGGACACCATCTACAGGACGTAATTTAAAAAAAATGAAAAATTCCATCATTGTTTCTTAAATGGCATGTTTTAAGGTTTCAATTACTATGAATTAAATATTTTTCTTCCATCACTCTTGGTTTTATCCGATTGTTAAAAGGTTCCCGTTTTTTTTGGGTCACCCTGTATATAATCATTTTATGCAGGCGTTCCCTAAACTATTTCAAGGGATCCACAAAGGTAAAAAGGTTGATGCAGTGAACATGACTCTCCACAGATTTTTCTTCTTAATTATCTGGTAATTGCCAAACATTCTTGGGAAAGATAGGGGAGTGGTTTTCCATTGCTTTCTCTGCAATTACGTAAGGTAGCTCTTTGAGAGTGTTTTGCTTATGGGCTTACTCACTCTTTTTAGCACTAATCTAGAATGTTATGGATAGAGAATTTTTTCCATATACCTGGAAATGGAACCAAGCAGAAAGAGTAAAGTATATTTGTTTTCCCAGCAGTAATAGTGCAACTATATACATGGTTCTTGGTAATTTCATAATTCTTCTTCAGGATGTGAGCGATCCTGACCCTCCACAATCTCCTACCAATTGTAAGTCTTAGCAACGTTTGTTTCTTTACTAAGCTTCCCGCCCACTGTTCCTGGTGTTTAGGTAGGTGGCCCATTGCCTTTCCCTGTCATTTTTACCTTTGATATATCCTGTGAGTATCATATTCTCCAAGCACTCCTTCCTCATCCTGACTCCAAGAAATTTTAGCTATCTCTTTCTGATTCTAGGCATATGTGTCCTTTTTCTTTCCATTTTCTTTAAAACTTCCTCTTTACTCACATATTCAGTCCATGGTATTCTCAGCATCCTTCTGTAGAACAGCATTTCTGTTGCCTTCAGTCTCTTCTCCATTGTTGAGGAGATTGTCAAGCATTCACTGCCATGTAGGAGGACTGATATTACATAATGATTCAGTACTCTTGTTTCTGTTGCCACAAATCTCTTCTTCATCTTTGAGGAGACTCTCCAGCTTTCACTGCCATGTAGGAGGACTGATATTCCATAATAATTCAGTACTCTTTTCTTTGTTTCTCTTGCCTCAAGTCTCCTCTTTATCTTTGAGGAGATTGTCCAGCTTTTACTGCCATATAGGAGGACTAAAGTCACATGGCAGTTTAGCATTCTTTTCTTTGTTTCTAATAAAATTTTTCCCTTAATACTTTGCTTAGCTTTTAGAAGGAAGCATTCATTATTCCAATGTGCCTTTGGACTTTTGAAAAAGCGTGCAGACTTTTTTTATTAAATATTTTTCCTAATAAAGTGAAACTTTCTCAAAATAAATTTTATCATTTCAATTTTAACAAGATTAGCTGGGTATTCGAAATTAAATCATACCATAAAACTTTAATAAATTAACTTGGAATTTATGCAAATTTATACAAAAGATTGCAGACACATGATAAATTGTTTCCTATCAGTAACGGAAATTTGATCAAAGAGAATTATGAAGTTTCAGATGATAAAACTATGAGCTGATATAAATTGGAAAGAATATCAACAGTACAGATCATTCTGTTAGATAAAAGTCGATATTAAAAAACATATACAAATATCTAGAATTATACTTGAAATAATTATGTAGGATACCTCTTTCATTTTAGTAAAAATGCTTTAAAAATCCTGATTAAATTCATATCTTGCAAAATCAAAACTGAATACAGGAATCCCTCGATTAATGTGTTTTCATTTAGTGTGATAAAATTTTGATATACCAAAATTTGATTAGTGCATACATAATACTCAGTTAGTGTGGTAAAACATTCTTCAGTTTAACCATAGTAATTGGAAATTGATGTTTTATAGTTACCGATTAATTAAAAATTTCTAAAATTTAGAAATGGGTAAATATTTTGTTTGTCAAGTATTACGTTATCTAAGTAATTACAGTAGTGTTAAAAAATAATGGGCAGTTATAAATAGATACATTTTAGAATATAAGCCAATAATAAAAATACACATTTGAATATTTGTTGCTATCAAAATTTTTGGAATATTTTGAATTTTTTTTGTTTTTTTTAAGGTCTTAAAAGGAAATTTCTGATTTTTTTCTTAAAAAATGGACGATTTATGTAGGTACAGATATTTGCATTTATTAAAAAATATCAAAATATAAAAGATGTATGCATTTACTATGGGAAGATTATAAAATTTTCAGGTTAAAATACTATTGTTTGAAATGTTGATAAAAATAGAAAATGTGTACCAATATTTTAATTAAAAAGTACACAAATTAGAAATTAATTGATTTTCTAGCTCAGTTACGAGTGAGTAGTGAGTTCGATCTTCACTAGATGCTCCACACATTTGGCCTTGGGTCACATCTAAGCCATGCTTAGAAAACCCTTTTGACACTTCGACATGATGTAATGGTTAGCAAGCTTGTCTGGCTAGATCAATTACTAATGAATAGTTGAATAGTGAGTTATATATGTGTGTGTGTACATATATATATATATATATATATATATATATATGTATATATATATATATATATATATGTAAAAATCTGTGGCTAAGTAATCCAAGTGAATTCTAATAATATAAAATATTAAAACTGATCCACAAAGAGAGCTCAATGAATTTATTACAGAGCATATATAGATAAATTACATATAAATGAAATTCAATACTCCATTTTTATGGCCATTTCTCCCCATAAGAGATTAGCCTACTGAGGTTTATCAACACCAAAGGTTTTGAAGATAAAAATGAAAAGGAAGCTTAGAATTTTTAAACTTAAATGAAACAGGAAGGAAGAAGAAGAGAAAAAAAAAAAAAAAATATATATATATATGTATGTATGTATGTATGCATATCTGTATGAATATAATCAGATAGACAGATATATAGATATGAATATATATGCTATAAACATTTCAAATTAAACTAGTCTCATTTTGATCTTTAATAAACGTCTGGTTATTTTTCGAGAAATGTCATCTTTCAATGCAGAGAGATTTGTAATTATGTTCCCACCAGGAAACTTTCTTCAGAGAAGGAAATGCAAAGAACATAAAATTATTAATGAAAAGAAGAAAAATATGCAATATATTAAATTTGCATGTCAAACCTGTTTATATTTCATGAAGAAATGTTTTATCATTTTTTTTTATTTCTGCAACAAATTAAAAATTGATATTCTTTTCACGGGAAATATATACATTATATATATATATATATATATATATATATATTTAAAGACATTTATATTATGTTTAACATTCTTTTTATAGATACAAGTATCTATGTATCAAGTATGTTGTATCTATAAAAAGAACGTTAAACATAATATAAATGTCTTTAAATAAATTGTCGGACAATGTCCAATTCTAAATATATATATATATATATATATATATATATATATATATATATATATATATATATATATATATATATATAATATGTATATATATATATATATATATATATATATATATATATAGATATAGATATATATATATAGCCAACCACTATTTTTAATATAAATTATAACAGGTTTTTTAAGTTGAATACAAATGTGTCAAAATCTTAACCAAGGAAGAATCCAGACAGATTTTCAAATTTACATTAAAATCTTTTTTTCAAATGTATTCTCAATTGCCAATTAAATGTAATGATTTTTGTCTACAATCCGGAAGTAAATTTAGGTCATCACGAGTGTTAATACAACTGAGACGACACACCGTTTCCTTTCCCCCCACTTCATACATGATGATAACTTAATATCTTTCTTTCCCCTACTCTCTATATGAAATCCCTATTCTTAAGAGTAAATTTTTCCACTTTTATTTTATTTGGTTTACAGATCTGAAGATTTGAAGCCGTGTTTTATCAACTTCAATGAAATAAAATATCAGCCATGGTTTTTTTAAGTGTTTGTTTATCATTATATAATAATTTTTGGTCTGTGTTTTGACATAGAACTCTCAACGGATCTATATCATCCTGGAAATTCCATACGGATTACCAATATTTTTATTATTAATATATGCTTGTATATATATATATATATATATATATATATATATATATATATCTGGAAAGACACAACACTTAATTTGACAGAGTCAGTTATGATAGTAGTATTCAATACCCAACTAGACAAGCCACTGCAATAGTATTATCTTCTTTCTCCGAGACAATTAACCAGGTCTAATTATCATGAGTGGATAAGTCCATTCATGATTGTAATAAGGAAAGTAATTGGCTCTTACCACAACAATAATAAAAAACTGACTTTTTGATAAAAGAAATTATTATATGCAGTCAGTGAAATGTATATAGGCACTTGTAGAACTCTTCTCTGGCCACTTGCTATCCAGTCAACTTTGATTTTCAAAAATTTAAATGAAATGTCTTTTGTCTTCTTAATTCTTGTTCTTTTATTGTTCTAAATATTTTTTTCATATTCACTCACATTTAATAACTACTTCTATCTTAGTGGCTTCATTGCCTTGCTTTAGATGAAATCATAAAAAAAAATCTCTGTGAGTTTCTCAGTTTCTTTTATTTCATTTTTTTTTGGTGCTAAAATGAATACTGCATTCTAGCTTGGCTCTCAACTAATCAAACTGCCACACAATTCTGCTATCCATGCTCGGATGTTCTGCTATAAGATCCAAGCAAGCAAATTACAGATCTTCCTATTACTTTCACTTTCACTTTTCTTCTCTCTCTTTCTCTCTCTCTCTCTTTTGTTCCGAGTGAAATGGACATAACAATATCATTCCTCTTTCCTTGTACTCATGGCTTCAATTTCTATTAATTGATACCTGATATACATTCTGTCGTGGGCAAAGTGAATGATAGCTAATTGGTTGGGCCCTCAGATCTAATTTAACATCTTTATATGATGCTGGCATTTTACAGCCTCACTGAAAATATACATACAAGTAATAAGACTGAATGACAGACACTAACAGATTTACAGCAGCAATAGAAATGGCTAGTTCTCTGAGGAATTGGTCTTCAGACTTAAGCAATCATTGCACTTCATCAACGTTGCATTGTGTTCTTTTATCAAAAATACCAATCCTTGTGAAGTTCAAGAGCATTTTTGAAAAGAATATCCACAAATTGACAACTGCCCTACAAATTTTCTTCATTTGTTTTTAATATGAAAGTAGCAAAAATAATGTAAGGTAGGTGAGCATATGTCTCTGGGTGCCAAAATTGAAGTGGTAAGTGTCCCTTCAGGACACATGGCTCTCCACAATTTCCTGTCCTTTTATAGCTCTTAGTAAATTTTGTCTTTTTCCTATCTCCCATAAAAACCTTTTCTGCCAACAACACAGCCTCACTGAAAATATACATACAAGTAATAAGACTGAATGACAGACACTAACAGATTTGCCTAATAGATAGATAGATAGATAGATAGATAGATAGAATAGAATACAAGATTGTTGGATTGGCTATGTGCTGTTTTTCTTTATCCCTCTTGCCTTCTGTATGTCATGTGAGTGTTAAATTTTCCAAGCCCCCTTTCCTCACTATGTGCCCTAGAAGTTTCAGCTATCTCTTTCTGGTGTGAAGTTTAAGTGTTCTTTCTCCTCCAATTTTCTATAAAACTTTGTTGTTGTTCAAATGTTCTGTTCATGGTATTTTCAGTGTCTTTCTGTAGAACAACACGGTACTGTTGTTTTAAGTCTTTTCTTCATCTGTGATGAGATCATTCAGAATGAATAAAACTGATTTTTTAAAACAATGTTTCAGAGTTAGTCGTTCATACATCAAACTTAAACGGTTATCTCCTTTTCAAACCTGACGGACTTTTACTCAAGAATGTATATCTGGCTAACTGCTTTATTTGTGTTTTGCATTTCTGACAGAGGGACCAGCTAATCCTTGTTACAGACACCTGCTCGGGAACATATGTGTTCGTTCAACACTCACAAGCACACCAATGGTTTATATTGTAACTATGCTGAGCGGAACTTAGTTACAGTTTTCTGGGAGAGAGCACATGATCTGGCATGATCAACTGTCTGAACAAGGCCAAACACACTCAAACCCTCAGTCATGATGACTTGTGATTTCTTGCTAGCACAGCCATTGATGGCTCCCAGAGTGTTCTGTCTATCCAATTTCACTCACAAGACAATGAGTCAAGCTGTGATGTGGATTTCAGGCACTTTCCAAAGTTACCGCACAATGGGATCACCTCCCCGAGACCAATAACATCAAGAAGTCACCTACCTGATAAATCGACCTTAGTAAGATTTGGACATGGGTTTCATGGTTGGAAAGCGAACATTCTAACTACTTACCCACACATGATATATATATATATATATATATATATATATATATATATATATATATATATTATAACACACAGTGGCATGGTGAAGTAATCAATAGCAGCTTGGATTGAGGTAATCAAGAGAGCCGGGTTCGAATTCCAGCAGAGTCCATTACAATCACTTACATGCTAATACTCTTGGGAAAGGTATAAATATATATTTCCTCCACTCCAGCTATGCTTAAATATCAGGACAGATGTGATCATATAGTCTTGGTTAGCAAATAGTCTAGAAGGGAAAATCTGAATTCAAACCAGCCAGGAGAGGGTTGGGGTTTATCAAGCTATCTGGCTCATTAAACACCTCTGCGCCAAGAGAACATCTGGTGATCCTATGACCTTAATAGATTATAGGATTGTGATATATATATATATATATATATATATATATATATATATATATATATATATGTATATATATATGTACACAAAATAGTACACTGTGAGTGCTGGTGGTAATAAAACAAGAGTTGTAACAATGAGGAACAGATATTTTTCATTAAAAAACTATAAATAATGTGCATGTGTATGTGTTTATGTGTGCGTGCATGTGTCAAATGCTGACTCATGTTTGAAATTATTTTTTAAATAATTTTAAATTAAATTTTCAAATCATGGCTGTCACATGCCCTTTACCACAACAATTTGAAAATTAATTATCATTTGTTTTATAATATATATATATATATATATATATATATATATATATATATAAACAACATCACAACATCGCTGACGTGACGCCGACGTGATCGCATTTCAAAACGGAATGCTGACCTTAAAATTCAGTCATTTTGTTTTGATTATTCTTATGTCTATCGTCTTTTCATGTTGACTTGAATATCGTCTAATTTTAATTATGTTTTAATAACTATGTCCTGAAGAAGGTCTACTAGACCGAAACGTCTGACATCGACATTGAAACAACATTAAAAACAGTAAACTTGCATATTCGGATTTTTTGTTTTTCCATATTTTTCCTCATATATATATATATATATATATATATATATATATATATATATATATATACATATATATATATATATATATATATATATATATATATATATATATATATATATATATGCATATATATATATATATATATATATATATATATATATATATATATGTATGTATGCATATATATATATATATATGCATACATATATATGTATTAATTCATATATATACAAATACCTACATTTTGGTGTGTGAATATAGTTTCACCGGTGGTGTTCTCAGTTCATCATGGGGTCGATGTTGCCATATACGCCTATTTATAATTGGCCATTTCATTTATCCACTGTACAACTGCATATATATATATATATATATATATATATATATATATATAAATGTATAAATGTGGACATATATATAAATATATATATATATATATATATATATATATATATACATATATAAAAGTGGACATATATATATATATGAATACATATATATATATATATATATACACAAATATGTATATATATATATTTATATATATATGTATTTATCTATATATGTATTTATATATATATGTCCACTTTTATATATATATATATATATATATATATGCATGCATATATATATGCATACATATATATATATATATTTTCATACATATATATGTATACATATATATATGCATAGATATTTATATATATATACATATATATATATTCATACATGTATGTATATATGCTTACATATATATATATATATGTGTGCATATGCATGTAATTCAAAAATAAAAGTAGTAAATAATTTTACAATTTTTTCCTGTTTCGCTCATTCATACTGTTTTCTAAAGAAAGAAAAATAAATTTTCATAAATTCCCTTGTGATCTTTCTTTTCTTAACTAACCCTTCCCATTAAACTAATGAAAAGTTGAAACAGATGGATGCTATTACAAGAAAAGAAAAAAATCTTTTTAAAAACTGACAGATTAACATTTTCATTCTAAATCTCAGAGTAAAATGCTCCTCGTTTTATTGTTCTTCTAACTAATTAGCATTTTCGGAAGTTTTCACTTGCACCCACGGCCAAGACAGAGAAGTTTGCACATTTAAAATGTCTGATAAATAAATGTCCAACTTGCGTCAACTTGGTCTTCATTTCTCACATTCTTGCAATAAGCAGAAGCCACCTTTTGCCCTGCCTCGGTATGCACTGTTGCCTCAGTCTCCAGCCGAAAATGAAATATGAAATCAAGATTATCACACTAAACAAAGGATGAAGGAAGAACTTATACAGTTGAATGACCCTTCCATATTGACCTGCTTTTATTGGTCAATGGTATATTAAACTTGAGTCTTTCAAACATATTGGCATGGGTATGCCACTGAACCTGTTTGATATGAAGCCAGGGTATTTACAGCTGCTTAATAGCATATCAATTATGAATCCTGAGTATATATCGCGTCCCAGTAGAATGATAGATTTTATTCAGGCCAAAGCACTAGAACAAAGTCCTTCATATTAGTAAGCTAAGAGATATTTATTACTATTAGGTATTACAGTGTTTACGGTGCTGTGCATTTTCCTCCATTTGCAGACAAATTTGTATTAGAGAGGCTATACAAAATTTGTATTAGAGAGGCTATATAAAATTTGTATTAGAGAGGCTATATAAAATTTGTATTAGAGAGGTGTTGTGGTAGGATCCACCTAATTTGCATAGTGGAGTACCGACCATATAAATATGGTTGGTACCGGGAAGAGAGGGGAACGAATCAGGAGATTCAACCAGAGACTCTGCCCGACTGCGACTCAGTCAACACATTCTCCAGGAACGGTCTTCCCAGGAATATACAAAAGACTATATGTAAATATTGTGTACACTTTCTTGTTTCAATACATTTTGTTCTAAGTACATTTTGTGTTGCATTATTATTCCATGCATTAGTCAAGTTTCAACAAGAGGCTATATAAAATTTTTATTAGAGAGGTTATACAAAAAATTAAGCAGGGAATTACAAAAACCATTTCTCAAGTAATCCTTACAAACAGCAGAGGAATATTTCTTAAGTAATTATACAATAAAAATCTTCAACTAATAATGCAAAACAATGCTGCCAATTGAAATTTGTAAAATTGTCAAATTCAAATGTAAATTCCATCCAATATTTTTTATAAACATGATTTCAGCATAATTAAGAAAAATTAAATGATTATGAGTGTTCCAGATTAGTTTCTAAAGTACAAAGGTTAAAAAAAAATACAATGTGTAAATTTTTTTTTTTTTAAGTTATTTTTAAGTTTTTATTTTAAAGTTTTTTTTAAGTTATTTTTAAGTTTTTATTTTTAAGTTTTTATTTTTAAGTTATTTTTAAGTTATTTTTAAGTTTTTATTTTTAAGTTATTTTTAAGTTTTTATTTTTAAGTTTTTTTTAAGTTATTTTTAAGTTTTTATTTTTAAGTTTTTATTTTTAAGTTATTTTTAAGTTTTTATTTGTAAGTTTTTTTTAAGTTATTTTTAAGTTTTTATTTTTAAGTTATTTTTAAGTTACTTTTAAGTTTTTATTTTTAAGTTATTTTTAAGTTTTTATTTTTAAGTTTTTTTTAAGTTATTTTTAAGTTTTTATTTTTAAGTTTTTATTTTTAAGTTATTTTTAAGTTTTTATTTTTAAGTTTTTGTTTTTAAGTTATTTTTAAGTTTTTTTTTAAGTTATTTTTTCTGTTCTTGGAAATCATTGAAAATAATCAAATCAAAAGATTACGGGTAAGTCTGTTCATTTTAGACCAATGGTTACTTCTGATAGATTAGTATAATTATCTGGTCTGGTGTCCTTGAGAATCTTGAGATTCTCGACAAAATCCAAAGAAGTGTCTGTAATATTATTGGTCCTAACTTGGCATCACTCCTTTTGCTACTGCCATCACATAGCTTCCCTTTGTCTTTGTTATAGATATTTTCATGGCAGTTGTTCTGATAAGCTCTCCTCGTTTGTACTGTGACCACATGAATTTATACGTACGAATAGATTGGCTACTAGGTTTAATTGTTTTACTGCTAAAATAACTAGATCTAATCATACGTTCTGATAGTTTCTTTTCTCACACTTCTCACTCCTGGGACGCTCTTTTGCTTTCAAACTAACCTACTACCTACAATCTTCAAAAATTTAAATGCAATATCAATTACCATCTTCTGGTCAGGTGCTCTTACTATCTTTCTAGAAGTCCAAGGAAGAATCTGCAATATTATTGTCCCTGGTCTGTTGTCTCAGCTTCAGTCACTTTCCCACCATTTTACTTTTTCTATAAAAACTTGCTATCTATCTCTCTATCACAGATTGTACATATCTCTCTCTCTGTCTCTCTACTTATCTATGTATCAAACATGGTCTAGTCATATCCATCAAAGTTGTTTTTAGCATGTCATATATCTATCTATCTATCTATCTATCTATCTATCTATCATGGCTTAGTCATATCTATCAAATTTGTCTTTAGCATATCATAATCTATCTCTCAAATTGGGTTTTGTCATATCTATCAAAATTGGTCTTATCTATCAAATTTGTCTTTAGCATATCATAATCTATCTCTCAAATTGTGTCTCATCATATCTATCCATCTATCAAATTTTGTTTTGTCATATCTATCTATCAAAATAAGTTTTGTCATATCTATCAAAATTGGTCTTATCTATCTATCAAATTTTGTTTTGTCACATCTATCAAAATAAGTTTTGTCATATCTATCAAAATTGGTCTTATCCATCTATCAAATTTTGTTTTGTCATATCTATCTATCAAAATAGGTTTTGTAATATCTATCAAAATTGGTCTTATCTATCTATCCATGTATCAAATTTGGTTTCGTCATATCGCTATCTATATATCTATCTATGTATCAATCTATCTATCATAAAATAAAAAACAAATAGGTAACGTTTATTAATTGCCAATTTCCCACCACTGTAAAGTTGCTTCCCTGTGTCTTTTCTATAAATAATTTCATGGCACCTGCTTGGATGCGCTCTTCACTAGGGTCACTAGACTTTATGAATTTAAGTGCAGTACTAGACTGGTGACAAGGTCTCACCAATTTACGGTTGAGCTGGTTAGATGCAACCATAAGTTCTATGCTAAAAGTTTATCTTCCCACACTTGTGGAACTCCCTCTCGGCTCTGTGCTTTCCAACCAACTTTTATCTGCAAATTCTTCTTTAGTAATTGCTTTGTTTACATTTGGATACAAAATTGCACAGATATGACATTTTGATAATCTATGACAAGAAGGATGTTGCTTAAATGCAGTGTTCAGACCTTGCTTGATTGACAATGCTTCTTTGTGGCTGAGTCGGTTAAGGTATAATGTAAGGATCTAACCATGGTTTCCCTCTGCCCAGGGGGATGCAGGTTCAAATCCTGCCAGAGAGCA
>OZ038504.1:36101826-36114326 GCA_964036315.1 Acanthosepion esculentum | reverse complement strand
TTTTACTAATGCCACCTTAATTAAAAAAAAAGAACATAATTCTTTATGGAGAAAGTACTTTGAGAGCCGACTAATAACAATATTACCCACTATAAACACACATCAAAAACATTATATTACATCAGCAACCTTTATTGAATGTCATGCCTCTTCTGGATGTCTCAGTTATTTTCCTTTAACTCAACTCTCCAAGTTTTTGGTTCCCCACTGCTGTTCCCTGGTAATATTTGGGTCTAGTCACTGGATCTAACCAACATCTTTATCCTCAAGGACACATGTCCCAGTGGATAAAAACTGGAAAAGGCTTGGCATGCAGAACTAGAACAATCTACCCTGGTGGATGAAATAAAGAGTTCAGTTCGAAATTCCAATCACCCGAAGAAGGCGGGAGTGTACAGCGGCCGAAACATTGTGAATATGGCAATGAAGATGAGGATGAGTCCAAATAATGTAAATAAGGCAAGTAATCATAATACCTCATCTCAGGTATATAGACAAGCACATACATTTTTTAAAACAAAATGTAACATTAGATTTCTAGCAAATACTACAGTTCAGTACTTTATTCTCAGGTATTGATATATGCTAGTATATTCAAATGGATAATTTGGAATGTCAAACTTTCCTGATAGAAGTACTTAAAGTTTAATTTAATATGTAAAGTTGTGCCAGGACAGAAATTGGCAAATAATGCAGTGGACCCCCCGCTGATCAACATAAGCTGCTAAATGAAAGATCGAAGGTAATGACAGCATGCAAACATGCTAGAAAATTCCTCCTGTCAAGGTTTCATACACCCCTATATCAGTGGCATATTTATGTATATCAGAGTGTCTTAGGATAGAAGATTCACGATACTACCTAATGATATCAAATTGGTAGAAACAAAGAAAGGTTGGTTTTCTAAAGATTTAATGTAAATATATATATATGTATATATATATATATATATATATATAGTGTGTGGATGACAAAAATATTAGCTCCTGAAAAATTAATTTCGGTTGAGCCCTCTGGTTTGAGGTGTGAATTTGTAAACAGTGACTATTTAAGCTAATATTGCACGACTCTTCGGCAGAATTGAGTCACTGTCAGTCACTGTGTGTTTATGTATATATATATAGATATATATATGTATATATATATATATATATATGTATATGTATATATATATATATGTATATGTATATATATATATATATATATGTATATGTATATATATATATATATATGTATATGTATATATATATATATATATATATATATATATATATATATGTATATATATATATATATATATATATATGTATATATATATATATATATATATATATATATATATATATATATATATATATATCAACATTGAAATAAACAACATGTGGTGACAATGTGTTTTATGCTTGAACACAATCTTACGGCTATATATAATCATTATTAATATACATCCTGATGATTTCAGCTGCTTTTTCCTTACCCCAGAGGATCTTCACAACATGCTACACCAATAAACTACAACAGTCCCTGACCCCATTTCAGAAACTAATTGCTTCTTATACAACATTGCCTAATAAACAAAAGCAGAGCTAATCATATCAGATGCTCACCCAATTCCGTATATGATTGCTGCGCCTCCCCATCTACATCATTTCATCAATGGATATTCAAATCAAAGTGTCCAAAATCCTGATGTAGATTTCAATCTAATAATCTGCTACCATCCAACGAGCTTATAGGCCCTGAGTGTTCACAAGTCTGCTAGAATTGTCTTAACAGTTTTAGGTCTTAATTGTCATATATATTTGGTTATTGTGTGTACATTTTGTGCTGTGATATTTGCGTGTTTTCTCATAAATGTAAACTTGGAGTTGTCAAATGATGAGATCATTATTGGATTAGTCAATAATATGAACTGATTCCCAGACATGCTGGGTATTATAAAAAGTGGAATTGCTGGAAGTTTATCAAGAAATAAATCCTTCATGTGAAAGAAGCTAACATTGTTGGAAGAAGAAAATCTATTTGGTCTTTTTATGCACAGGTATTACAAAAAGTGTCAAAATATCCTACATTGACTATATGTCATAAAAAGACATCAGGGTTGAATATATCGATGAAGACAGTCACTAGATGCTTTCATCAAGCAGGGCTTTGAGCTTGTTGTCTACTTTTCTATTTACATATGCTCTATCCCTGAGCACTGAAGATGATCTTAAAGGGAGAGATTGAAACTACTTTCAATCGATCTCTTCCAAGATTGCCTTGAGGAGGTAGTGCTGCCCTGGGTCAAGAGGGTGGCTGCTGAAAGACCATATGTCTGACAACAGGATTCTGCACTATGCCATACAAGCAGAAGAATCCACTTATGGCTTTCAGACAATTTTTCCGACCATATCACCCCTTACATCTGGCCAACTAACTCTCCAGACTGCAACCCCTTGATTATTATGTATGGCATCAGTTGAATCAGAAACCAACAAAACTCCTTGTATCATCAATGATGAACTGAAGGCGAAGATTATGGTAACATTCATCAACTTAAATAAAGAAACCATTCAGAAGAGTTACAAGAGATTCTGAAGTCATCTGGAGGTGGTGGCTGAAGACAATAGTGATTTTATTAAATAAATTTACTCTTTCATATTTCAAGATATTTTTGTGTAAGTTTGGTAAATATATCTATTAAAATGAGATGCCAGTGTTATTTTCATTTTTGCAAAATTTAGATGGCAATTTATTCATCGCACACTGTATGCCACAAAAATCAGTTGGAACTGCTAGGTAATTATGATTTTTTTTAATCGAGTTCACCCCATGCAAGACAGTAAAGCCACTAAGACATGTGAAGTTACAGAGTGTGGAAGAATTAGGAACAGAAACATTAATAATGAATGGGAAGAGAAAAAAGTAATCAGTACAGAAGATAGCAATTGACATGGCATTTAAATTTTTGCAGATTAATGTTGGCTTGGAAGCGTGGAGCCGGAAGTGAGTCACATGAGCAACAAGTGTGAGAAAAGAAACTATTTGCATAGAACTAGCCAGCTCAGATGAGATCTTGATGCGAACCTAGTACTGAGCTTAAATTCCAAAAGTATAGGTACCATAGTGAAAAGCTCATCTAAACAATTACCATTAAAATGTTTATAGAAAAGAAACAGAGAAGCAACTTTATAGAGGTGGAAAAGTGACTGAAGTCAAGCTGCCAAATCAGGGCCAATAATATTGCTGATACTTCTTTGGATTTTAACAAGAAATTGAAGGTAAATAGCACGTTCACCAGACCATATGTGGCAGCATTATTCTCAGAATGGATGAATGGTAGACTTATAGATATGTATGGTAGATTCAGAGATAAAACTTGTATTTTTGTCATATATATATATATATATATATATATATATATATATATAGATGGATAGAGAGACAGAGAGGAAGAAAGAGAGATACATGTAAATTTTATATACATATATATATATATATATATATATATATATATATATATATTGCTTTGTGTATATATATGAACAATCTTACATACATCTTTATAGAATTTCATCTAATTTTAATTCCCAGAATGGTCAGGTTACTGATGTGGAAAGGGAGCAGAGATTCCATGAAAATGACACGGACACATTCCATAGGGATCTTTCTTCATTTTGTTACAATGGCAACGTTTTGTCATGGCTGCTTTAACATTGATATATCTCCACTGTGAACAGGCTATTCCAACAGAATCTGAAAGAGTCATTGTTGGACTGAAGTCTTGAAATTGCAAATGCTCCCAGCCGAATTAATTCTCAGTTTGGTCTTTGTCAGATACTGATTTCTCTTATCGCTTCTATTCTTGTGACAGAGTAGAAAGAGTCTCCTGGAAAGTCTAATTTCACACCAAGAAGGAATTTGTGTTTCCATTAAAATTCTTGTCCTGCGCAAGCATGCAGAAGAGCCTCTTGCTCGTGGTTACTGAAATAATTTCTTTTTCCAGCTGCATATGGAATTTCTTTATTTTTCTGCAGAAGTTGGTTTATTTTTTCTTAGGTTTTTGTTTTTGTCCTTCTCTTAGACCTTATACTTTCTCATATACATAAATATATATATATATATATATATATATATATATATATATTTCATTAAAAACGACTGACAAGGTACTTTTATTTAGTTTTTTATATAATTTCTCGTGCAATCTAATAAACGAGAAATTATATAAAAAACTAAATAAAAGCACCTTGTCAGTCGTTTTTAATGAAATGTGCTTGAAAGAAGGATTGCTGCCTAAATACACAAATATATATATATATATATATATATATATATATATAAAGTGGACATTGAGATCAACATCCAGTGGCAACAGTATATTTCATGCTTGAACACAATGTTCAGGTCATATATATATATATATATATATATATATATAATCTGAATATTGAACATTATATATTGAACAAATTGCTTGGTCTGCTGCTATGCAAGACGATTTTGCGAGGCCGAATCTATATTACATCCATGCACTGATTTCTGTGTCCGTGCTGATATATACAGTGCTGTGCAAAAGTAAGTGAACCCCTAAGATAATATTTGAAAATTTGTCTCTTCTTGCCAGATGATCAACAAGTTTTAATTAAATTACATATTCATTAAAAAAAAGCCTTCATTAAATCAATTACGACCACTTTCAAAGATTATCAAGCTGGAATTAAAATATCAATTAAAAATTAAGATGTGCAAAAGTAAGCGAACAGATTTAATAATTTGCTGACTGCCCCTTTTGAGGTTACAATGTCAAAGTCTTTTTCTATACTATTAAGAAATTTTTGGCAGTAGTGAGTGCCGATTTTTGACCATTCTTCTTGGCAAAACTCCCACAATTACTCGATATTACCTGGGTTTCTTGCTTGCACTGCCTTTTTACACTTGAATCACAGATTTTTAATTAGGTTTAGATCAGGATTTTGACTAGGCCATTCCAAGACATGAAATTTTGTTTTTATGAACCTGTTCTCTTGTAGATTTGCATTGATGCTTCAGATCATTGTCTTGTTGGAAGTTCCAGTGCTGACTTAAACCCAACTTTTGAACTGAGGACAAAACACTTTTGTTGCTTAGTATCGTTGCAGTGTCCATTGTGCTGTCAATGTGTACTATTTTGCCTGTCCCATCTGCAGCAAAACACCCACAAATCATAATGCTGTCACCGCCATGTTTAATGGTTGGTATCAAATTATTCTTTTCAAAAGCTGTATTAGGAACTCACCAGATATACCACCTATTGTCCCTCCCCAAAAGTTCTAGTTTGATCTAATCTGACCATAAAATCTTTTGTGAAAATGTTTCTAGCTTATTAATATGAGCTTTGGCATAGAGGTGAGCATGCTTGTGCTATTTCGTAATTAGTGGCTTTTTCTAGGCATTCTGCCATGAAGATTGGCATTGTTCAGATTTTGTCGCACTATAGATGTATGTACATTGATTCCGACATTGGCCAGTGAGCATTGAAGAACTGCATTGGTCACAGCAGGGTTTGCCTGGTCTTGCTGAACTAGATGTCTACTTGCTCTTGCTGTTATTTTTCATGGACGACCACTTCTTCATTATGATGCTGTCATACCAAAGGCCTTACACTTATCAATAATTTGCACAGTGGAGATGTGCACTCGAAATAGTTTTGATAGATTTTTGTAGCCTTCTCCATCATTACATGTCTCAGCTATGCGATTTTTAAAGCTTCAAGAAGTTCTGCTTTTTGCATATATATTGTTAAAATTTAGTCTCTAACTGCACACTTTTGCATACACAATGAATTATATTGTTGGACTGCAGTATACACAGCTTAACAAAAATATGAACATGTGTCATTTTGAGTTTTACATGTGAACAAAAAATTATTTGCAGTTGCAACCATTTAAAATAAATATAATGAGTGTAAGTGTGGGGGTTCACTTATTTTTGCACATTTTAATTTTTAATTTGCATTTTTAGTACAGTTTGATAAAAAAATCTTTGAAAGTGATTGTAATCCATTTAATAAATGTTTTTCATAGTGAATATATATTTTAATTAAGGTTTGTTTATTATCTGGAAAAAAGGAAAGAATTATTTTAAATATTATCTGAGGGGTTCACTTACTTTTGCACAGTATTGTATATCTATCTCACTCTGTTCATATCTATCTGTATATTTATATATCTATCATTATATATCTCTCTCACTCTATGTATCTATCTCAGTCTGTTCATATCTATCTATCTATCTATCTATCTATCTAATAGCAACAATGAACATACAAATAAAAACAATAATGTTAATATTTTCTATAAATTGGTCATCTATCTATCTATCTATTTATCTATCTCGGTCTGTTCATATCTATCTATTTATCTATCTATCTCGGTTTGTTCATATCAATCTATCTATCTATCTATCTATCTATCTCGGTCTGTTCATATCTATCTATCTATCTCGGCCTGTTCATATCTATATCTATATATATATATATATATATATATATATATATATATATGTATATGTATATATATGTCATACCAACAATAAACACACAAATAAAAACAATAACGTTAATACTTTCTATAAACCACAAGCAGGACAAATTTTTCTTGAGATATATTATAAAAGAAATACTCAACCCCAGTTGACCAGAACAAGAAAATTAAATTATCTGCTTTAAAAAAATTAAAACAGCTAATCTTATCATCAACAACAACAACAACTCATCTGCAAGTTTCAAATTACAGAGAAACAATATTATTTATGCAATGACATGTCTCTTAAAGAAATGCATTCCTGATCAAACCAGATTCATGAATAATTATATTGAATATACAACTACATGGTAATCAAGAAGATTCACGTTAAATTTCTCTGACCATAGCTCAATTAGGACTCATCTAAACACACACGGAAACCTACCAAACCACATCTGTAATACAAAAGGAAAATCAAGAGCGATAAAGTGAGTGATAATTGCCTTGATAAAATCCCTCAGAGGACGAAACGTGGTGGCTAAGATAAGTTTTCCTTTTGTCTTTTTTCATATTTTTCTTTTACAGGTATACTCTATCTGAATTTTTTACACACACACACACACACACACACGCACACACACACACACACACACATATATATGTGTTGACAGTTTATTTCCTTTTTGAAGAAAATTTTTGGGCCATATGTACACACACACACACACACACACACACACACACATATATATATATATATATATATATGTAATGTAAATCTATTTCAAATTGGTGGGTGAAAAACCTGGATAGCACAATTTTCAAATGAATTGGCATCCGTGGAAAAATGGAAAATAAAGAAAGCACCAGAAACCTCTGAACAGAGCGAAAGTAATTGTCCAGTACCTTAAATCTCTGGTACAAAGAAAAAAAAAACACAGAGTAAAAAGTTAAAATGAAGTGTGCTCAATACACTAAGTAGAGCAAAAGTAAAATAAATTAATCCGAATGAGCCAGGTACTACCTACCTAGGTTTCACCAGATGGGATCATCAGGGCAAACTGGGATCATAAGTTCACCCTGATGATCCCATGTGGTGAAAACTAGGTAGCTAATAACTGGCTATATATATATATATATATATATATATATATATATATATATAAAAGTGAACATAGAAGTCAACACTTAGAGGCGACAGTCTGTTTCATGCTGAATGCAATCGTCAGGCCACAATTGCATCTAGCATGAAACAGACTGTCGCCTCTTAAGTGTTGACTTCTATTTTATATTTACACACGCTCTATCTCTGATATTGATCCCATAAATATAGCACATCTTAAGACTATATTTCTTCATATATATATATATATATATTGTATCAGTTACTTGGTCTGTTACTGGGAAAGTTGGTTCACTGTGTTGGACAATGTTTCTTTCCAGAATTTATCTTACTCTTTTGTTCATGCATTGAATATTGTTGATCATGTCCATGGGTTTGGTGCTTCTACATATGCAGAGATTCTACAATATCCAAAGAAGAATCTGCAATGTTATTGGACTTGAATTGGCATCATGGCTTCACTCAAATTCCAAATGCTCTAACTCAGCTTCCCTGTGTCATTTTTATAAATAATTTCATGGTAATTGTTCTGATGATACATCAGATTTATAAACTTAAGTGCAGTACTAGATTGGCAGCTAGGTCTCATAATTACAATGATGAAAACCATAAGTTCTATGCTAATAGGTTCTCCACTCATACTTTTCACCTGCAGAACTCACTGTCTGATCCATGCTTTCCAGTTAACTATGAGATTTAAAAAATTTAACCATTTTTTTTTTAAGCTTTTCACCCCAAGCAAGGCTGGAAGCCACTAGCACGCAAGGGGTTACAGAAGGTTTGGAGGAAGAGCAGATAGGAGTGGTAAAGGAGAGGATGTGGAGGAAGATAGTGGATCGATCAAGGCAAGGAGGTTACAGAAGATTTGGAATGAGAGCAGATAGGAATGAAAGGGGAAAGGATGTGGAGAAGAGAAGTGGATCTAATCTAACAAGAGAGAGAGAGAGAGAGAGAGGAAGGTTCCTTAAAAATTAATTCAAATCTTGCTGAAGATGGTTTCCTGTGACCAAATTGGTTGTGGACTGTTTCATCTACAAGAGTGGTTTCCCTGATAGTAAAATGGATACAGGTTTGATTCTTTCATAGGACATCTCAATCTAGGCTAGCTGCTATTAATTATACTGTTTGGAAAAATATAAAGTGGAGATAGCAGCTCAAACATGTGTACCAACTAAAAGTAAACATTTATAATAATAATTGCTGAAACCTCCTGTTTGGAAAAATATAAAGCAGAGATAGTAATTCAAACATTGGTACCCACTAAAAATAAAAATTATAGTAATAATTGCTGAAACCTCCTGATGAGTAGGATGAAAGATTACAAAAAGGTTTGTCTATGAATCAGGGTGCTGAATATAACACCAATCAGCTAAATGACAAATTTTATATTTATAATAATTCTACAGATATATATATATATATTATAAATTAATTGATTTAAAATATGTTTTTTTTTCGCTACACAGTGATAACCATGTTTCAAAAATGGAAGCTAAAACCTTTGAATTTAATTTTGTTATTAAATTAAAGACATTAGTTCCATTTCCTCGTCAAGCGAATTTTGGAGTAACTTATTTTTTTAAATTTACAGTTTTAAAGGCACGGCAAAGATTCATAATTGAGTGTTTCCAAGGATACTGAGAAATCCATTCATCTAGACAAGGGGTGGTAGGGTGTTCAATTTTTTAATTTTCGTTGTATCAGTTAACAGTTGCATTTGAAAGCGGGGTAGCGTAAATCAATTAATTTATAATATTAATGCTCTGTAAATTTACATTGAGCACTATTGTGTAAAAATAAAAATATCTATAAGAACACCGGTTTTTATATCTTACTGCTCTTTCTTTTTATTTATATATACATATATATATATATATATATATATATATATATATATATATAGAGAGAGAGAGAGAGAGAGAGAGAGTGAGAGAAAGAAAGAGTGAGCATAAATTTCACTCTAATAAGATTTCTTGGATTTTCAGGCCAGTAGATGAAAATAAATATACTGTTTAATAAATAAATGGAGTGTCTACTCAAATATGAGTATCCACTAAAATATATACATACATATATATATATATATATATATACACACACACATATATATATATATACACTCAAATACAAGTAACCAGTAAAAATGATGTTTAAAGTTACAATATCTATATGTATTGTTGGATTACTGCCCCAATGATAATCACAGGTGGCATGATTTTAAATTACTCCGATGATAATTACAGGTAGCATGAGATTTGAAAGAATCAATCTCCTTTTAGGTGACTTTTCATAGGGAAAAGATGTATTCTTTTCACTCCCACCAATATGTAAGTACCTCAACTACAGACACTGAAGTTTACTTTGAACTCTTCACATTTAATTTCATTTCTCATTTTATAAAAATGTCCGACCAATATATTTATTAATATTTCTTCGTTCAAATTCTGTCTTATTTTTCCTTTGCACTTACACAAGGCAACCGAAAATTGTTTGTGAGTCAAATGTACCAGGAGCTTATAAAATCTCATCAAAAGTGTTTAAGCCTATAACAATATATATATAGTTGATAGATGAATAAAAGTTCAAACATCATATCTTCTGACTTCAAATTTTGCAGATACACTCCTACCAGATTATATATTAGGTATAAATTTATTTTACCCTGACGAGCAATGGCTCTGCAAAAATTGAAGTTGGAAGATAAGTTGCTCTATTTTTAAAAAAAAACTGATCACTTTGTTTACAAAACTCTGCACGTCTTTAAACACATTAAATTTCATTAAAATTTAATGGCCAATGTGTTTTGTTAGGCATTAACAATCTGCTTTGGCACACATAAGACAGAATTAATTGTTGTTCACAGCCACACGCATAGATTGCTTATTCTTCTTCTACAGTGTGCCATGTCCCTTCAAGACTTTGGCGATCATGGCTCTCTACTATTTCCTGTCCTATGTAGCTCTTAATATATTTTCTCTTTTTGTTATCTCTCCTGAACATTGCTCCACCATTCATTTACATAAGCTTATGAGTTACCTGTCCTGTGAATATTAAATTTTCCAAGCTCTGTTTCCTTATTATGTTCCCTAGAAATTTCAATTTTAACTGGCTATTTCTGATGTTAGGTATAAGTGTCCTTTTGTTTCCACTTTTTCATTTTTAGCATGAACTGGACATGTGGGCGACAATGAAGGTTTAGAGAAAATGGAAATAAATAAGGACACTTATGCATAACATCAGGAAGAGATAGTTGAAATTTCTAGAACAAATAATGAGGAAAGAGGGCTCGGAAAATTTGGTACTCACAAGACAGACTGAAAAAGGAGAGAGGATGGCAGATCAATAACAGAGATAACAAGAAGATAAAATTTATTAAGAGCTGGACATGAAATTGTGGAGAGCCTTTATCACCAACATCTTGAAGGGACATAGTTCATAGAAGAGGAAGAAGAATTTATTGCTTTCAACTTGAACTCTTTGGTTCTTTGATAAGAAGGAACATCCCCCATCCTACCAATTTAAAATACTAATCACTCTTTATAAAAGGCCCTTTAGGTACTAACGATCAGTTTTAGCAGAATAAAGCTTCCAAAGTTGATATTCAGCATTGTCTATTCATTACACGTTCTATTTTCTTACAATGATGGTTAGTCCTTTCTTCTTGCTTTCCTTTACAACCTTCTTGTAATTTGCATCTTGGGCTCTTCTTCTTGATGATAGATTAGTAGTTATAAATCTAGTCTTGAGACAAATTCATCAAATCTGAGACACTTTCATTGTGTTAGTTCTCATAAAGTAAGCGCTCTGGTAATAAGATCCCGTGGAATCAATGGAAGAGTGAAAGTTAATTCTTATAAGCATGCCCAAGTGTCAGCACCAGTCAATCAAGTATTCTTTATAATTGAATCAAGCTCTACCAGAGAGAAATGATTTCACAACAACCAAGTAGTGACTCTTACATCCCCTGAAGACACTAGATATCTAGATAAAGCAATAAAGATCTCAATTTTGTGCCTGATAGCTTAGTTCTGTCCTTGCAGAGTTCAATTTCAATAGCTGATCACACGTTTTGATTGAACGTCTATCTCTCTCTTTCAATCTGTTATAATGAATAGAGCGAGTCAGGATTTTAAGATCCATGAAAATTTAATTTAAAATTTTGATAGCTGCAATCTTGGTTCATGTCAACGGAAAAAAATTACCTGCCAAAGGGAAGCCATTTAATCGTTGATGTCTTATAAGATTCAGCGAAACAATAATGTAAGCATATAAAAACCCAACTTTGGCCAGGCATAAAATTCTAAGGATTTACAGATTCAAAATCCAATTTCTATTTTGTTAAGTACTGTTTATTTCCTGTCAGCATTGTTTAAAATTTCAGAAACATCTCTTACAGAAGATTTTGCACCTTTTAAAAACCGGTATCAGAATAAAGACAGTATACATTTAATCTTCTTCATAAAAGTCAGACGTGAGGAAAATGGAGTTTTGCTTCCAGAGCTGGATTGGAGATTGTTTGGTTTGTTTTGTCTTATGGCATATCAACCTCAATGGGTTATTTAATACCAACAAAATTTTTATTGCTGGTAATATTTTTTTTTTTCAAAAATGTATTGCTGGTAATAATGTATTGCTGGCAATAATTTTTCTTCAAAAAATTATCATTGGTAATAATTTTTTACAAAGTATTTCTGATATTAAAACCTATTTTTACACTTTCACAGTGTTTTGACCCCAGTTTGGGGGTTAAGTATTTATCCATAGCTGGGACCCTAACAAGTGCTACCAACCAGGGTCAGGGTGGGCCCAGGAACACCAGCAATTAAGAGGTGCTTTCACACTCTTGATGAGAGGACTTACTGTTAGACGTAGTTTACCATCTTACCCAGGAC
>OZ038504.1:36069326-36096826 GCA_964036315.1 Acanthosepion esculentum | reverse complement strand
CACGTGTTGTAAAATTATGAAAAATAAAGGATAATATTTTTTTTTAAAAATCCACATTACAACCAAAAAAGTTTGCGGTACCTCTCTTCTTTTTAATATATATATATATATATATATATATATATATATATATATATTGACCACTAATATTATCTGTATATAAATAGATATGTGTGTGTGCGTGTGCGCGTGTGTACTTTGTGATTACTGAAAGCAATAGAGATTAACAGTTTAAAAAATCTGCATACAGGAATATAAATATTATTGCAGACATGCATTTCTTAATATTTATATAAAACATCAGTAACAAAATGTGTATGTAGCAAAAACGTATGTGTAAATTTTGTTCATGTCTTGTGGCTCTCATACACACAAATTTTATCGCATGTGACTCTTACATTAATCAACATTGGCCACCCCTGATCTATACTGTGATTTTAGGGGGCAAAACAATTTGTGTCCCTTCCTTTCTCACACACTTCTTGTTTTCCTGCGTTCTTCCTCTTTCTCTATGCTTTCTTCCTTCGTTTGCTCATTCATTCATTTGTTCGTTCGTCCTTCCATCAAGTTGCTTCATACTTGATCAAGCATCCCTACAAACTAATTTCACATTGAATCATATAGCCACTTACAATTCCCTGTTGTTTTCAACCAGCCATTATAATTATAGGTAAGGCAGGTAGCATCCATTATGATACAATATATATATATACCACTAATTATAACAATATGTTCATTCTGAAGGTATAACTGGATAGAAATAGAATCAATGACCCAAAAGATTGTTTACAAGCTATATATTTAATAAAAAAAAACTTTTTGGCATTTTATAACCAATGGAATTGATATCTCATTAAAACAGAACTATCAATCAATTGAACATACCTATATTTTATAATAACATGATGGTTGAATTTTTCTCTAGGCTGATTTTGGGATATTTTTGGTGTCGTGCACCGAAAAGAGTCTTTGACTTTTTTTTTTAATTACATTTCATTCTGAAAAGCTAGTCATTTTAAACTAGAAAACATATCTGAATTCCCTAGCTTTGTAGACATGGAAACAGACATGTTGCTTTATGTTTTAAATTATTAAATAACAAACATAAAAATTTGAATATTATTGAAGCATACAAAATATTTCTCAGAAAGTTGATACAAAAAATATTTTTCACTTGAAAGCAATTGCAGAAACAACCAGCCAAAATATCTTGAAACAATAACAATGGAAATTCTTCTCAATGAAGAAAACAAAAATCCACAAGCTGAAGATTTAAAGTCAGATTTATAAGCCATTTTACACAGAATTTGTTGAGCAGTCAATTTTTATTGGTCATTAAACTTGTGGAAAACATAAAGTGTTGAAATGATTTTTGTATTGTTTTTAGTTTATTTTTCGATATTATATGCCTTATTATTCATTATTTATTTCCTGTTAGTTCAAAAAGTTGTTTTTTTTAAATAACAGTGAGAAAGATTTACACACATAAAAAGGATTTTATATAATAATGTCCAATCTTATGACTTTAACTACTGCATGATTAAAATGTGTGTCTTGTTTTTCAACGCCCGAAAAGCAGATAGCAAATATTTATTGTCTCTTTTTTTTTTTTCTTAATTTTCTGGGCAAATTTGTGTTCAATTTTCCAAAACTTAATAAAAAAGGTGTAAAATACTGGTTTTCAAAATGTACTCTATAGACTAAAATAAAGGTAAAAAAAAAGGATTGAAATAACCATATACAAAAATTGATTTAATCTTAAGAAAATTTATGGTTTTTGCTCTCTTCAAGGAATTAGATTTTTGGCAATAAAGAAATACTTTTATGATATGTAATTTCCCAGTAAAGTGTTTGCTACCAAACCTAAATGACCCAATGAAGCAATATATCAAAACTAAAACAGATTCATATATATATATATGAATTTGTTTTAGTTTTTATATATATATACATATATATATATATATATATATATATATATATATATATATATATATATATATATGTATATATATATATATATATATATTAATTATTAACATGTTCTTTCCTATTTTTCTGTATATTTGCACACACACACATACACATATATATATATATATATATATTGTTAAAATTTTTATCCATAAATTTGGATTTAATCACACACACACACAAACACACACATTCACACATACACACACACACACACACACACACACACATATATATAAAGATATTTAGGCAAACAAGAGTGAATACATATGAATGCTTACATGATTCTAATATATGAGTGTATATATCTATGTGTGTGTCCCTCCATGAAGAGAGCAAAGAGCCTTATTTACTGCAAAATCACACAAAATTATGAGGAAAGCAGGTAGATAAAGATACGTAATTTAATTTTTGCAAAAAAATACTTTCCCACTCATATTTATATATTTTGGGGCTATTATATTAGTTTTGAAAATGTGAGTGTGTATATATATATATATATATATATATATATATATATATATACATAAGATGTTGGAGAGTAAGGTCAATGTAATAGAATATATATATATATATATATATATATATATATATATATATAGATATATGTATAGTTATAGAGTTAGGTAAATGAGAAAACTAGATATTAGTGACTGTATACGAGCATACTGGCATAAATATTTACCCAATTTATCCATGAGCTGTAGACATAATAGTGCTCAATGTGATTAGATGGAGCTAAGAAATATATATTAATTAATATATATATAGCTATGTTTGGTGTGCAACTTGTTTGGTGTACCCAACTCGTCAGGCACAAGATATCTTGTACCTGATGAGTTGGGGAACCAATGAAACTTAAGTCACATACCAAACGTAGGTATATGTGTATTTATTAATATATACATATATATATATATATATATATATATATATATATATATATATATATATATATATATATATATATATATATATATGTATATATATGTATATATAATTGCATGTCTATGGCTTGACATATATTGCTTAATTCTCTATAAAACAATGTGTTTGAAGGGGAAATCATTTTTGCATGTTTAATTATGTTTTTATAATGCCTATATTATATCTGTGAGGTTCACACAGCTAATCATGTCTTTATATAGGCACCACAACATAGTGGCAAATTCGTCCAATGCAGGAGCACACAGACACACAAACACAACCCCCCCAACACACACAAAAGAATTACTTAACTATATTCTTTTGTATATAAAAATTAATATTATCAATGCTCTATTTTTATAATAGTGAGCACTATATGAAAATATCTGCTTCACTTTTAAATCTTAAATTTATATATATACATACATATATATATACATACATATATATATATATATATATATATATGCAGAAATATAGTCTTAAAGTGTGCTATATTTATGGGGTAAAGTGCTCAATATCAGAGATAGAGCGTGTGTAAATATAAAAGTGGACATGGAAGTCAGCACTTAGAGGCGACAGTCTGTTTCATGCTAGTGCAATCGTCAGGCGATTGCACTAGCATGAAACAGACTGTCGCCTCTAAGTGCTGACTTCCATGTCCACTTTTATATATATATATATATATATATATATATATATATATATATATATATATATATATATATATAATTCAAAAATACGCTTTAAAGTAGGCACCGGAGGGGGTCGTCAGTGATGTTTTGACTTGGTTCATCAGGGAGTTTCGGGTCTTTCAACATCATACTCCCCATCACCAAATCGACCCAATCAGGGGATATCTAACCCTGATCCCCCCTCACTTTTAAAACGCTAACAGTTACTCTGGCCTTTTTAAAGAATTCTACGAAGAAAGACCACGTATTCCGCACATCCGATTGGCTGTTTGTACAACCAATCAGCTGCGCGAACTATTTTTAAATGGCCCGCAGTGGGGACTAGCTTTTTTTTTTTCCTTGGTGGATAGCAGCTTCAATGGATAACCGAGGAGGTAATCTTTAATATTCCTAAGTTTAATCCCTTCCCTAAGTGTGGCATCGTTTAAATATTGCCGGTTGTATTTTATTTGTTTTTTTTGGGGGGGGGGAATTAAACTCAACCATACTATTAAATTTATCGTTTAGCTCGATTCTTAAAATTTGTTACAGGTTAACTTTAACTGGATTGGTTTTATTCGCTATATTTAAATAATTGTCCATGAACATATATATATATATATATATAATTGCATGATAATGGCTTGGTATCACAAACATGGTGATCAATGAGACGACTGTAGAAGAATATATCTGTGTGTTTGTGTCTATATATATATATATATATATATATATATATATATATATATATATATATATATATATATGTATATATATATATATATACACACACACATATATATATATATGAATAAAGAGAAAAGGAAAATGTATCTTAGCTGATGTGCTAGATTTAAAAAGCATAAAATAGAGATTTTTTAAAAGCCTAAAATAGAGAGGTTTAAGTAGAATAAAATAGAGAGGTTTAAAAGAGACCAAATAGATTTAAAAAGACTAAAATAAAGAGCTTTAAAGAGAGTAAAATAGAGAGGTTTAAAGAGAGTAAAATAGAGAGGTTTAAGTAGAATAAAATAGAGAGGTTTAAAAGAGACCAAATAGATTTAAAAAGACTAAAATAAAGAGCTTTAAAGAGAGGAAAATAGAGAGGTTTAAAGAGAGTAAAATAGAGAGGTTTAAGTAGAATAAAATAGAGAGGTTTAAAAGAGACCAAATAGATTTAAAAAGACTAAAATAAAGAGCTTTAAAGAGAGGAAAATAGAGAAGTTTAAAGAGAGTAAAATAGAGAGGTTTAAGTAGAATAAAATAGAGAGATTTAAAAGAGACCAAACAGATTTAAAAAGACTAAAATAAAGAGCTTTAAAGAGAGTAAAATAGAGAGGTTTAAGTAGAATAAAATAGAGAGGTTTAAAAGAGACCAAATAGATTTAAAAAGACTAAAATAAAGAGCTTTAAAGAGAGGAAAATAGAGAAGTTTAAAGAGAGTAAAATAGAGAGGTTTAAGTAGAATAAAATAGAGAGGTTTAAAAGAGACCAAATAGATTTAAAAAGACTAAAATAAAGAGCTTTAAAGAGAGGAAAATAGAGAAGTTTAAAGAGAGTAAAATAGAGAGGTTTAAGTAGAATAAAATAGAGAGGTTTAAAAGAGACCAAATAGATTTAAAAAGACTAAAATAAAGAGCTTTAAAGAGAGTAAAATAGAGAGGTTTAAGTAGAATAAAATAGAGAGGTTTAAAAGAGACCAAATAGATTTAAAAAGACTAAAATAAAGAGCTTTAAAGAGAGGAAAATAGAGAAGTTTAAAGAGAGTAAAATAGAGAGGTTTAAGTAGAATAAAATAGAGAGGTTTAAAAGAGACCAAATAGATTTAAAAAGACTAAAATAAAGAGCTTTAAAGAGAGGAAAATAGAGAAGTTTAAAGAGAGTAAAATAGAGAGGTTTAAGTAGAATAAAATAGAGAGGTTTAAAAGAGACCAAATAGATTTAAAAAGACTAAAATAAAGAGCTTTAAAGAGAGTAAAATAGAGAGGTTTAAAAAGAGTAAAATAGAGAGCTTTAAAGAGAGTAAAATAGAGAGGTTTAAAGAGTAAAATAGAGAGGTTTAAAAAGAGTAAAATAGAGAGGTTTAAAGAGAGTAAAATAGAGAGGTTTAAAGAGTAAAATAGAGAGGTTTAAAAAGAGTAAAATAGAGAAGTTTAAAAGAGACTAAAATAGATTTTAAAAAACTAAAATACAGAGGTTTAAAAAGAGTAAAATAGTGAGGTTTAAAAAGAGTAAAATAGAGAGGTTTAAAGAGAGTAAAATAGAGAGGTTTAAAGAGAGTAAAATAGAGAGGTTTAAAGAGTAAAATAGAGAGGTTTAAAAAGAGTAAAATAGAGAGGTTTAAAAAGATTAAATTAGAGAAGTTTAAAAGAGACCAAAATAGATTTAAAAAGAGTAAAATAGTGAGGTTTAAAAAGATTAAAATAGACAGGTTTAAGAAACCAGAATGTATTAAAATGGATTTAAATAAGCCAAATTGATTTTAATCAGGCTTGGAGTCAGTCAGATGATAATGGAAAGATAGAGTAAAGAGATATGAACAGATTTGAATCTACAGATGAATAAAATAACAAAGACTTAAACAGAAAATCTTAAAGGACAGTAGTTATATAAATTGAATTATGGCTCAACAAACCAAACAGGCAATCAATTAATTGCAAGAAGTTGACGTTTTAAGGGATTCAAGTAGACATTGCATAAATAGTCGGCATTGTGCTGGACAGTATATTCAGTGTCAATGACAGATTGAATACATGTAGATTATCTCGAACGTAGTCTTTGGATGAACAATATCTCCTTGATTCATTCAGTGTCCAGTCTTATTTTGCTGGGCCCAAACAAATATTTGGCAAAGAACATTTATCATTTGTCATCTTTTATGAACTTGTGCAAATTTATAGAGGAAAGCGACTCTTCTGTTCACCTAGTGATCATAATTGTAGATCGCCTGAACCGTCATAATATTCATTGAGTAAGATGAGAATAATTATAAATTAAGTAAATCTGTGTTTACTTCATATACTTAAGTATAGTGTAAGTTTTTAGGATCAGAGGTTCGCACTGTACACACCGATTATTTTTTTGAAGAGGTTAAAAAATCATGCATTTTCGGTGACTGGTTGCACTATACGCTGGTAAACTTTTTTTCTAGAAAGGTTAAAATTCATCCAAAAACATTCAGGGGTCACACTATACATGAAGTTAGCTTATATACAAGTATATACAGTACATTGTATACTATTCAAATAGGTACAGAGAAACTTTCATTATATCTGTAAATACTTTTCTTGATTACAGATAGAGGGATACATATGAAGATATACATATATATAAATATTTATATATATATGTATATATAAGAATAAATTAAGATAGTGTGTTTGCCAATATTACTGAGATGAGGTATTATAACTATTTACACTATTTACATTATTCGGACTGTTGTCCTCATCTTTATTGCCATATTTACCTTCAACATCTGTCTCTATTTCTCAGATGAGGTATTGTAACTATTTACACTATTTACATTGATCGGACTGTTGTCCTCATCTTTATTGCCATATTCACCTTCAAAATCTGTCTCTATTTCTGAGATCAGGTATATTGTAACTATTTACACTATTTACATTGTTCGGACTGTTGTTCTCATCTTTATTACCATATTCACCTTCAACATCTGTCTCTATTTCTGAGATGAGGTATTGTAACTATTTACACTATTTACATTGTTCGGACAGTTGTCCTCATCTTTATTGCCATATTCACCTTCAAAATCTGTCTATATTTCTGAGATGAGGTATTGTAACTATTTACACTATTTACATTTATTCGGACTGTTGTCCTCATCTTTATTGCCATATTCACCTTCAAAATCTGTCTCTATTTCTGAGATCAGGTATTGTAACTATTTACACTATTTACATTATTCGGACTGTTGTCCTCATCTTTATTGCCATATTCACCTTCAACATCTGTCTATATTTCTGAGATGACATATTGTAACTATTTACACTATTTACATTGCTCCCAAGAATACATGGTCCACAGCAGAGGTTTACAAAAAGTTTGACAGTTGAGTTACAAAAGGTAAATAAATTGTAACTGAAATATCTACAAAAGGCATGGCACATGGAACTAGAACAATCTACTCCCATAAAAAAATAAAGTGTATGGCTTAAAATTCCGGAATATATCACCAGAAGAAGGCTGGAGCATACAACAGCTGAAACATCATGAATATGACAATAAAGAAAAGGACAACAGTCCGAACAAGGTAAATAGTTTAAATAGTATGTTGCACAATAATGGACATTCAAGAGCTTACCTTATATACTCAAGTATAGTGTGAGTTTTTCTGATCAGTTTTTTTTACACAAAAAATTGTAGGGTCGCATTATACACAGGTAAGTTTTTTGAAGATGTTGAAAATTATGCATGAACAAAGACAAAAGTGTGGTATTTAAATGTTTTTGTCAGATATTTTACAAGGTCAAGATTTAATTAGTGAATAACTTTTCAGAGTTTAGTCAGAGACATTAGAAGTATAGTGTGGAAGTAGACATTAAAAGGAAAGAGAAGCCAGATCCTAGACAAGAAATGAGGGATAAACCTCTACTCCTGTTCAAAAGACCTGAAGAGGAGTAGAGAAAAAGAAGATTCCATAATAATTTGCTTGAATCAAGGTTTTTAATTAAGGCATCCCTGGACCTGGTAGGACTTGTCTGAAATGGTATGCAAGGTAAATTGATTTTAATCTGATGTTCACTAATCATTTCACCCCAAGAAAGGCGATAATGCCACTAAGATGTAAGGAGTGAAAAAAGATTGAGAAGACTGTAGAAGGAACGGGAACTCCAATCCTAAATAGGAAACAACTTTCACTTCACTTCTAAAAACCAGCGGGAGGAGTAGAGAAAAACAAGATTCCATAATAATTTTTTTTTTGAATCAAGGTTTTTAATTGAGGCGTCCTTGGACCTGGTAGGACTTGTCTGAAATGGTATGCAAGGCAAACTGATTTTAAGTTGATGTTCACTAATCATTTCACCCCAAGTATGGCGATGATGCCACTAAGATGCAATGAGTGAAACAGAATGAGAAGACTTTAGAAGAAACCAGAAACACAATCCTAAACGGGAAACAAGGGATAAACCTTTACTCCTGTTCAAAAGACCCGGGAGGAATGTTATTAGCTAAACATCATTTGTTGAAAATAAATAAGATAGAGACTATTCATGTAAATTCTTATTTTTAAACTTAATTTGAGAAGAAGATTTTTTTACCTACATCCTCACCAGAAAAGTAGAAATAGGTAGATATATGGGCGAAAGCTGGGTTTAAAGGATAACAGAATAAAGTAGAATTACTGACAGACCAATAATAAAATTATATTATGTTCCTTCTTTGGGTGTAATGGTAACGTCAATAAAATGGACAATAATACTTTATGAGATATTTTCAAGTAATCTTTTGCCTAGATAGTTAAAATGTATATGGTTCAATTTAATATAAACTTTAGTGTCCTCTCCAAAGCCGAAAATCTCATGACTGCTTCCAATTCAATTTAAAGCTGATTTCTATTTGGGTTGCTCAATTAGGTGATATTTTTCTGAATACGATGTACATAAAATATAGATTTCAGTATTGTCTCATCAACTATGGTTAGCAAGTTCTTCTTTTCATAAAATATAGATTGCAGCATCGTCTCGTCGACTTCGGCTAGCAAACTTTTCTTTTCATAAAATATAGATTTTGACATCATAACTTCAACTATGCTTAGCAAGCACTTCTTTCGGTTCTTTGTTTCTTCATTCCTCACTAGGTGTCCTGTTTTTGTGGCCTTGTACCAGACTAGGTTAACAGATGAAATATATAAATAAAACATAGATTTATGCATCACTCTTAACCTATGGTTAATAAGCTGTTCTTTCAACCCTGAGTTTCTTCAATCCTCAGTTTTTGTCCCATTTTCGTGGCCTTGTACCAGACTAGGTTAACGGATGAAATATATAAATAAAACATACATTTGGGCATCGACTCTTAACCTATTGTTAGTAAGCAGTTTTTTCAGACCAGAGTTTCTTCAATCATCACTAGGTGTCCCATTTTCGTGGCCTTGTGTCAGACTAGATTAATGGATGAAATTCGTAAATAAAACACACATTTGGGTATCGACTCTTAACCTATTGTTAGTAAGCAGTTTTTTCAGACCAGAGTTTCTTCAAACCTCACTAGGTGTCCCATTTTCATGACCTTGTGTCAGACTAGATTAATGGATGAAATAAATGAATAAAATATAGATTTGGGCATCACCTCTTAATCTATGGTCTGCAAATACTGCTTTCAATCCACTGCTAGCTCAAACCTCACTGGGTGATGCTTTTTTATGGCCTTGTGTCAGACATTGAGCTGCAGTTAGTAAGCTCTTCTTCAGTCCATTGTTTTTATTCAAACCTCACTAGATGTTCCATTTTGTGGCCTTTTGTCAGAATAAATGTATGATGAATACAAATATAGATTTCGAGCACTGATTCTTAATCTAAGGCACCCCAATGTGGTGTAATGGTTAGCAAGCGTGTCTCACCAGAAAAATTATGACTAAATACTGAGTTTGATCCTTACTGTGTGTCCCATACTGTCAGCCTTGTGCCACATCTAAGCTACACTTAGAAAATCATCATTGACTTTTAATCTATGGTTAGCAAGTACGGAGACACAGTGGAATAATGGATAGCAGCTCAGATTGAGGAATCGGAGGGCCGAGTTCGAATTCCAATCTTTTGTGATGTCGGACGCCTTCACTTGTCACTTTGCTATGTCAAGTGAAAGCTCATTATCCCTTCCAAAAATGTTCGTTATATTCGAAACTTCTTAGATGCCAGTACTAGTAATAATGCCTTCCAATAATATCCGCACTAGTAATACTTGTTCAAGTAGTAATCGCCAAATAGTATAATGATCGAAGAGAATCGTAATCTGTATAGTAGTAGAGAGAGTGAATGTATAGCAATAGTGGATAGATAAGAAGAGTAAACAGTAATCCTTATGCTACTTCATATTTATTCACTTCCTTTATGCTCACGTGATCTACTTAATAATGGAATCACCTGTGTTGCTCATTGGCAATCTAGTTTCAAACCACAGTGTTTGGCAATGACACTTACTCTTATATAACACAGATCCATTACATTCACTTACATGCTAATACTCTTGGTAAAGATATGAATCCTCTTTTCCCCCCAGCTATGGGTAAATAGAAGAACAGACTGGGTTCTTTAGTCTTGGGTGGCTACCAGTCTAGGAGAAAGTAACTCTGAATTCAAGCCGGGTTCGAATTCCACTCGGATCCATTACATTCACTTACATGCTAATACCCTTGGTAAAGATATGAATCCTCTTTTCCCCCCAGCTATGGGTAAATAGAAGGACAGACTGGGTTCTTTAGTCTTGGGTGGTTACCAGTCTAGGAGAAAGTAACTCTGAATTCAAGCCGGGTTCGAATTCCACTCGGATCCATTACATTCACTTATATGCTAATACCCTTGGAAAAGGTATGAATCTTCTTCTTCTCTCAGTTATGGGTAAATAGCAGGACAGACTGGGTTCTTTAGCCTTAGGTGGCAACCAGTCTAGGAGAAAGTAACTCTGAATTCAAGCTGAGTTTGAATTCCAGTTGGATTCATTACATTCACTTACATACCCTTAGGAAAGGCATGAATATTCTTCTTCTTCCCTCAGCTATGGGTAAATAGCAGGATGGACTAGGTTCTTTGGTCTTGGATGGCAACCAGTCTAGGAGAAATAATTCTGAATTCAAAACTGCATGTAGCACATACTATACAGCTAAAGGAAAGAATCATTTGCATTGGCCCGATGACTGCAGTTGACAATGATGGTTAGCAAATACTGCGTGTCCAATCCAATGCAAGTTCAGTCATCACTGGGTGACTCATTTTTAGATTTGGCTATCTGTGCTTGAACTATGGTTAGACAATAGTTTATACAAATACACCAGGTGTATTATATATAGAGAGATGAGTTGATAAAGTTTCTAAATAAACATTTTTAATTCAAACATTTCATTGAGATGCTGCCATCTTCTTCGATGCTGTCTGTTGATTTATGCACCAGTCAATACAGTTTTCTCAAGATTCCATTAAAAATTTGTACAATATTTGATTTGTTCTTCTTGTTCAAATTTGTAAACATTTGTGCATAAACTTCTGTCTCTATTTTCACAAACACCACAGAAGCATACTTACAAACAGGTACCTAAATAAATCACTTATATATATATATATATATATATATATATATATATATATATATATATATAGATATAGATATAGATATAGATATGTATATATAATATTCTTAAATATAGTTTATATTTGTAATAACTGTAAGATATATATGGTGAATCAATCTATATATATATATATATATATATATATATTGATACACTATATATATTTTACAGTTATTACTAAAATAAAATGAATATTATATATATATATATATATATATATATATATATGAATATATCTTAAGACATTTTTTATGTTTACACATTCTTTTTATCCAATTTTTTTTCAGTTATTTTATCCATATTATATGCATATATGTACATATACATATGCATAATATTATTAAATATATTTTATTTTAGTGATAAATGTAAGATGCATATAGTGTCATATATATATATATATATATATATATATATATATATATATATATATATATGATAAAATGACTGATATGAAATATCTGAATAAAACATGTAAGATGGAATATGTGAAAACTAGTTGAATGTGTAAAATCTTTTATTCTATTTCTAACAATTCGTTCATTAAGAACAACATCAGAACAACTGAAAAATTAAGAAAAAATCGTTACCATGGCAACCTACCCATTTATAATCATTGTGGTTAATTTGAAAATATTTTGAAAATATAAAAGTTAATAAAACTAACAGTAGATATTTGTGAATAAATATTTAAAATTTTTTAAAACTAAAACAGGAACAGCTACACAAACATGTCTTCTCACAAAATATGATGGTAAGAAAGAATAATTTTACAGTTGAATTTGCAATGTTATTGATCCTAACCTGGCATCTTATCCTTGTGTCTTTTCTATAAATATTTTATATATAGATGTATATATATTCAGTCACTTTCCCACTGCTGTAATATATTTTCCTTGTGGCTTTTCTTTAAATACTTTCATGGTTATTGTTCTGATGAGATTTCTTTATTGGTATCTAGGCCTCATAAATTGAAGTGTACTACTAGATTGGCTGCTAGGTCTCACCATTTTACATTTGAAATGGCTAGATGTAAGTTCTATGCTAACAGTTTCTTCTCTTGCACTTCTTGCTTGTGGAACTCTCTTCCATATTCATGCTTCCCATTCAACTTTGATCTTCAAAAATTTAAATGCAATGTCAATTGATATTGTATGTCTACTTGAATCTTTTTAGTGGCCTCTCTCCTTAAAAATGCTTTTTTTTCTCATATTCTTTTTTTTTCAGGTTTTTCTGCTCTCAGTAACCCCCTGTCTTAGTAGCTCTATTGCGATGCTTGTGTTGAAATGGTTAAAAAAATATCAATTAACTATTTAGAAATTACTTTGTTTATGTTTGTTTCAGGTGCAAAAGAGTTAACAGATATAGACTCCAAAATGATCCAGTGGGAGATGAGCATCTCTTAAAAAGGGTAATTGAACCCTGCCTTGAGGTCTCTTGTGGCTGAAAGGTTTAAGCACATTTAACTTCAAAGATTTTTTTTTCCAGGATAAAAGCAAAACAGGTTCAATCCCTGCCAAGAAACACAGTTTCTTTAAGATTTTCGATTACCCAGGCTGTTGGGTGTCAATTACACTGTAAAAAAAAAAGATGGAATATCTAACCAAACAAGTGTATCTATTAAATACAATGTTTATAGTAGTATGAAATAATTTAATTGGTTAAAAATTACTTTTTTTACATGCCAGGTATGAAAATAAAGTTCATTATGTAAACAACATATAAGCCTTTTAAATAAAATAATGATTTAGAGTTATTGTAAAAGGATAATATTTGGGCAAAAAGTATATGGAGCACTGTTTCTATATGGAATGCATTCAAATAAACACAAATAATCAGTAATATATGCACAGAGACACACACACATATAGTTTTCGAGCATGTAGATAATTCTACTAATCTTGAACAGCCAATCAACAAATAGAAAACTTGTTTACAATTGAGATTTTCTTTTTTTTAGCCAATCAGCACTTATCTTGATAAATTCCTGTCTATCTTAATATTTTTCGAAGATTTACATTTGAAAAAAGTAAGGTTAATTAAATTTATATCTTAATTAGATCTGATGAGAATTTACTGGAGCAGTCTGAAAAGTAAATCATGTGAATAATTTAAAAACATTCTTTCATAAAGTGTTTGTCTCTTCCACTCCCACCAAAAAATAGATATATTTTCCTCTTTTCAGACATTACTTATCTGTTATCAATGCTTCAGTAATCAGGAATATTTGTAGTTTACTTATGTTTACCAAATCTTCCCCAAAATGAGCTCCTAGAAATATATAAATATATACACAGCAGGCAAAAGTTTTGCAGCCTTTTTGCATTTCTTTAAAAAAACATCTTAAAATGAGATATTTTTGCATTTTTTAAAGTAATAGATACAATTTCAGTAACTGCAGTGTATTTGCTTTTATTATGACAAAAAATAAGGATTTAAGTATAAATAATTATCATACAACAGCATCATATTTTGTTTTTGTCAATAAAACCACCATCTGCCTTAATTGCTGCTTTACAAATTCTTTCTAACAGTTTTTAAAAAAAAGTAGATGGTAAACCTTTCCCATTATTCTTCAAGCACTAAAAAAAGCTCAGACTCACTCTTCTGGTATTCTCTTTGAAATTTCCTATCCAATTAATTCCATACTAATTCAGGGAGGAAATAGGTCAGCCAAGTCATAATTTCTAAAAGTTTGTTCCTTTTTTGACTCTAGGGAATTTTGACATAATTTAGAGGAGTATTTTGGATCACTGTCTTGTTGAAAGGTGAACCATTTCTAATTATGTGTAAACCAGATTGTATAACATGTGTTTGCAAAATCAAATGATATTGTTCTTTTTCCTGATTTCCTTGACTTAAAACAAATCTCCAGCTCTTTTTGGTAATCGCAATACTAAACATTCACTGATTGTCTCTTTGTCTCTGGCTAAAAATTGATTGTGCTTGTTCAACATCCACTAGGCCCACCTGTGGTTTATACAGTAACTATGATGTGCATACCACTATTAAAGTTTTTGCAAGAGAGTACATAATCTGGTATGATCACCATTTTGAACTAGGCCAGTACACTCAAACCCTCAGTCACAATGACTTGTAAATACATGCTACCATGACCATCAATGGCTTCTAAAAAGTTTCATCATATTGTGGTATCGTTTCCTCAAGCTGATGTTATTTAGAAGTCACCTCTTTTGATAAATTAACCCTGGTAAGATTTGAATCTGGGACTACATAGTCAGAGCTCTAATATTCTACCCACTCAGCCATATTGTTTAAATTTTGCTATATTTATGGGAGAGGAGTTCTCAATATTGGAAATACAGGGTGCGATGGATAAATTGTAAGGTAAATTACACAAAAATGAAAATAACACTGACATCTCATTTTAACAGATATATTTACCAAAATGACAAAAATATCTTGAAATACTAAAGAGTAAATCTATTCAATCAAATAACCATTGGCTTTAACCACTACCTCCAGACAATTTTTGGAAACTCTTCTGGACAGTCTCCTTGTTCAAGTTGGTGAATGCTGCTATAATACTTGCCTTCAGTTAATCTTTGGTCTTACAAAGAGTTTTGTTGATCTCTCACTTAACTGAACACCACACATAATAATCGAATGGTGTTGCAGTCTGGGAAGTTAGGTGGCAAGATGTAAGGGGTGATGTTGTTGAAGAATTTGTCTGACAGCTATGACTGGGTTCTCCTGCTTGTGTGGCATGGTGCAGAGTCCTGTTACCAGTTATAGGGGTTTCCAGCAGACACCCTCTTGACCCAGGACAGCACTACCTTCCCAAGGCATGTTATGTGGGCCACCCTGTTGCACCTGAAGCGCTCACCAACAAATTTGAAGATTCTGATTAAATCTAATTTGGGTCTGTTTAAATGTATTTTTATCTTTTAAAATCTTTTTTACTCCATTTAAAGCTGATCTAATTAAACATGTCTTTTTCAACCTATTTAGAATCTGTCTTATTCAGTCCATTTAAACCTACATACGTCTAGTTAAATCTATCTGTTATAGCCTACTTAAATCTATTTTACTTCCTGTTCTCTGCTTAAGCCTATTTATTTTAGTATATTTAAATATATGATATCCTATTTAAATCTATTAAATCTGTTTGAAATTGTACATTTCAATCTATTTTTGCCTACTTACATCTATTTCACTCTATTATTTTTATTTATTTAAAGCTGTCTACATGTGTTTTTATTTGTATATAACTCTTCATGGCCAACTTAGATCATTCATATAATTCCACAGTAGTAATTATTATCTTATTACCTATCTTACTGGGGTATTAGTTGGATCATATCTATTTACTTGACTATATCTTTTCCTGCTTGTTTTATCTACATCGGTTACATGTCATTTTGTCAGTATATACAATCTGTTTAGCTATCTGTCTCAAGCTGTTCAGATCTTTCAATATCTATTAAAGCCTGCTCTCCAACTGAAAAAATGCCAAGTTTGCCTCCGATCTTAAAGGTAGATTTCATACCCAAATAAAGGCCATGATTTCTTTCATTTTTTTTCTTTTGAAAGTCCAATATTCGGTATAATTTCGGTAATCTCTTGCCGTGAATCTACTTTGTATAAGAATCTGAACAATTGCAAAAAAAAGCAAATAAAATGAAGATGTAAGAAATATTGCTAAAAAATTATCTATATGTAATATTTCTTTTATACAGAGTGCGATGGGTAAATTGTCATCTAATTTACACAAAAATGGAAATAACACTGACATCTCATTTTAACAGATATATTTACAAAAACTGCAAAAACATCTTGAAATACTAAAGAGTAAATTTATTCAATAAAATCACCATTGGCGTCAGCCAGGGCCTCCAGACAAGTTAACTTTGAACTCTTCTGCAAATCTTCTGGATGGCCTCCTTGTTTAAGTTGGTGAATGCTACCATAATCCTTGCCTTCAGTTAATCTTTGGTCTTACAAGCAGTTTTGTTGGTCTCTCACTTAACTGTACCCACACATAATAATCAAATGGGGTTGCAGTCTGAGGAGTTAGGTGGCCAGATATAAGGGGTGATGTGGTCACAGAAATTGTCTGACAGCCAGGACTGGGTTCTCCTGCTTGTGTGGCATGGTGCAGAGTCCTGTTGCCAGTCATAGGGTCTTCCAGCAGCCAATCTCTTGACTCAGGACAGCACTACCTCCTCAAGGCACTTGATGTAGACCTCATGTTGTACCTGAGGCTCTCACCAACAACTTTGGAAGTTCTTTTCTCATGAGAATTCTTATCAGAATGATCAGAGTGAGTTTTCCGAGCTACTGTACCTTCATAATCACCATTAGACTCATCGAACTCTTTCCAAATCCTCTGCAAACACTCTGAAATGTTCATAGTGGATCTTTGGGCACAGATGCCAAGTAGTACAGCATGCCTTTTCCAAATTTCTGGCAGAATGCATTGCATTATTGTGCTCTTTCTCTCCCAGATGGTGCCTAAATGACCCTACTATACTGTACAGTTGACAAAATCCAAAACAAACAACACACATGCACAAAATTAAAAATATAAAATGGCGACAATTTACCCATCACACCTGTATAATTTGACCATAATATTTTGTAACATTTTACTCTGCTAGAGTTATCTACCTTGCACTAGCAATGTCAAATAATAGTGTCTTTGTTGTGATAAAGGCACACTGTTCTACGATGTTTAAGGTGCTATAAAGTGAAAAAGAATTTTCCAATAATAATTGAAAATAATAATAATAATAATAATAATAATAATAATAATAATAATAATAAAAAACCGTACCCATCAGTGGCTACGTAGTGCAGGGTTGAAAGCTGAAACTGAAGGTTTTATCCTTGCTGCACAGGACCAATGCTTGTTAACTAGGAATTATCGAGCACATATACTAAAATACTGTGTTAGACCAAAATGCAGATTCTGTGATAAATATCCAGAAACCATTGATCATCTTGTATCAGGTTGCACGATATTGGCACCCACTGAATATAAAACCCGGCATGACATATATGCACTGGAAAATTTGCAACTTCTACGCGAAGGAAACTGAAAGAAACTGGTACGAACACCACCCAGATCCGGTTACGGAGATAGGACTTGTTACAATCCTATGGGACTACAAATTACACACTGCCAGAACAATCAAAGCCAACCGCCCAGACATTGTTATTAAAGACCACAAACAAAAAAAAATGCTTCCTTATTGATATGGCAGTCCCTGCAGACTGCAATGCATCTTTGAAGATATTCGAAAAGCTGTCAAAATACAAGGACCTTGAAATAGAAATCTCAAAAATGTGGCACATGGGAACATCAACAATCCCTGTTGTAGTTGGAGCCCTTGGACTGGTTGGAAAAGATTCCAGTAGGCTGATTGAAGGGATCCCTGGAAGTCCATGCCTCAAAGAGATACAAAAAATTGTTCTGACAAGTACAGCCCAAACTTTACGAAGGGCTTTATCTATGTAATTATTTTTTTAATTTATTATTCTTTTTTTTTGCAGTGGAGATTCGATCACTTGATACTTGCCTGGTGTAGGGATTCATCCCTGCACTGGTAGTATCATGGCTACAACTAGCTTGGACCGGCTCCTGCCTGGACCAGCTATGACAAGTCAAGATTAGCTATGACCAGCTCTGACCAGCTTGGACAAGCTAAGACCAGCTATGATGAGCTTAGACAAACTATGACCAGCTAAGACCAGCGGCTCGGGTGAAAACACTCGGGTCCCCACTTTAAAAACTGACTTGTGTCACAACCTGACTCAGTGGGGCGGGGGGGGTGTCAAGTCAATACTAAGTGTAGTATCTGTTCTTATCAGATTAATCTGGTTCTTTCTTTCATTTTCTCACTGAAAACAAGTAGTGTCTAAAAATGAGAAATTATAGTTACGATTCTAAATATATACCATATATATATTTGTAACAACAAAATTGTCCAAATCATGTAACAGCAAAATTGTCCATTTGTTAGATTAAGCTTTGAACCGTTTTATCTTAGAAATGATTAAAGATATCTTACTGCAATATTCCGAGGATTTTATAAACCTATTAGACTCTACTTTGAGGAATAAGAATGTATAATTACTCTCCAAGCTTAACAGAAGAATCATGATGAATTTGATCATAAACGAAAATGGGATATTCATCATTAATTAATCATAGCTAAGCATCGGAAGCTCATGAAGATTCAAAATTAATTTCAAATATATATATATATTATTCCAGGATCATTTTCCAATTTATTGAAGATGATCTTCGTCCTCTCTAATCTTCTAAGTTTCTGTCCTGGAGTAACAAGGTGCCTTACACATTTCACATATGATTAGATTTTCAAGTCTTTTTTCAATGCTCTTTGGACTGTCATAGCTGAAACTCCTCTCTCACATGCCAAACTAATAGATTGAGTTGGATCTTTTCTAATTGATCTCTTTAGCTCTAAGGTGAAATGATGATTCCTCTTCCTGTTGTGACCTTCTGATCCAGTTTTCCTCTATACTGTTCCCTCTTTTTAAAACTTATTCACCGTTTTTGAACATTATTGAAAAAAGGAGGCAAGATATTGTCAATTAATTACCACAATCTACACTTACCATTACACCTAGCCTAATCTATTCAGTACACTTGCCCTTACCTGGTAATGATAACACGATCAGCTGCTGTAAGCGTTAACACTGGTGGCGTTACTTTGTTTACAGTATGTGACGATGGTTTTGGATTTCTCTATACAATCATGGCACATATTAAATAAGGCGACAGTACTTACACTACACTTTTATTATTTTATTATAATAATGTGAATTAAGTTGTTCCAGTAGAAAATATTTGTCTTGATAGTTACCAATGCAGGGGTTAGCCTACTGTAAAAAATCTTCTATGATAACAACTTACCACAAACTACAGGATTTAAGGTTAACATCTTATACATGGAGTATAAGTCAGCCCCTATTTTGGCGGTGGGTATTTTTTAAGGTTAAAAGGTCACCTTGTATGCCAAGATATACGGTAAGTGTCAAATATTCCAAGTCGTCCTTCCTCATTATGTATCCTAGAAATTTCAAAACTCTCTTTCTGATTCAAAATATCTTTTTTATTCTATTTTCTTTAAAACTTCCTGATTGCTTACCTGCTCCTTCCATGGTATTGTCAGCATCCTTCTCTTGATCCACATTTCTACTGCCTCAAGTTTCAGCCTCATCTGTGAAGTAATTGTCCATCATTCACAGGCGGATTGATATTAAATAGCAATTCAGTACTCTTTTCTTTGTTTCTATTGACGTAATAGATTGCATCTTGAAATGTGAAATCGGAGAGAAAAGTTCAAATACCATTCAGGTTTGTTACATTTGTGTATTCACTTGGAAAAGGTATGAATTTATCTCCTCTCCCAGCTATAGATTAAATAGAAGGACTTGTATCTAAAAATAATCATTATTCCCAAAAAATTATTAATGCAATATTCACTTATAAAAAAAGAATTATTCTTACAATTCAAAATATGCTTTTGCTTTAAATGTCCCACAAAGTGTTGATGAACCATAAAACAAATCAATCATTATCATTATTTTGATATGTGTTTTCAATAATTTAAAACTGCATTGTCTCTAGAAAATACAGTTTGATATATAGTTTGACTAATTTAAACTAACAGTTACAGGATCTGAGAAACTTGTTTTTCTGAAAAATTGTTTTAAGAGAAAGATTTAATAAATTTCAACTGAAAGCAGTACTGGACACTTGGTGAATAAATGTTGTATGTTTCCTTATAAGGAAATGGCTAATATTACGATTACCATTTACTTATGTTATACTTATGTAGACAAGCAAAAATATTTTACCTTCCATATTTGCATTGGATTTGCATTTCTTCAGGGATTTATTTTTGTCTCAGAGTAGTTAATATCTTCAAATTTGATATCTTCATCTTGTGAAAAACTTGTCAATATGTGTCAACGCCTCAACAAAATGATATCAGATTTGCGAATCAAATTCCCTCTGCAGTATTCAAAATAAGCTTATTTGGATTCTGTTTCATAAAACTTGCTTGAAAGCGAGCTGATCTAATGTGACAGTAAAAACCTTCATTAGAATATGATTGAATAACAAAAGTTTTTCTTGCAGTTTTTTTAGAAATTTTTCCGAAATCTTTTTCTCGAGTTTCTTTGAATGCCTTGAGATGCTGTGAAGCAGCAAGAACTATTCAGGTGCAAAAAGAAGGATATTTGAGTGTCAGAATTTGTTACAAAACAAAAAAGATATTTCGATTTTTGATTTTGATTTTGATTCTTCTTCTTCTTCTTCTTCTTCTTCTTCTTCTTCTTCTTCTTCTTCTTCTTCTTCTTCTTCTTCTTCTTCTTCTTCTATGTGCCATGTCCCATTAGGATGGGGGGAGGGCAATCATGGCTCTCTAAAACTTCCTTTCCTTTGTAACTCTTTTTACTATCTCTCCCAATCCCTACTCTGCCATCCATTTCATGATCACAAGATCCATAACCTCTTAGAGCCATAGGCGCACCACTTGTACTGCAGCCATAACAGCAGTTGTGCATCTTGGGCAAGATAGCCTGATGGAAACCAACCCTCTCCAGGCTGGATTGAATTTTCCTTCTCCTAGCTTGGTTGCTAACCAAGGCTAAAGAACCAGCCTGTCTTGTTATTTAACCCATAGCTGAGGGGAGAGAAGAGATGGATTCATAAGTTTCCCAATGATATTCGCACATAAGTGAATGTAAAGAACTCATCCAGAATTTGAACTCGGCTCTCCGATTTCTCATTCCTTGCTGCTGACCAATACACCACCTGCACATCGATTCATTTACACAAGCCCATTATATAGGTTACTGGTTTTTCCTATCTTCAATACATCCTATGAGTGTCAAATTGTGTGCTTCAAGCTTCTCACTACTCTATCACTATTTGCATGGCAAATGTTTCGATGAGCTACATTCCTTGACCCTTCTACAAGTTGTGACCCTAAGAAGCTAAAACCAACCATGCCATATACACTGGGATGAATCATCGCCATTCCCTTCGTATTCCATTAGTAAGGAAGAATTTCCACTTGGAAAGCTTCTTCCCTTGAACTGCTACTCCCAACAGGATCCTTTCTTGATCATTACAAACTTAAGCTCTTCAAGCCTAGGGTCAGCTGTTATCTGTCTTGATCGATAGCTGATGTTACCTATAATTATAAATGGATTATTCCATCTGAAGAATCTCATAATAGCTCAACTTCTAAAAAGAGATAGGGGTGAGATTTGATAGTTGATGACAGACTGAGAAACATTAGTTGAAAGTTGATGGAATTGTTTTAGAATGTTTTGTTGATGAATGTGATAACTTGCCTGTCTTGAGTTCAAAAGCATCTACATGGCCTCATGAGTGATGAATTATTTTCAACCCTACAACCCCTTTCCCACAGATGAAACATTCCAAGCTTCTCATTACTTCTGTTATTTCCGTGGCTGTCGAAGTACATTCCTTGGTTCCACCAGCCCTATTCTTTGCAGCTGGGACCTGCCAGGCCACAAATCCTCCTCATTCCCTTCATATTCCATTAGTAAGGAAGAAGTTCCATATGGAAATCTACTTCCCTACAACTGCTACTTTGTGGTGCAAATTCCCAACAGGATGATTTCCTGATCATTACAATGTTAACCTTTTCATATCTAGGGTTAACTCCAATATAACCCAATAAGCAACACTTCTTATCTTCTCTCATTACACTCATGCAACATTATTCAATAACCCTCTACCTTGAGTGACTCTTGAGCCTTGCGTTGGGTGAACATTAGCCAATAAAAAAATCACTGTCTCTTTATGCTTCCACAAAAAATTTTAAAACAGAATATTATTTTCAAAAATCTATACTCTTTTGTTGTGACCTTGTTAGGGCCAAAAATAAAGACACACGAGAAGGAACTGAGTTAAAAAAAAAATATATTAACAGAAACAGTAATACAAACGAGAGTATTACAGCAAGAATGTTCCGTCTGACTGTCAGAGCTGACTGCTGGAAACTTCCTTCTCTAAAAGGCAGTACCTGCTCCTATTTATAGCTGGGAGAGTCCATGCATGTGTGGGTAAATTACCATAACATCTTTAATAGAACTATTTTTCATTTTTCAAAACCCAGACATCATCTTCTTCTAATCATCATGCTACTTTAGTTCTTCACAAATTCCTGTACTTCGTAGCTCTGAACAATGTTTGTTTTTTTTTCTATCTCACTTAATCCTTATTCTGCAAACCATTTAGACAAAATTGTTAGGTAGGTTGTTCCCTTTTTTCCACTCTCCTTCCCGAACTCAATATGTCCTTGTGAGTGTCAAATTTTCCAAAGCATTTTCCTCATTATGTACCCTAGAAATTTCAGCTACCTCCTTTTCATGCAATGTATGAGTGTCTGTTTTATTTTCATTTTCTCTAAAACTTTGTTGCGCACATGTTCAATTCATGGCATTCTCACCATCCTTCTGTAGAATCACATTTCTCTTGCTTCAACTCTCTCTTTCATCTGTGAGGATATTATTCAGCATTCACTGCCATAGAGGAAGACTGGTATTCAGTACTTTTCTGCTTGTTTCTAACAAAATTTTGGTTAGCTTTTGAAAAGCATATTTCATTATTCCAATGAGTCTTCCGATTTCAGTCTCACGTTTTCCATCCTCTGTAAAAACACTTTGCATGTGTTTAAATTTTTGTACTTGCTTGATTTTGGTGTCTTGAATTCATAAGTTGCATCTTGAGTTGTCCCTTTTGCTGACGATCATACATTCTGTGTTTTTACAATTGATGTTTATTCCTTTCTTCTCAAAGTAAAAGTTGCCATTTCTGATAACTTCAAGTTAAAGACATCATATGCACTGAAACGAACAAAAAATAATCTTAAGGTTATTCAGTTTGGGATGTATTTTTCAAATAAGAAATTATATTGAAAGTCACAAGATAGTCAGAAAAGAAATATTAAGTTTAAACGAAAGAAATCAATTCATTTGAGAAAGAACAGACTTTGAAAGCAAGTCAATTTTTATATCACTGAGCCCCAGGATATTAAAAAGACAATATGTAACGAGATTATTGAATCTTGAGTGTCAAATGGTCATTTTTTAAAACATAACCTTTCGATCTTGCAAAAGAAAAAATTGATTTATATGGTTTTCCAAAAAGTTCAGGTGTTCTTTTCAGAACAGGACAAACATTTTGTCAACAAATTCTTCAATCTTTTAGGTTTAGAAAATTAATGTGCAAGAACAAAGACGTTTTCTTTCAGAATAAATTATAAAATATCCATTCCTACAAAAATTGTCATTCTTTCTTTTTTAGACAATATAGATGTGCAGGTGGTATGGCACAGAAACTGACTTGGTGAGCCAAGTTCAAATACTAGCTTATCTGTTGCATTTACTTTCACATGTGAGAAAAGCATAAATCTATCCCTTGACTCCCTCAAATATGGGTTAAATAGCAGTGTAGACAGGGCCCTGTCACTTTACGTAGCAGCCAGTCTGAAAGAATGAAAACTCTGAATTCTAAATCCCAGAGAAGGCAATGGGAAACCACTCTATCTTTCCCAAAATATCATGGAAATTATTATATTCTAATGCATTAATTTCTGCACCAATTTCATTGAGAAAGGCATGAACACATTCCTTCTGCTGACAACTAAGGGTTAAATAGCAGGGTAGACTGTGGCTTCTAGTCCTGGGTGGCAAACTTGGGTTGACTTGGTGAGCCAAGTTCAATTTCTGGATTAGTCTGCTGCATTCACTGTCATTCAAATGCCATTATGAAAAGGCATGAATCCATTTACACTATAACTGTGGGTTACCAGCATAGAATGAGGTCTCTAGCCTTGGGTGGCAACCTTGGGTGAACTTCTGTGAGCTGAGTTGAAATTCTGGCCAAGTCTGTTGCATTTACTTTCACAGTTGAGAAAGGCATCAATTCATCTCTTCCTGACCCCCAACTATTGGTTAAATAGCAGACTGGGCTCTCTCTCACTTTGCATTGTAATGAGTCTAAAAGAAGGTAAACTCTGAATTCTAATCCATGGAGAAGTCAACAGGAAACCACTCTACTGTCTTTCCAAAAACTTCATGGCAATTATTTTCTACTCTATTGTATTCCTCTTTGCATTAATGGCATTGAGAAAGAAATGAATTCATCCGTTCTCTGCTCAGCTAAAGGAAAACTCTGACCCACGGAGAAGTCAATCGGAAACATCTCTGCTATCCTTCACAAGAAGAAAAAGCAATTCTATCCTGTGCTATGGCATTCGGTTTTACAATAACACCACTGAGAAAGACATGAATCCATTTTTTTCTACCTATCTATGGTTTAAGTAGCAAGGTAGACTCTGCTCTCTAACCTTGATTGACTTTGGTGAACTGAATTAAAAATCTGAATGTTGCATTAGCTTTCGCACTAATGCCATTGCTAAGGCATGAAACCATCTCTTCTTCTATGGGTTAAATAGTCTTCAACAGTGCCTAGCATGATGGTCTTCAGAGGCTGTCTTCCAATGCTTAATATAGGCAAGGAGTTGGCCCACAAGACTTTCAAAATTGTTCCGTACGCAATCATTGCTTTTGTGATCCCAGCAGGAGATATTTGTTCTCAAACACTAGGAAATTTTTACGTGTCTCAGCCAGGAGTGTTCAAGTCTCCCACCCCGATGTAGGATGGAGACAAGCAGAACTTGGTCTGGAAGTCGATGTTACTCTTCCATCTTTTTCAGATTTACCATCACTGCTGCAGAAGTGGCAATCTGTGTGTGGATTTCCACATAGCAGGTCTCATCTCTTGACAGGGTTGCTCCCAAGTTTTTGAAGCATTAAAATCTACATTAATAAAAAAAAAAAAGAAGAAAATTATCAGTTAGAATATGATCAAAATGTAGGAAATAATATGACATAAAACTATATTCATGATCATAATGTGTATTCTTCTTATTCAAATATTTCTCATATACAGATAAAATTGTTGCTTTTATCTAACACTTATCACTATAGCCTATGAATCAGCATAGTCATAAATAAAGTTCTTTTTGTGCCAAGTGCTGCTTCCACTGAAGCTATAACTGCTTCCTTTATTAAAATCAGTATAATTTAAAATTGTCATTAATCAGCCAATATTCTATACACATTAGTAAAAGTGAGAGCGTTATTCCCAGAGAAATGGCAATTGTTAACGTGATTTATCTCATTCTCAGTTATTTATTTACCTAATTTGTATGTATGGAAAACATAGTACTTACCAAATCGACTTATCTCCAAAAACTTTCCCCTCTCACTCTCTCTCTTACACAGACACACACACATGACTCTTTCTTTCTCTCTTTTACTCTGTCCGAATTGATTTATCTGAGGTTTTTCACATAACTCTCTTTGTTAATTTCTACCTTTCTCAACATATATATATATATATATATATATATGTATATATATATATATATATATATATGTATATATATATATATATATATATATATATATATATATATATATATATATATAGTCAAACCTAATGAGCCAGACAAACCTACCAAGGTTTCACTTAGGCAGATACCCTGACGATCTGCCTAAGTGAAACCCTGGTAGGTTTGTCTGGCTCATTAGGTTTGACTAGGTTTGCTCTATATTTGTATCAAGCTCTTTAGTTAGTTGTTTACTTGTATCGGGGTTTTTTCTTTGGGCCTTGAACCTGTATCTGTGCAATTATTTTTTCGACAGACTTTCATGTTCCTGGCTCTTTCTTTTTTAAAACTTTTTTTTCCCTTCGTGATTGATTTGGCTATTGTTAAATCAAGAATTCAAAGGTTTTTCGACACGAGTATAGTTACCTATATTTATATATATATATATATATATATATGGTGCAATGGATAAAATGCAATCTAAATTACGCAAAAATGAAAATAACTGACATCTCATTATAACATATATAGATTTACCAAAGTTACACAAAAATATTTTGAAATACTAAAGAGTAAATTTATTCACTAAAATCAGCATTGACTTCAACCATGGCCTCCAGATGACTTCAGAATTTCCTGCAGCTCTTCTGGACAATCTCCTTGCTTAAGTTGGTTAATTTTTTTTTTTTTTTTTTTATCATCTCACCCCAAGCAAGGCCGGAGGCCACTATCATGCAAGTGGTTAAAGAAGGGTTGGAGGAAGAGCAGATAGGAGTGGCAAGGGAGGGGATGTGGAGAAAGAGAAAGACAGTGGGTCGATCAAGGCAAGGGGGCCACAAAAGATCCGGAGCGAGAGCAGATAGGAATGAAAAATGAAAGGATGTGGAGAAGGGAAGTGGATAGATCAAGGCAACTGGAGATGTCGATTGACGCTACACTTAAACCATTGGAGATTGTATTTGTCAGGGAAACAGTAATATGCTGCCATAATCATGCCTACAGTTCAGACAAAAAAATATAATACAAATCGAAATATGTTTTTTGTTTTTTTTAAATTTTAAATGTGTTATTTTAAAATGTTTAGAACCGTCAAAAGTTCTTGTGTATTTAAGGAAGACCTAATACAGTTTATAATTTTAAAAAAAGGATCATAACATTGATCGAGTAATTAGTTAGTTAGTGCATCTT
>OZ038504.1:36049326-36064326 GCA_964036315.1 Acanthosepion esculentum | reverse complement strand
AGACCATGGACCAAACGTGTGAGCAATAATGAGGCTTTGGAGAGAATGGAAACAAAGAGGAAATATACTTAACATCAGGAAGAGGCAGGTGAAATTTCTGGGGTATGTAATGAGGGCTTGGAAAATATGATACTCACAGGATGGATAGATGGATAGAGGGACAAGGAAAAGCGAGCATGACATACTTAATGAGCTTAAGCAAGCGGATAGCAGAACAGGGTTTGGGTGACATAACAAGAAGACAAAATTTGTTAATAGCTACAAGGGACAGGAGAGCCATGGTTGCTTACGTCCTGAAGGGACGAGGTACATAAAACAAGAAAAAACCCTTGTGGATTTATCACTTTTCTTGCGGCGAAATGATTAAAAAGATATTTTTTTTAAAGTTGATTATCATCAACACAATCTAAAAATACTTTAATACAAATATAATGAATTAAAAAATATTACAATAGTTTCATGCATGTTCAACTATAGCAAATACGGTGTTTTTAGGTGAGGTTAGAGAGTGCAAAATTATTGTCAATCCACAGTCCATGACTCGGAATATCTCATCTTGTTTTTTTCAGTCCTTTTCAGTTATTACTTGTGCTGTTTCAACTGAACCTAAGTCTGTACTACCCAGGCCAGGGATTTAACTCCCAGTCACTATGCCACCAACTTAACAAACCAACACTTTTTTTTCCCACCAGGCCATATCTCCTCAAACCAGAAATTCAGATAAAAGTTAACTCAGAGTTTAATAGATACGCAAATACAAAGTAATCACATGAATAAACAGATAAAATGGTAAACATGATAATAGAAACATAATATGAGCTTTATGGCGTTTCCATTCTAAAGACATCCTGTGGGCAGTGTTTTTCCCCACTTTATCTCCTGCCAAAGAATCTATGATTCAAATGTGAACAAATGCTTGAATATGGCAGACATATCCGTTTTTTTCCCTGACAAAACAATGTGCAGCAGTTTTGCCTGCAGCATGTAAAATGGAGGCCAATGTAAGGAGCAAATAAAAACAGTACACAAAATCGAACAAACAAATAAGTGACAGAATCTCATGGCAGGCAAGAAATTCATATCCTTGTAAGGTGTGATTAGGAAACTTTTATGTACAAATCTCCAGCAGCCGCGACACTAAACTTTCTTCTTATTATGCAATCAGATTATTATTTTTTTTTTGTTATCTTCATCCCTCTACCGCCAAGATCATGTCATTTTTAAATATTGTCCCCAGCTTTGCTATTATAGCTTTTTATATGATGTTTTAGATTGGACAATACAGTTTCTACGAAGGATTGTTATTTCTTATTTTTGTAGACTTTATCAGTTTCTTTTTTAGACATTGGTTATGGATTCCTCTGTTTCTGATTTCATCTGTCCTTCATTAGAAACAAGTCACCATAAACGTGTCTGCTGGAATGGTCGATTAAGGAATCAAAGAAAAAAAAGATGCTCAAAAGAAAGAGCAGCAATTTCAAAGAAGGAAACAATGAAAGAAATAAGGAAAAAAAGAAAAGAAAAAGGAAAAAAAGAAGGAAAGAAAGAAAGAACTAATTACGGCAAAAGTAGAGTTCAGTCTGTTTCCTGCTATATTCATTTATTTTTTATAGTAAAAATTACTATTTGTAATCAACCAGTGTAAGACAACAATTTCTATTTTATTATTAATATCCACATTAGAAAAATATTTACAGACACTGAAAATAAGTTACAGTTTTTTTATGCGTGGTTTAGATTGGACAGCACAGTTTCTATAAATAATTATTGGTTTTTCTTATTTTTGTAGATTTTGAAAAATATAATTTTAATTAAATTCAATTTTCCTTCATTTAGCTTTCAGAATATATATTTATGCAAATCATCAATACTAAAGTATTGTTTTAAACTTGTTATAACTTGTCTTGATCTTTTACCCACTTTAAACAGGTATTTCAACAAGTGTTTATGAATATAGTTGTATAATTCAAATGTTTTCCATATAAAACCTATTAGCATGTATTAAATTTCTATGTTGATACTCACTGTCTTTATTTCTTATTTTCTTATGATATACAATACATTTAAATACTAATGATGTTTTATTTGTAACTTTTCTTAACAATTACATGTTATTTGTTTGGCTCAATATCAGTTTATTGTGACATGAAAATCTCATCACAACACTTCACGTCACTTTCTTATTTCACACTGAAGGCGCCAAACATATTTACCACATTCTTAAAATGCAGAAGCGAGTATTCTGCTACTAGCATTGGCAGATTTCCATCTCTGGAGACAATGGTGCAGTATAGAGTCTTTCAGGCCTGGGTGGTCGCTATGGAAATCTTGGACTCTCCAGATACCAAATTTATTCTCTTGGACAGTGCCAGTCCAAAGAAAAGTATAAACCAATGCAGTTTGGCACCAGCACAGCTGCAGGAACATCCAGAAGCTGATGCAACATGTTATCCAGGTTTTTTATTTGTTTGTTTTTTTAATGGCATATCAACTCTTTATGGATCCTTGTTGTAACCTAGAAACGGTTACTGAATAAGGAATGACCAAAACAGAGGTTGGAAATGAAATGGTAATTTTTATAACATCAACAAAATATAATACTCGCCAGCAGCATGAAGTAGGTAAACCACTGCTCATAGTGGACTACTTAGACAGCATATAACCCCCACTTACAATAGTGTCCAATATAGTTATGCGGATTGGGACATACCCATTAGTGTTCATAGCTACAGCATATAACAATCATTCAATGCCAAAATTTAATTTTCTTGAGAGTTTGACATAATAAATATATGTTATTCTGATTTCACAATTGAATACATGGTAGATGATACTCAGATTTCGTACATATACATGTTTGTATGGATATGATTACGACAAGCAGTAATGTGTGTTTTATATTCTAGTTAAAGTTTGGAATACAGTTTGATTTAAGAAATTGTAGGATATTATATGGACGACTGTCATGAAAGAGTTCTTCCCTGTTGGTTGTTTGCTAGTATTTTAAACAGATTTAGGTGAAGTTACTACAATTTGTTATTATGTGTTTTACTTTGTATAGTTCTTGGAATACTGTACAAATTAGAGGTGGTTCTTATCTGTAGAATATAAGATCGGTAGGTTGATTTTGTTTAGCAGCATATCAACCTCTGTAGGTTATTTAATGATGGAATCTAAATGTTTTGAACACAATTTTATAGCTTCATTTAAATATTATATGAGATATATGAATTCCACTTGAGGTCTGGGGTGTGTTTGAGTTCAAATAGAATTTCAAGGAAAGGACTCTTCTTGAGAGTACATGTATTCATCATGATAGATCTAAGTCTGGGGTCTGCTTGATGGTGAAGGAATGTTATTAGAGTCTGTCTATATTTCTGAGATGAGATATTATGTACAGTATTTACATTAGTCGGACTATTGTCCTCATCTTTGTCACCATATTTGTCACAACGTTTCGGCCGTTGTACGCTCCGGCCTTCTTCAGGTGGTTGGAATTTCGAACTGAACCCTTTATTTCGATCACTGGGGTAGACTGTTCTAGTTCCACGAGCCATGTTTGATGGATGTCAGTTATCAGTTATCTCCTGCTAACTTCCCCTCTGAAAGTTCTCCACTGCCTTAACCGGGTATTGAACTCACACTCTTTGGGTCTGTCACTGGATCTAACCAACGCCTTTATCCACTGTGCCATGTGTCCTTGAGGACAGTCTACCCCAGTGATCGAAATAAAGGGTTCGGTTCGAAATTCCAACCACCTGAAGAAGGCCGGAGCGTACAACGGCCGAAACGTTGTGACAAATATGGCGACAAAGATGAGGACAATAGTCCGACTAATGTAAATACTGGAATGTTATTAGTTTGGTTTTATTGAATTTTACAAGCTGTTCTTATCCTCATTGAGACATCAGACTGAGCTTTCAGATTTTGGGAGGTGCATCTTAAAAGTGGTGTATCATCCACATAGATACTCACTAATGATTGGAGTAGGCTCTTAGATCATTAATATGCTGTAGAAAGAGGGTAGGATTGAAGAGGGAACCCTTTCAAATGTCAGCATTGATCTGTAGGGCTTCCGATGATATCTTGTCAATGGCTTTGGATATATCCAGGGTAATGGTCCTAATTATAAATTTATTATCTAATGCTTTGGTGATGTTTAATCCTTAATTTTTTCTTTTCCCGAAAATACAAATACCAACATCGGAATAGGGTTTTGAATTCAGAATTTTCCTTCTCCTCGACTGCCTAACACCTACATCAAGATAAACCTGCTATTTATCCCATTGCTAAAGAAAGATGGATTCATGCCTTTTTGAAGGCCATTTTTTTTTTTTTACAGTGAAGTTCACCATGTACAAGGCCTGGGAGACACTCAACATAGTGGGTTACAGTGTAAGAGTCACTGCTTATGTGGGGAATATAATGGCTAACTCTAGACTTGAATAGGCAATGATCAGGAAAACATCCTGTTGGGAGTAGATTCCACAGAGCAGTGGTTTGCAAGAAGAAGCTGCTTAAGTGGAACTGATTTCTCACCAATCAAATACAAAAGGAATGAAGATGATTTGTTGCAACACACATAGCGTATCTGGTCATAAAGGTTTGAACTGGCGGAAGTAAGGAATGTAGTTCTTCTAATCACTTTTCATGGAAGTAGCAATAGAACAGGGAGAGGTTTGCTATATCTCGTCTGATAGAGGGGTTGCAGGGTGGAAAATAGTTTGTCACCCACCAAGACGCAAAGACACTTTTGAACTCAGTCCAGACTGGAAAGTGAGGACTGGGCAGTTCCTGTCCAAATGTGACAGCAACACTCCATTTTAATCCTGATCTGACCCTTGTAAAGGTAGAGGCTAGCCTGAGGAGTCAGTTATGCAGAGTGAATGTGTTGGGAAAAATTTAAATTTGAAAAAAATTGCACTGCAGTAGATCCACTCTCTCGGCCAAGTAAGTCTTTATTTGGTGGTACAAAAAAAAGTTATGAGCTGGGATCTATTTTACAAGATTTTCTACACAGATAGATGTCATGATTTAAATTAATCTAAACATTTTTAAGCCTGTTAATTGTATTTGAAAAGCACTCAAGTGTACAGCATTTTGGTTTTATTAACTGATAATATTTACATAATCTTCTGGGTCATCATCAAAACTTAATTATGTATTTACACTTGTATCATCACCTTTAATAACATTCTTGTTGGCAATTCTCCAATCTTCATATTGGGTGAATATTGCATCTGGTAAACATAGAAATATTTTTTAATAAAACTCTGCATTTAATTCTCAGAGAGATGTTATTTTAACTATATAGTCATTACCTTAAGTGATTGAACTCCTATGCATCTTTTTATAATGAGATGACCTGTTCCTTCAAAAAGACGAATTTATATTTCTTTTTAATCGAATTTACCTCAAACAAGGCAGTAAAGCCACTAAGACACAAGGAGTTACTAGGTGTGAAAGAATTAAAAAACAGAAACATTACTAAGGAGTGAGAACAATAGAAGAGTAATCGGGAAGACAGTAGATAACGATTGACATTGCATTTAAATTTTTGAAGATTGAGTTGGCTGAAAAGCATGGAGCCAGAAGAGGGTTCCACAAGCAAGAAGTGTGAGTAAAGATACTGCTCACATAGAACTTATCATTAAATCTAGCCAACTTAACTGTAAATTGATGAGATGTTGTCACAAGTCTGGTAGTGCACATGAATTCATAAAGTCTAGGTACCATAATGGAGAGCTCAACTGGACAATTACCATGAAAGTATTTATAGAAAAGGCAAACAAAGGCAACTTTACGGTGGTGTGAAAGTGACTGAAGCTGAGATGCCTGGTTAGGACTAATAATATTGATGATTCTTTTTTGGATTTTATCAAGAATCTCTAAATATATATCAGGAGCATATATGTGGCAGCAATATTCTTATCATGGATGAATGGTAGACTTATAAATATGTAAGATAGATTCTGGAGAGAAAAATTGTTTGTTTCTAATAAAATTTACATAGCAAAAGAAATTTGTGAAGTATTATGAAAAGGGAAAAGAATAAAGTTTTGGAGAGGAAAAAAAATCTTCCCAAAATGCTTAAAACCTTAAACCAGCGGAAACTTTTTAATGCTTCAGTTTTTTCATCTTGTCTACGACTTTAACCATGAGAACACATTCATTCGGAGTTTTCCAACCTTTTTCAGACAAAATCCCAATTAATCTATTTTTGTTTCCTTTTATGTTTTTTTTTTCTTTGCAGAATTTAGAAATCCCAATAAATAATATTTTTTTTTTTAAGTAGCTGATCATCTCTATTAAAAACTCTGGCTTCATATAATAACTGACCAAGAAAGATATATCAGAAAAGAAATTTTGCAGAAAACTTTTAAGCCTGGAAGATTTTAACTTATTTATTATTACTTTTTAGTGCTGCATTTATTATTTCTTTCATAGTCTGTTTAATGGAAAGATCTGTAATCACTTAAAGACAGTGAAACTACTTACAAAGGGAATTCTGGGTAAAAAAAATGTAACATAGGAAAAGATGGCTGACATATATTGTGTAATAGTAATAGTGAAAGTAGTTATTTCTATACAAGAAGAATTTAGTTGGTCATTTGTTTTTGTTTAGTGGCATATCAATATATATGTTTAGCACCATAAACATTTGTAGCTCTTAATAAATTTTGTCTTTTTTTTTGCTATCTTTCACAAACTCTGCTCGGCCATCCATTCACGAAAAGCAGCCAAGTTGCATCCTCATTTTGTACCCTAGAAATTTCTACTATCTTTTCTTAATGTTAAGTATGATTGTCCTTTTTGTTTCCATTTTCTCTAAAACTTCATTGTCATTCACATGTACAGTCAATGGTATTCCCAGCATCCTTCTGTTGCTTTAAATCTCTTCTTCATCTGTAAGGAGATTATCCAGCATTCACTGTTGTATAGGAGGACTGATGTTATATCACATTTGAGCACTCTTTTTTTTATTTCTAACAAAATTTTTCTGTTTTATGTTTAGTGACATATAACTCAATGGATTATTTAATGTTGAAATCTAAATATTTTTATGCAATTTTTATTTTATTTTTGGAGATAATAATGGTTTAGTGATACAAGTCTTACTAATTAACCCATAGCTGAGGGGAGAAGAGGTAGATTCATACCTTTCTCAACAGTATTTGCATGTAAGTAAACATAATGAACTCAACAAGAATTGGAACTGAGCTCTTTGATTAACAATTCCAAGCCATTAACTATGATACCACCCACACATCCAAGCTTACAGCACCTGGTCTTCTCAAGTGGTTACTCATGTAGGTACTGCCCTGACTTGACATTGCTTAACTTCAGTGATCATATGAAAATCAGTGTTTTAATGGGATGTGGCTGTAAGCCAGGAAGAATTTGGCATTCATGAACCAGACAGTATCACTCTTGGTTGAAATCTATAAAATCTTTTTCTGAAAATAATTCTTCAGCAAATTAGACTTCTTAAGTCCACTAAATGTTATACTTCTGGAGTTTTCTTCCTAACCTTTTGTTTAAGGTAGTGTGGAAAGTCAACATCTTGATTGAATCCTTATTTTTCCTTCTAGTTACACGTGCTATCCAATTTAGTTGTTGTTGCTGCTGTAATTCTGTAAGAGATATAATTTTGGTTATTTTCTAAAAGCTTTCTGTGATTTTGTAGCACCAGTCTGTCGACTCTGATAAAGGATTGTCTCCTTTAAGACTTGAAGGATTTATTCATTTCAAAACATTTGATGCTGATAGTTTAGCTGCTTTTTTATAAGGAAACATTCAGCATTCGTTGACAAAACAGTTAACATTGCTGTTGATTGAAATTTATAAAGTTTTCTCTTAAAACAGTTTTCAGGAAAATAGGATTCCCAAGGCCATTAACTGTTTGAGTGGAAGTTCCTTCTAACATTTAGAACACGGAGTAGATTAGTAGCTCCATGGAAATAGTATGGCATGCCTAAGTTGCAAAGGTGTGAAAAGTTGGAAGTAAAAAATGAGTTATCGGAACATTTTGCTATGGAAATAATGATTGAGTACCAATAGGTTTGTGCTGTTGTTTCTGTGAGAAAGCGATTGCAATAGAGAAGGTAAATCTTCCACACCAAGGTGGCGTAAATGTAAGGATTTAGTAGCAATGTTCCATGTTTTGTCTAATCTGACTCTTGCAAAGATAAAGATATTATGGGATTTTCTTATATCTCTTTTTCAGCTCTGATTGTATTAAGATCAAAAACTTTTATGAAGATATTTCAAGAATTAATCATTTCCAAATACACATTTACCAAAAGATAAGTTTTATCATTCCGTATGTTTTCAATGTAATTCGATTTCTTTTTCACTTCAGATTTTAATATGAATTTAGCGCATGAGTTGCTCTTGTTGCCAAGCCTATAAAAGTCTTTTATTAGTACAAGTGAAATAGAAAAAATCATTAGAAACAAAGAAAAGAGTACTGAACTGTTATGTATTGTCAGTCACCATATATGAGAGTGAATGCTGGACAATCTCCTCACAGATGAATAAAAGACTTGAAACAACAGAAATGTGGTTCTACAGAAGGATGCTTAGAATACCATGGGTTGAACATGTGAGCAACAACATTCTAGAGACAATGGCAGCAAGAAGGACACTTATACTTAACATCAGGAAGAGATAGTTGAGGTTTTGTTGGACACATAATGAGGAAGGAGGGCTTGGAAAATTTGATAGTGATAAGGCAGATAAAATGTAACAGGGCCAGAGGAAAGCAACGCATAACCTACCTGGTGAGCTTGAGTGAATGGATTGCAGAGCCGGGTATAGGAAAGATGGTAAAAAGACAAAAGTAATTAAGAGCTAAAAGGGAAAGGAAACTGTGAAGAGCTATGATCACCAGCATCATGAAGGGACACAGCACATAAGAGAAGTAGTATTATCTCCATAGATATATGAATATTTTCCTCTAAAATATTTGAAAATAAAATCAGAAATATTTACACTATTTACATAGTTCAGAGAGTTAGCCTCAAGTTTATTGCCATATTCACAACGTTTCAGCTGTTGTATGCTCCAGCCTTCTTCAGCTGATATTTGTTGAAATTTTTAACCAAAACTTTTATTTAATCCATAGGCGGGGTAGACTGTTCTAATTTTATGTGCCATTGTCTCCATTTCAGTTAATTCCACTGGATAACTCAACTCTACAAGTTTTTGTTCCCTCTGCTGTGGCCAGGGATTGACCTCACAACTCCTTGGGTCAAGTCACTTGGCCTAGTGGATAAAAGCATCAGTTGATTGATCCAATATATTATTATTTTTAAACATAATCTCTTTATTTGCCAATGCCCATTTTTTTCATTTGAGAATATAAGTTACACCAATAAGTCTGTAGCCTAATGATGAAAAAAGAATTCATTTTGCACAAGGAATATTTATTTTTAAACATAATCTCCTTCTTTGTCAATGCACTTAATTCAGCAGTGAGTATTAATTGGAGATCAACAATGTCAGATTTTGTCACTTGGGTCAATGGTTTCATGAATTTGGTTTAAGTCAATGGATATTGGTAAATGTTTCAGGATATACTTACATGAGCAATATAAGGGGTGAGGCTCAGCTTATAACATCTGTCCTCATTTTGATTAATAACAACTTTTCGGATTGTGGTGTATGGAAAAAAATCTAAAAACAAGTGCAATACTAAATCTTAGTAAATCACAAAAAGAAAACATTTTGTGATGCATTTTGGTAAATAACGAAATAGAAAAATATGAATGCATCACAAAATTTTCACATTTTTCTTTTTTCATTTATTAATCTAATACTGTCTTATAGGGAGCACTCAAACATATTCCCCTTTATTTTGGATTGGATTCTTTAATTCAACATTATTTCTGCTTATATTTCTGAGATGAGGTATTGTAACTATTTACACTATTTACATTGTTCGGACTGTTGTCCTCATCTTTATTGCCATATTCATCTTCAACATCTGTCTCTATTTCTGAGATGAAGCATTGTAACTATTTACACTATTTACATTGTTTGGACTTGTCCTCATGTTTATTGCCATATTCACCTTCAACATCTGTCTCTATTTCTGAGATGAGGTATTGTAACTATTTACACGATTTACATTGTTCGGACTTGTCCTCATCTTTATTGCCATATTCACCTTCAACATCTGTCTCTATTTCTGAGATGAGGTATTGTAACTATTTACACGATTTACATTGTTTGGACTTGTCCTCATGTTTATTGCCATATTCACCTTCAACATCTGTCTCTATTTCTGAGATGAGGTATTGTAACTATTTACACTATTTACATTGTTTGGACTTGTCCTCATGTTTATTGCCATATTCACCTTCAACATCTGTCTATTTCTGAAATGAGGTATTGTAACTATTTACACTATTTACATTGTTCGGACTGTTGTTCTCATCTTTATTGCTATATTCACCTTCAACATCTGTCTCCATTTCTGAGATGAGGTATTGTAACTATTTACACTATTTACATTGTTCGGACTGTTGTCCTCATCTTTATTGCCATATTCACCTTCAACATCTGTCTCTATTTCTGAGATGAGGTATTGTAACTATTTACACTATTTACATTGTTTGGACTTGTCCTCATGTTTATTGCCATATTCACCTTCAACATCTGTCTCTATTTCTGAGATGAGGTATTGTAACTATTTACACTATTTACATTGTTCGGACTGTTGTCCTCATCTTTATTGCCATATTCACCTTCAACATCTGTCTCTATTTCTGAGATGAGGTAGTGTAACTATTTACACTATTTACATTTTTTGGACTGTTATCCTCATCTTTATTGTGATATTCACAACATTTTGGCCATTGTATGCTTTGGCCTTCTTAGGTGATATTTCTTGGAATTTCAAAACTGAACCCTTTATTTAGTCTACGGAGGTAGATTTTTCTAATTCCACATGCCATACCTTTTTTGGATATCTTAATATCAGTTAATTCCCTTTAGTAACTCAACTCTCCAAGTTTTTGTTCCCTCTGCTGTAGCCAGGTATTGAACTCACAACTCTTTGGGTCAAGGCAATTTTAGGAATGTTGGAAAATGTGACAGGGAAAACAGGAAAATGATTTCAAGTTGTCATAGAAGTTCTCTTTTTCCACATGCTCTTTCACTTCAATATGTAGGAGATCATGGCTCTCCACAATCTCCTATCCCTGGTAGGTCATAGCAATGTTTTCTCCCTTTGTCAAGGTCTCCATGACCCAATTCTATCATCCATTCACACAACCTTGTTAAGTAGGTGGTCTGCTGCCTTCCTCTACCCCTTTTGCCTTCAATATATCCTGTGAGTGGAAAATTCTCCAAACCTTCCTTTCTCATTATGTACTCATTATGCCTTTTACTCACATAAACTATGCCTCTAACACACTACCTCTAGTGTTCCTTGGGCCTTGTACATCATTTAAAAATATATACACACTTGTTTCCTTTTTCTTTATGACATTGTAGCTTACAAGCTCACATCCATAGTGTTCTCAGTATCCTTCTGCAGGTTGCAGTGGGTAAATTGTTGCCCTTTTACATTTTTAATTTTTCACATGCACGTTGTTTGTTTTTTATTTTGTTGACTACACAGTATAGTAGGGTCAGTTGGGCACTGTCTGTGAGAAAAAGAGCACCATGACGCAATTCACTCTGCCAGAAATTTGGAAACAGCATGCTGTAATGCTTGGTATTAATGCCAGAGGCACCAATATGAACATTTCAGAGTGTCTGACTGTGAATCTGAGGACAGTGCAGAGTATTCAGAAAGAGTCTAATGGTGATTACAAATGTACAGCACATCGGAAAACTCACTCTGATTGTTCTGACTGGACTCCCGAATTTGTTGGTGAAAGTCTCAGCTGCAACATGGAAGCCTATATCAAGTGCCTTGAGTGCTGCCCTGAGTCAAGAGGGTGTCTTCTGGATGACCATATGTCTAGTAACAGGACTTTGGACCAATCCACACAAGTAGGAGAACCCAGTCATAGCTGTTAGACAATTTCTGCAACCAGATCACCTCTTTCATCTGGCCACCTAAATACCCAGACTGCAACCCCACTTGATTATTAGATGTGGGGAGCAGTTGAGCAAGAGACCAATAACACACCTTGTAATGCCAAAGATGAACTGAAGGCAAGGATTATGGTAGCATTCACCAACTTAAACCAGAATACCATCCAGAAGAGCTGCAGGAGATTCCAAAGCTATCTGGTGGCTGTAATTGAAGCCAATGTTGATTTTATTATATAAATTTACTCTTTGGTATTTCAAGATATTTTTGTGCAATTTTGGGAAATATATCTGTTAAAATGAAATGTCAGTGTTATTTTCATTTTTGCATTTAGATGACAATTTATCCATCGCACCCTGTATAGAACTATACTTCTGTTGTCTGAATTCTGTTATTTACCTGTGAGGAGACTGTCACACATTTACTGCCATATAAGATGAGTGATATTGCATAACAGTTCAGCACTCTTTCTTTTTTTTGGTTTCTAATCAAATATTCCTTAATACTTTGCTTAACTTTTGGAAGGCATTCTCTGCTATGCCAATGTATGTTCAGAGTTCCATGTCCCATTTTTCCATCATCTTTTATAATACTTTCCAGTTAGTTAAATTTTAAATAAGCAAACAATTTAGATTTGAAATCACCTTGCCATCAGCAGAGCGACAGGTACTGAAGTGATACTGCTACTATTAGGAACAATAATAATAGCATCATCAATTTGTTTTTATCTGAGAAAACAAAGCAGATGTTTTCCTATAAATTGTCTGCTGCTTTCTTCATTTGTGGCTGATGGACAACATCTCATGTCACTGTATACCAGTGCACATCTGCTGCATCTAAAATTCAATATTTCCACTGAGCGATTACTCCTGAGATGCACTCTTGTCCAGACGTGCATTTCAAGAAGGTCAGACAGGTTTAATTTGATTGGCATCTCTTCAGTGACCAGTTCACATTACTCTAATAGCAAGAAACATGGATGTTTTAAAACAAACGCTATTTTTGCAGTTAAATAATTGGAATAGCACACCAAAAAAACTATAGATGAATACATTTTTTTCTCTCTTTACTTTTAAGTTCCTTCCTGTTACCTAACTCTTGCTCTCTTACACAGATATACATATATATATATATATATATATATATATATATATACATCAGTTTGGGTTTCAACAGCTGCTCGATAAAAATATATCTGATGCGATAAAATTTAACAAGTTAATGATATAACTGCACCTGTAACTCTAATGATTTTACTTCTTGTTGTTGCAAAAATGTCTAACACAACCTATTGCCTTGAGAAAGATAGATTAAGTGATTGCTGAAAGTGTGTGTGTGTGTGTGTGTATATATATATATATATATATATATATATATATATATACATACATATATATATATATATATCTGCTGCTGTACCGGCCACACACGCCAACAATCCACACTCTTGCACAATCTGTAGACTTCTTTGCAAATCACTAGCAGGACTGAAATGTCACTTGCGACTTACACACAGGGTTGAATAAGCACAGTTGTCGGAACCTCATACGTTGAAACCGACGGGAGAGTCCATCATATATATATATATATATATATATATATATATATATATATATGTATATAAATATATAACTGTATGTCATGAAAATACACCAACAAGTGCACAGGATCGCCTTGTCAGTGATGTTATGACTTTGGGTCATGAAAGGTTTGGGTCTTGCAACATCATACTTGTTCATCCAAGAGACCCTACTGAAACTCTTCCGGCAGGCAATCCTGAAGTAAAATATAAATATATACATATATATATATATAAATATATACATATATATAAGTAAGTAAACCTAAAGAGTCAGACTAACCTATCGGGGTTTCACCTACGCGGATTGTCAGGGCAGACTGGCTAAACAGGTGCTAAACGAACAGAAAATATATATCGTACAACACAAAAACGTGACCATGTGACCAAAAAAAAAAGAAAAGAAAACTAACCCAACAATGGGGTGGTAAATCCTATGTATTCAAAAACATTAAAAAAAAAAAAACAAGAGAAGCAAAACAAACCTATTTTAGTAACCAGCAATTTCCGTTTTTAAATTCAGCAAATTATTAAGTTCCTTAAATAAAGCAATGGCTAACTTTTCCTCTCTACACAGAGGACAAACTTTATTACCTGCTTTATATTTATGGCATTTCCTTAATATTTCCCATTTCAAAATGGGGTCTTTATTATAGTCATGTTTAATTTTCCATATGTAAGTAGATAACATAGTATTATGTTTGAAGTTTTCATTATTAAAGCTACTAATATGGTTATAATACCGTTCTTTAAAATTATTTTGGATAGATCCTATATATACTTTAGGTTTTTCATCAGTACTGTCAAGTTTATCTTTGTATATTTTTACCTGGTATACCACGCACTCTCGCTGGCACTTTCCCTGGAGGAGACAGGCTTTCTTATTCCTATAATTACATTTGGGAAGGGCTGTATGTGGTTTATCCTTAATTTTTCTCATGTTGTATCCATTAATTAATCTAGCCACATTAGGCATACAACTATAGCTTAATTTGACATAGTTTTTATTAAATATTTTATATAATTCACTAGTTTGTGGGAAATTTTGTTTGAGAAGTCTAAAAAATACTTTTCCTATTTTAGTTTTCACCGCAGAATTATATGGTGGGTTGAACCATAATATATTTCTAGTTCTATGTTTATTTTGCATTTTGTGGTCATCATTTATATTAATATATTCTAGTTTATTGTTATGTCCACTTTTCATTAAAGCCTCTTCGTATATTATTTTGTTAGCATTAAAAATATTCCTATTCAATGAATTTGTGGACAGTCTATGATTAATGCCTTTAGTAATCTGCTTCAAGATATGTGTTGGGTGATTGGAACCTACGTTTATGTATTGCAGGTACTGATTCTCCTTTCTATATAG
>OZ038504.1:36016826-36041826 GCA_964036315.1 Acanthosepion esculentum | reverse complement strand
ACATACTTGCAGGGTGCTCCCCACAAAAACCTGGAAATTTTAGATTTTAAAATTAAATTCGCTTGATGAGGAAATGGAACTAATGTCTTTGGTTTAATAACAAATTTAAATTCAAGGGCTTTAGCTTCCATTTTTGTAACATGGTTATCACTGTGTAGCGAAAAAAAACATATTTTAAATCAATTAATTTATAATATTAATGCTCTGTAAATTTACATTGAGCACTATTGTGTAAAAATAAAAATATCTATAAGAACACCGGATTTTATATCTTACTGTTCTTTCTTTTTATTTATATACACACACACACACACATATATATATATGTATATGTATATAATCATTTCACCCCCACCCCAAGCAAGGCAATAAAGCCACTAAGATGCAAGAGGTTACTGTGTATTGGAGAATATAAGAAAAACAATACTATTAAGGAGAGAGGACAATAAAAGAACAAGAATTAAGAAGACAGAAGTTAATATTTGACATTGCATTTAAATTTTTGAACATCAAAGTTGACTACAAAGCAAAATCCTGAAGAGATTTCCGCAAGCATGAGAAAAGAAACTGTTAGCATAGGACTTACGGTTACATCTAGCCAGCTCAACTATAAAATGATGACACCTTGCTGCCAATCTACTTTTGCACTTAAATTCATAAACTTTAAGTACCAGAGAGGAAAATTCATCGGAACAATTACTATGAAATATTTATAGAAAATGTGCAGGGAAACTATGTTGCAGTGGTGGGAAAGTGACTGATAAACAAAACCATAAAGATTTGGTTGAATAAACCTGGCAGACATAAAAGAAGAAGCCAATTCAGCAGTCTATTTTTATTGTAAACTGAACCCCTTCTTAGAAACTTAAAAGTTTTAGAAAAAACAAAAACAAAAGAACAATATGCTAAAACTATGATCCATGGTTGCAATAGTAACCACCGAAATGGTAGTGAATATAATCTCTTGCTTTGTTGACAGATAGATAATAAAAAAAAAGACATTTGGGTAATTATAATCAGATAAAAGAGAAAAGGCCAAATCCTTCACTTCCGGTTTTAGATTACTAATTTTGAATTTCTTAATCCCAAAATATCCCCAACATTATCTTTAATGGCAAGTTTATGTTTATGTTGATACGACTACACATGCACACGGACGAGAGGTGCTGGGAATTTAAAATTTTAATCCCATTAACAACCACAATTGAAATGAATTTATCTAATCTCAACATAAAATTTGTCACAACTACATCCAAAACATCCATTAATAATCTAATTAATACAAAACAAAATAAGCTGAATCTGAAGGAAATTACTCTATTACTTGTAATGCCACAAAGAATACATTAGCGAAACCTGAAGAAATTTAAACACCCATCACACAATCAACTGGAGTTGCCAGAAATTTACAACATTTCCGAAATCTATGGCCAAGGATTCATTCCAAAAGCTGGGCAAAGTATTGTGAGACAGGAGGATTTCTTTGGTAACAAAGAAAAGAGTACTGAGCTGTTTATGTGACATCTGTCCTTCTTTACGGCAGCAAATGTTGGATGGTCTCCTCGAAGATGAAGAAGAGACTCGAGGTGATGGAGATGTGGTTCTACAGATGCTGAGGATATCATGGACCAAGCATGTGAGCAACGATGAGGTCTTAGAGAGAATACAAACAAGGAGAAGTTTCTGGGATGTGTAATGAGGAAAGAGGGCCTGGAGAATCTGATATTCACAGGTTTAATAGAGGGAAAGAGAAACAAGGGAAAACAACACATGACATACCTAGCGGGCGTAAGCAAGTGGACGACAGAACGTGGTCTGGGGTAGGTAGCAGAGGAACAGAACTTGTTGAGAGCTGGAACAGATAGAGAGAAGTGGAGAGCCACGATTGCCTACATTCTGAAGGGACACAGCACATAAAAAGAAAGAAATTGAGTCATAAATAACTTCTAGTTTTGTTTATCAACTTTATTCTTCAAAAAATGCATTTACCTTTTATTCTATTATATGTTTACTATTATTTACTGTGACTTGTTGCCACTTATCACTCTCCTCTTTGGAATATAATTCTGCAGTGATCAATTTTGAGTTCTTCTGTAGTTTATTGTTGCCTATCACATCTACTCTTCCTTACCTACTGTAATGAAGTTCTCAATTAAGAGACTTCCGTAGGAACTAGCTAATATATATACATACATATATATATATATATATATATATATATATATATATATATATATATATATATATATATATTACATGAATCATTCATACCAAAAAATTATAAAATTACCATATGAGTAAGAAAACACACTCTCTTAAATTTTCCAAAAAATTCAACCTTAGCGTTGCATCTGCACACTCCAAAAGTTTTTATCCGTTAACAATAACACATTTCTAAAAAATCTACAAATATTTTTACGATGAACTCTCCTGAAGAGTGGATGAAATTTTGCGAAACCCAGAGTAGAGAAAATGTATATGAACATTGAATTGTATTATATATATTTTAGTTTTTTAGGATAATTTTTATATATATTTTAGTTTTTTAGGATAATTTTTATATATATTTTAGTTTTTTAGGATAATTTTTGCAACAAATTCTTCTGTACGATAATAATTTTTTAACTTGAAAATAAATTTGAAAATAATCAAAATTAATTACGAAATCCAGCAAAAGTCACCCATGAGCTATTGATAATAGTAATGATGATAATAGCCATTTCTCAATAAGGAAACACTTGGCATTCATTGTTCGACCAGCCAGTGCCTGTTTTGGTTGAGATTTATGAAATCTTTCTCTTAAAAGAAAATATTTTTTAGGAAAACAGGTTTCTCAACTCCAATAGCTGTTATTTCTCTTTTCACTATTGACAGGCGTTTTCCTTCCAGACTTGAATGTGATGTGGAATTTTAAAATCTTGATTATGTCATTATTTTCTCTTCCAGTTATATATGCTATACATTTTAGTCGTTGCTGCTGTTGGTAGTCCTCAAATGATTTAGTTACTGTAATTTGGTACAATTCTTTGTTTGTGATTGTGTAGCACCAGTCCACAATGTTCAAAGTAGGATGATCTTTGCCAAGACACTCAGACTTTACTCACTCAAAGTCTTTTTTTCACCATTTATCTTAGAAAGCAGTTTCATACGGTTGACAGTTTAGATATTTCTGAATGAATGGTCTTTCTATTTTAGATATAAATTTTCCTAATCAAAGCGCTTTGTAGTGATCTAAAAAGGAGGCCGATTGGAGTGATGGATAGCAGCTTCAATTGAGGAATCGGAGTGTCGAATTCAAATTCCAGTTGAATCCATTACATTCACTTATGTGCTAATACCCTTCGGAAAGGTATGAATCCTCTTCTTCTCCCTCCAGCTATGGGTAAATCTGTCTTGTCAGTCATGTATCAAAAGATACATGATTGCCTAAGCGTGTATTATGACTGGCACATAACTGAACTGATATTCACTTACGTGCTAATACCCTTGGGAAAGCTATGAATCCTCCTCTTCTCCACCCAGCTATGGGTAAATAGCAGGACAGAGCAGGATCTACAGCCTTGGATAGCAACTGGTCAATGGCAGAAAGAAATGGCAACCTACTGCGGGAAAAAATCTGCCTTATCAGTCATGTATTGAAAGATACATGATTGCCTAAGCATATATCATGTATGGCACATAACTGAGTGACTGACTAGATTGGCATCTTGGTACCACTCATTTACTGTTGAAATAGAGAAATGCAACTGCCACGTCTACTCCAAGTTTCAACTCCTTGCTATATAGGTTGAAGAGGCACGGTGGAGTAATGGATAGCGGCTCGGATTGAGGAATCAGAGAGCAGAGTTTGAATTCCAGTCAAATCCATTGCATTCACTTACATGCTAATACCCTTGGGAAAGGCATGAATCCTCCTCTTCTCCCCGCCAGCTATGGGTAAATAGCAGGGCAGACCAAGTTCTATAGCCTTGGATGACAACTGGTCTGCCACAGAAAGAAATGGCAACCTAGTGCGGGAAAAAATCTGCCTTGTCAGTCATGTATCAAAAGATACATAATTACCTAAGCAGGTAACATGCATGGCACATAATTGACTGAGTGATTGAAAAAGGTAATAATCAATTGGCCCAAGTTCAGGTGAATACAAATTTGTCAGGTAGACGAGATTAACCAATTTCCAAATTTTTTTTTATGTCAATCGAATTCACCCCGACCAAGGCAGTAAAGCCACTCAGACACAAGGGGCTACTGGTTAGCAGAGTATCGTCGCAATCTGCAGACCTCTGAGTTATGAGCCAAGCACACTTCCAATGCACCACTCTGCTTCTTTCTTTATGTGCAGGACGTAGGCAATAATGGCCCTTCACATCTTCCTCTTTCTTGTAGCTCTTAATAAGTTTTGTCTTTTTGTTATTTCTCCCAAACCCTGTTCTACCATCCATTTGTTCAAGCTCATCAAGTATGTTATGCACACCTTTCCTCTGTCCTGTGAGTATCAGATTTTCCAAGTCCCCTTTTCTCATTACATGTCCCCAGAAATTCCAACTGTCTCTCCCTGATGTTAAGTATAAGTTTCCTTTTTGTTCCCATTTTCTCCAAAACATCATTGTTGCTCACGGTTTACTCAGCATCTTTCTGTAGAACCACATTTCTGTTGCTTCAAGTCTTTGAGGAGATTGTCCAGCTTTCACTGCCACATAAGAGGACAGATATCACATAATAATCCAGTACTCTTTTCTTTGTTTCTAATGAAATTTTTCTGTCTCTTAATACTCTGCTTAGCTTTTGAAATACATCTTTGGCCATCCCAATACATTTCTGGATCTCAGTGTCACACTTTCCATCCTCTGTAAGAACAATTACTAGATATTTAAATTTCTTTACTTCTTTGATTTTAGTATCCCCAATTTGTAATTTGCATTTCGGCCTCACCCATTTGCTAATAACCACGCATTCTGTCTTCTTGTAGTTTATACTTAGTCCTTTCTTCTTGCTTTCCTTCACGACCTTCTCTAGAAGCTTTTGTAGTTTCCTTTCCGTCTCTACTATCAACAGTGTGTTATGTGCATATCTTGTATTGTTATGCAGAACTAGTGTTAAATTATTTTAGGGATATTATTGATGTAATGGAATAACCAGTCACCCCCATGAGTGACTAAACTATAGGTAGTAACTACCTATAAGTATCCGTAAGGCAACGGACTACGGAAGACTTGCTGGTAGCTGTTATTAAGATCTTAGCTGCTGTTGAACTCTCTGCCTTCGGGCAGAGAGGAACCCGGACGAGGCTATACCAAAGGGCAGGGTCTCGTCTGGGGAGGTTAACAGAACTGAACCCATATATGCGGGGTTATGGGGAATTTTGGCTGAGCCTACGGGCTCAGATTGCCCAACATTAAACTCGGCCTTGTGCCGCATCATTCCTTGTGAGGAGGCAGATAAATACCGACTTGCTGGGATCTGTTGAGTACGACTCAGACTTACGTGAGAACTACCGAACTTCCTATAGTAGCACTCACTACTGGATTGACTTGCGACGATCGTGTGCATAACTGTTACCTTATTTCTTATTGTACTGGTTTTTGCAATAAACCTTTATTTATTTATCCACCATGTTTGTCAAGTATATATTCCTGTTAGCATGGAATATAACAATTATCCAGGCAGCTGAAAGTCTGTTCAGTCCTGAATTACTCTGGCACGCATTCACCAGGCAACAGAAAAAAAAACAACTAGCTTAAATTGAGCTATTTGGGCTGAAATCATCTGAAGTAGCAGTTTTTATTACTTGGAATATGTAGCAGTAATAACTATTGTCTATAGAATAAATCTTATAAAGTTATCAATAAAGTTAGCTTTAGTATCATTTGAACAAGAAATCAGTTTACATTCACCTAAAATCAACATTTAATTCTTGATTCTCAACAGTTTTTGAGATATCTCAGTATGATTGCTCTAACATCATATGTTCAGATTGTTCAATAATTCAGTCAGGACTCCAGGGATTTAATAATTTAAATTAACATATTTGCCAACCTATCGGAAACACATCCAGATTTTGGTATGGAATATTTAGGAAGAAGAAATGAACAGATCACAACCAAAAGGAATCCAAATTATCACCTTTCCTTTAAGTAACATTCTCACTAACCATGATGAAACACTGACTGTATTAGCACAAATTATACGACTGGTACTTTCTTTTTCATAGACATGAGGTAAGGTTTAATTAACAGAACATTTCTTGGAAAAGAAGAATTTAAGTACTTTTCATCATACATTTATTGAAAATTGTTTCAGTTATTCTTCAGGGAGAAACATCTGCACATACAGTAAACTCGTAATAGCTACAAAGAAATCTACTCGAATCAGTGAACACTGGTATATTTTTTCTGATTATCAGTCAAATCTATAAAAGTGTCCATATTGACAAAACTGTCAACACAACATAATTCTCTTTATTAAAATTATTTTAAAAATAAAGTATATTATTTGAGGAAAATTAACCAATTTAAAGTTTAATTAATCTGAATTGAAACAAATATTACTTTTAGTTTAAAATATTAATAAAAAAAAGCATCTTTTTAACATGGAATGGATGTTTTTATAAGGTGATGACAGACCCATCGACACCCTGATATTTCAGGTATATAACTGTAAAATTACTTCAGTACAAAGTGAGGGTCTTTTTTATTTCATTTTTTTTTTGTTAACTACCCAGTGATCTTAAATTTTTTTTAAAATATTCTACACAATCTAATATTTTATTAAACTTCAGATACTTTAATTTTATAGTCTTACTTAAAAAGGTGCTTGTTGATGCAGTGTTAAAAATTTACCAATAAATTTTAAATTTACAATAATTACTGCATTTATTTTCTGAGGATGTGATGTATGGACATCTGTATTTACAAAGTTCAACACATTTATACATGCTTAAATTCAGTTTGCTCAATAATTCAGCCAGCACTCCAGGGATTTAATAATTTAAATTACTTAACGGCTGATAAGGTTAAATAAGGCTTTTAATAAAGGCTACTAATTTTTCTAAGGTTTTATTTCAGATTCTTTGTTTGGTTAGTAAGGTTTTAAAGAGGAAACAACCTCTAACAAAAACCCTACAGCCTTTCTCTTGTTCTCTAAATGTAAATCTGCCAAAGTAATTGCTAACCCGCCTAGATGCCAAAATGACCCAGAATATACACAATAGAAATAGAAATAGTTGTTCTAAAAGCCTCCATTTTAAGCCTTGCAGATACTTTCAAGATCGGTAAGGCCTCCCAGGAATATATCACATGAACTGACTGGAAAATTAGGTGAGGTTAAAGTTCAAATCATAGTTATTTGGGAGTGGGGAGGAAAAATGCTAGGAAAAAAACAGGGCAGGATTTCTTTTCAATTTGTCATTGTGTGTGAGTAAGTGTTTTAACACTCAGTAATCTAAAGCCTTCCCTCTTAATTCACAAGAGGATCAATAATCCCTAATCCCCACCAATCTTTAAGGTTAAAAAGAGGACATGAAATAAATACAAATGGATTTATTTTTGACAAAAATGAACTATGACTAGCATTTCTGGCAAAATTGGATGCTTTACTCGCAAATTCTGTGAGGTATTTGCACTGATTGTCTCAAGAAAAAAAAACAGCAATTTTCAAGGTCTGGATTGGGTGTTCTGCTTATCTCACACCCTAGATAATTTTAATCATTTTTTTTTTGCGAATGCTGTATTTTCCTAATGAGGTAATTTTTTTCTCTAAATATTTCTAACCTTTGATCTGAAGAATAGCTAAAATGACGAATCCTCATCGAACCCTACTTATCATGAAATAGGCCTAAGTTGGTGTCAATTGTAAGAAGTGAACAACGGGTACGTCTTTCTTTGGTGCAAGAGCTTAAATCAAACCAAAACTCTCAAAATTATCCTCTTCTCTTTACTGAAACTTCTTATATATAATGGGTAGATCAATAAGTCAGCAGTCTGAAACTTTGATCTGAAATTTTCAATGTATAATGTTCAATTTATGTGATTATTATTTCCCACAAAGTTCATAGACCGTGAAGGAGACTATGTTGAAAAAATAAATTTTAAATCCTATTCTTTTATTGTCCTTACTACACAATAAGATTTTCTAAGTTTTTTTCACTCTCAGTAGACCTTTGCATCTTAGTGGTTTTATCACCTTGATTAAAGGGAAAATAAGCTAGATATATCTATCTATCTATCTATCTATCTATCTATCTATCTATCTATCTATCTATCAAAAAATACATATATGTGCATATGTGTGTGTTGACATATATAATATTTGTTTTGAGTGAGTGAAAACCCTTGTTTGGGGTGAAATGGTTAAGGAAAAAAGTGACAGATCTATCTAGCTATCTATCAATATATAGGGTAACCCCAAAAAACAGGAATTTTTGGAGTGCATATTGCCAGACATGAGCAAGTGGCAAAACTGCGAGACAGTGACCTTGAGCAAGTAAACATTTCGCCATTTTAGTAACGAGAATGAAATTCACAGTATCCCAGCTGAGATGTTGCAGCAGTCAATGAGGAATCTCAACAGCAGATTTAAAGAATGCATTTGTACAGGAGGATGCCATCTACAGGACGTAATTTTTAAAAAATGAAAATTCCATCATTGTTTCTTAAATGGCATGTTTTAAGGTTTCAATTACTATGAATTAAATATTTTTCTTCCATCACTCTTGGTTTTATTGGATTGTTAAAAAGTTCCCGTTTTTTGGGGTAACCCTATATATATTTAGGCAGCATATTTTTATTTAAACATGTCTAACAATTTTCTTTATATTGAGATGAAACCCATCAAGGAAGGCACCATAGTTCTTTTTAACCCAAGTACTTTCGACATTTTCTAAGATTATTTTCAAGGGTAAATTATGAAGACAAACATGCTATTGTAACTGTGAGAGACTGAAAGACACACTTAAACATGTGTTTGCATAGTTATGCTAAATTTTTAAAAATCTGCATTCGATTGTCATAGTAATTGTTAAACACACATAAACACCCTCTGTTAGTCATTTTAGAATTTAAAATTTTTATTATCCATTGTAGTCCTGGAATTTTTACAAAACAAGTGTTTTACTATAATGGAGCTGACTGGGAATTGGTAGAATCATAAAATAGCATTAGTACATAAATGTTATATGCACCTTAATATGTGGAACAGGTATAAAGACAAGCTAAAGAGTAACCTCTCAGCTGTCAATGTGCCTCATAATAACTTTGAGTGAATTGCCACGGATAGAAATAACTGGATATATTTGTGCCAGAGTGGTATCAAAAATTTCAAAATCAGTTGTATTGACCGGCTAAGAGATGAAAGACAATAGCAAAAACCATCAGCAAATATTCCTCTTGCTATTTCCTGAGATCCTCACTGTTGCACAGTATGTGAACTTGTATGCAGGTCACTAGCAAAACTGAAGTGTGTTACAAAATGTGAAGGCCAGGGTCAGAATGGTCAGTGATTGGCCAGAGTGCCCCATGTGTATGGTATTCTGACAGTGATGGATTGCCTTTGTCAAAGCTTTGGATATCAGTCCAAAATGGTGCAGATTCAACAGAGGGCTGCAAGAATTCTGAAGTGTCGATATGCCTCCCACACCCAGGTTAACGATCATCTAAGACCACCTGCAGAGGGATGCTGAGCCAACATGCAACATGCGTTCCAGTGACATCATTCCCCCCTCTGCCAATATTCTCTCCTAATAAAATGAGTGAGGAAAACAAATGGTTCTTTCACTGATACCATTTTATACAATAGTGTGGAAACCCACAGATGACACAGAACACAACAAGTGTCACATACGACACAAACATAAAAACGGAATGAGACCGTCAGATCTTCATATGTTGAAATTAGCAGAAGAGTTTATCACCATTATCATACACACACACATACACACACACACACACATACACACACACACACATACACACACACACGAACATATATATATGATGAAATATATATAGTCTTAAGGTGTGCTATATTTATGGGATAAAGTGGTCAATATCAGAGCTAGAGCGTAAGCAAATATAAATATAAAAGTGAGCATTGAAGACAACACTCAGAGGCGACAGTCTGTTTCATGCTAGATGCAGTCGTCAGGGATGATTGCGTCTAGCATGAAACAGCCTGTCGCCTCTAAGTGCTGACTTCAATGTTCACTTTTATATTTATATATATATATATATATATATATATATATATATATATATATATATGTATGTATGTGTCTGTTTGTATGTGTATGTGTGTGTGTGTGTGTTTGTGTGTGTGTGTATATATATATATATATATATATATATATATATATAAACAATTGTCTGAGGACTGCATTTGGCACAAACATAAAAAACTGAATGAGGTTGTCGGATCTTCATATGTTGAAATTCGCAGAAGAATCTATCACCATTATCATACATACACACATACAGATATATATATATATATATATATATATATATATATATATATAATATATATATATATATATATATATATACAAATCTAGACATTTTCATATATGCTTATACACAGACTCATAAAAACAGAGTCATTTTTATATATGATATGAGAATCTAGCAACCTGATACTGAGATGAAGTTTCAAAAATCCAAGTTTTGAAGAATCAAAATGTTTTCACCATTTTGGAATTGTTCCAAGAGTTTACCGAATGCTTTAGAAGCATTTCTTGCCTGCACAAGACTTCCATGCTATGCCAATTCCATCATACAGTTAAGTATCTTTCTGTCTGCAGCCATCTCTGTCATCATCTATTTAACAAGTTAACGACATTGCTTGTCTGTACAAGTAATGCACAAATACGTGGAATCTTGCTAAAATGTAAACGACTGTGATGCCAATAATGGCATGGACTTGTAATTCCTTGTTCAATAATTAGTAGGAAAACATTTCTGTTGGAATCACACTTTCTTCTGAAGCAGAAGTTTTGGGAAGATTTAAGCAACTATAGACATTGTCAATACTGACAGTGAAAGACAAATATTCATTTGAACAAGCTTTCTGTCTGTTGCCAAATTGAGGAATAAATGAATATTGGAGACATATGTTCCTTTTATATATGCAGTTAGAGAATGAATCTAACATGAAAATCATGCTTGTAGGAAATTCAATGGAATTAGCAAAATATTTGTGGTTTATATTTTGGTTTTTACATAAACATTCTATTATTAATAATCAAGAGTCGTCTCCCCTTGTTTTGTTATTCTCTTCTTTGAGAGAGCTATTTCTGTTTACTGGGACTATAAAAGGACATTATATGTGAATCTTATATCCTCAGTTGAATAAAGCTTTCTTAAAGCCTACACCAAGGTACTTTTGTCATTACAATAAGTTTCTTTAAAAATGAGTAAAAAGGTACTACAATTGTGTGTTTTAGCAGCAATTTCTTTTTTATACAAGTTTCATTGAAGATGACTGATAAGGCACTGTGATTAAATGTTTTCTTTAATTTTTCTTGCATTTGTACAAGTGATTTCTTTTACAAACTGCTCAGGAAAGTAGTCCAGCTATGGGAAGGAAAACCGTATTTGTAAAGATTCGCTTCTTTGCAGCCATATCCAAACACGGAAAAGGCTATGGAAGTCAATCCAGACAGAAATCTCAAAGTGGTGTCCTGAAGGCAGGTGGCTGTCAACACTGAAAACTTTCTGACAACTCCTGCACCCAATCCTTCCCCAAATGTAATGACATGTTTTCCTTTGGATTTTGTTGGTATGGCCGAGAGTGGGGGGGGGGCATGTAGTATAGATCGTGCGTGGTATTTATCTTGTGAGATAAACAGATGCCTACTGACACAGTACAAATTAGTGTAGATTTTGTTGAATTAAAATTTTCATATTTTCCAATATATATATATATATATATATATATACATATATATACAATTGTGTATTTGGGTAGCAATCTCTATTTATATAAGTGTTATGAATAATCAAGAGTGGTCTCCCCTAGTCTCATTACTCTCCTCTTTGAGAGAACTATTTCTGTTTACTGGGACTATAAAAGAACACTATATGTGAACCTTGTATTCTCAGTTAAATAAAGATTTCTTAAAGCCTACCACTGCATACTTTTGTCAATTCACAATTTCTCACAAAATTCTAAATAAAAGTGTGATTCTTCAATATCTGTTTATATATCTCTGAGATGAGGTATTATGTTTATTTATATTATTTACATTATTTCTCATCTTCATTGCCATATTCAGAACATTTTGGTCATTGTATGCTCCATCCTTCTTCATGTGATTGGAATTACAAAATTCCAATCACCTGAAGAAGGCTGGAGCATACAACAGCTGAAACGTTGTGAATACTGCAATGAACATAAGAATAGCAGTCTAAGTAATGTAAGTGTGATTCTATCTAATTGTGATTCAAACAATCCTCAGAAAATTATGATTGAAATTGTGATTAAAATAATCCTCATAAAATTACAATTTAAATTAAAATTGTGATTAAAAAATCCTCAGAAAATTACAATTAAAATTGTGATTAAAAAATCCTAAGAAAATTGTGATGAAAAAATTTTCAGAAAATTATGAAAACAAGTGTCAGGTAATTCACCATTTTACATCATGATAAAAAAAAAACATTTTATTGCCTTAGCAAACTAAATAGAAAGAAATAAAAGACAGGAAATAGAAAGTGAATATGAGAATACCTTATTTGTATGTATGAAGCTGGAATAAAAATAGTGAGTGACTTGGAGAAGAGTTTTTGTTGGCTTGGTAGAGTTATCAGATTTGGGCATTTGAAAGCCATGTAATTTTTTTCTTGTCAGACAAGGTTCATTTGTAACTAAGAAGCCCCCAGAGAATGAAAGACATATATCTTGTCTCTATAGCATCCTTAGGTAAAAAAGACAGAGGAAAGAGAGAGAGAGATTGTCTCTTTTCCTTTTTTACTGCTTTTTAGTAGCACTTTAATTTTAACAACAGAAGATATGCAGATAACACAGTGTTGATAGCAAACACAGAAAAGAAACTACAAAAGCTCCTACAGAAGGTAGTGAATGAAAGCAAAAAGAAAGAACTAAATATAAACTACAAGAAACGAGAATGCATGGCTGTCAGTAAAAGAATGAGCCCAAAAAAAAAACAAATTATAAATCAGGGATATTAAAATCAAACAAGTACAGAAATTTAAATACCTGGGAAGTGTTCTAACAAAAAATTCAACACTGAGATCTGAAAAAGCTTTAGGATGGCCAAAGAGGCATTCCAAAAACTAAACAGAGTATTAAGAGACAGAAAATCTTCATTAGAAACAAAGAAAAGAGTATTGAACGATTATGTGATGTCTGTCCTCCTATATGGCAGAAAATTCTGGATAATCTCCTCAAAGATGAAGAAGAGACTGGAAGCAACAGAAATGTGGTTCTACAAAAAGATTCTGAGGATACTATGGACTGAACACGTGAGCAACGACAAGGTTTTAAAGAGAATGGAAATAAAAAAGAAAAATATACTTATCATCAGGAAGAGGCAGTTGAAATTTATCGGGCACATAATGAGGAAAGAGGGCTTGGAAAGTCAGATACTCACAGGATAGATTGAAATAAAGCAGTAAGATAATACATAACATACTTGATGGGATTGAGTAAATGGATGGTAGAGCAGGGTTTGAGAGAAACAGCAAAAAGACAAAACTTATTAAGAGCCACAAGATACAGGAAGGTGCAGAGGGGCATAATCGCCTACCCCCGTGAGGGGACATGGCACATAAAGAAAAAAAGGATTATATATCTATATATCTCTCCATCTACCTATAAATAAATAAATATATATCTATATATATATCTACCTATAAATATATATATATCTACCTATAAATAAATAAATAAATATATATATATATAAATATATATATATATTGCCTGACGATTGCTCTAGCATGAAACAGACTGTTGCCTCTAAGTGCTGACTTCCATGTCCACTTTTATATTTACACACGCTCTATCTCTGATATTGAGCACTTTATCCCATAAATATAGCACACTTTAAGACTATATTTCTTCATATATATATACATATATATATATATATATATATATATATATATATATATATATATATATATATACATATATATATTACAATGAATCATTCATGCAGACAAATATATATATATATATATATATATATTTAAAAAAATATGATAAACTGCAAAAGTTAAAATACATACATACATATATATATATATATATATATATATATATATATATATATATATATATATATAAAATAGTATGACAAATTGGAAAAAAGCTTTTGTGATGCATTTCATCCATTAGGATTTCACCACACTGGGCTTTGTTGATGTTGCCACGTGTACACATGTGCACAAAATAAAAGAGGCAGGTAGTCCAAAATATTTTGAAAGAATATTTTTTTTTATTCTAGCCAAATTCATCTGTATTCTTTTTCTTTTTCTCCCCATCACTTTTGTCCCTGACTATCCCACAGTGTGACAATATTAAATCTACCAAGAATGGTAATATATTGTAAGAGCCTGGACGCAAATTTATTGCAGCTGAACTAGAGATCAAGGCACTTTCCAGACATTTTCATCTCAGTGGAATATTTTCTCTTTTAATCAAAATTATATATTGTTATATCATATATATATATATATATATGTATATATATATATATATATATATATATATAAAGACATTTATATATTATGTTTAACGTTCTTTTTATAGATACAAGTATTTAAGCAAATGCTCTGTTTTATAATAAACAGTATTAAATAACATTTACCGGCCTGAATGTCTGAGAAATTTTCATAGAAAATTTTCGCTCTCCGACAGGAATCGAACCTGTATCCTATACGGAACCATCATTTCGCGTGATGTGCCTTAACCTTTCGGCCACAGAGCAGCGTCTGGTTAGCAAGGTCGATTTTACTATCTTTAAACTTAAATCTTCCATGAATCTCTTCTATTCATATCTGCTCTAGCGTATCAAATGTAAACAAGTGACGTCATATATTTTAGAATTGGACATAGTCCGACAATTTATTTAAAGACATTTATATATTATGTTTAACGTTCTTTTTATAGATACAAGTATTTAAGCAAATGCACTGTTTTATAATAAACAGTATTAAATAACATTTACCGGCCTGAATGTCCGAGAAATTTTCATAGAATATATATATATATATGTACTATTACTCTGATACAACACAGAGATACTACTGCTTCTGTACAAAACAGTTTAGAATATAAACACAGAAAAATATATGAACAAAAGCATACAAAATGGCTAATGAACTGGCCAAAAGCAGTTTGGACAATAATCACTGTTAACAGTTTATTCAATCTCATAATAGAAAACTGCAAGAATACAAGAAGAACTGAATAAAAACTTGCCTGTCACATATATGTACGACCTGGCTGAACTTATACAAACCTCAATAACTCAAAAGATTCTAAACGAATATTCGTCAAATTTAAACTCATCTATTTCCACCCTTAGTAAAACATTTAACTAAATTTTCTGCCATTTTTAATGTTCAATTTTTGAGATATTTGGAATTTACGAAAATGGACTGACTGAGGTTAATATGCCGATTAAACTAATATTAGATTAAGAAATCTGTAACCTAATAAAAACTATCTGTCTATATATCAAGTACACATGGCACAGTGGATAAAGGTGTTAGTTAGATCCAGTGACAGGACCCAAAGTGTTGAGAATTTGGAGAGGGGAATTAACAGGAGATAACTGACATCCATTAAAAATGGCACGTGGAACTAGAACAGTCTACCCCAGTGAGAAAAATAAAGCAAGCAGATAGTAGAGCCTGGGAAAGAGAGTAAAATGTCGAAAATTACAAAAGTTACAAAGAATAGGAAGTCATGGAGAGCCATGACCCCTTAACTTGAAGGGTGATGGTATATAAAAAAAGAAAGAAATCCAACACAAATATATACTCTTCCAATAATAACAGCAAATGTTTTATAACTTTGTCAACAAAGTTTTGACAGCGCCAAACCAAAATTTGTGTGAAATTTTTTTTTGTTTTCTTTTTCCTCCTTTTCTGACGGATTCCCTTCATCATTCTGTGAGGTGCCATTGTTTTCAGTATATTGACATCCTGTCTTTTATTCCAACCCATTATACTCAAAACTAAAAGCAAACACCCTTGAGTAATGTTAACTATAAATTTTTTTCTTTTTCCTTTTTCATTGCCAATTTACAAAAGATGAATGCAAAAAAAGAAAAGAAAAGAATTCAAAAACTTGACACCTTAGTCTTTTTCTTTTTGCCTTGGCAGCATTCATTCATTTTCCCCAGAATGAGGCTCATTAGAATTTTACAATAACTGAGTTTTCCTCTTCTATGATGGATGATATTTCTCAAAGACAGCGCTTCCTGGGGTGTTAATTAGTCATAAGTGCTCAAGAAGGCATCATTTCTTTTCCTGTTATTAAAATAATGCCTCTGTGTGTGTCTCTCTCTGTTTTCTCTTTCTGGTTGGTGCCTGTCAAAAAAAAAAAAAGCCTATAAACTAACACTTTCATTAATTGGGTGCTGTCTTTGATAATTTTCTATAGAATTTGGTCCTTTTTATGACTCTTCATTCCAGACAAAAACTGATCTCATTATTTTAGCTCCAAATCTATAAAATATAAAACCATTTTTCAAAAACGGTAATGCTTTCTGTTATATGACAAGAATTTCGTGTATTCATCAAAAATGGAAAAATAATAATTGAAGGAACTAACATGCGGTTCTGCTAATAAACGTGACAAATATGAGGAACAAGGAAACAGCCAAAATCTTTGGGACATATCATAAGGAATGAAGACTCGAAGAACTTAACACTGACAGGATACATCAAAGACAAAGAAAGAAGAAGAAAGAAAAAAATAACTGACAAATGAACAAGCATAACATGGACAAAAAGGGTTCATAAAGAAACAAATATTACAAAGAAGAATAAAAGAAAGAAAAGCTGTGGAGAGCCATGATTCTTAATGCCCATCATGGATATGGCAGATTATTCTCACAATTCTATTGAGGAATTATTTACATTGTTCGGATTCATCTTTCTTGACATTTTCATGATGTGTCATCTGTTGTACATGCAGGCCTTCTTCAGGTGATTGGAACTTTGAACCAAACTGTGCCATGTGTCCTCAAGAATATGCCCATTGGATAAAAGCATTGGCTGAAGTAATCCAGTGTCTTGACTCAAAGAGTTAGGAGTTCAATACCTGGCTACAGCAGAGGTGAAAAAAAACATGGATATTTGAGCAATAACTGATACTGAGATATCCAGAAGAAACACAGCACATGGAACTAGAAACATCTGCCCTACTGGACAAAATAAAGGCTTCAGTTTGAAATTTCAATCACCTGAAGAAGGCTGGCACATATGAAAGATGAATCATGAATATGGCAACAGAGACAAGGACAACATTCCAAACAATGTAAATAGTGTAAATAGTTACAATACCTCATCTCAGAAATAGAGACAGATGTTGAAGGTGAATATGGCAATAAAGATGAGGACAACAGTCCGAACAATGTAAATAGTGTAAATATTAACAGTACCTCATCTCAGAAATAGAGACAGATGTTGAAGGTGAATATGGCAATAAAGATAAGGACAACAGTCCGAACATTGTAAATAGTGTAAATAATTACAATACAAGAACAGAATCCCAGGAGAATGCTTTCCTGACAATGACAATCTTAACCTTGTCAAGTCTAAGGTTAGCTGTTATCTTTTCCACATATCCATATAGGTTGCACCCCTTAGTCTTACTGCACACACAACAACTGCCTTCAGTAACCCTCTACCTTGAGTTGGCCTTGTGCCTTGTAAAGTGAGGACATTATTTCACCAAAATTCAAATCTATATTTCTTTTTTAGTGTTTGATTCTTGAGATAAGAAACTGCCAATAAACCTTCAAGGTAGATAATTATTGATTGAGATTGTTGCACATAAAGAGGAGGAGGTAAGACGTGCAACTGAATAGGATATGTAGGAAAGATAATGGCCAATCCTAGACATAAAGAGGTCAAGATTGGAATGATTAGGGAAGCATCCTCTCAGGAGTTTGTTCCATTCATCCATGCATTGAATACTGTTGCCATATCAGGTCTAGTGCTGCCTATGTACATCTTGAGACTTTGACAAAATCCAAAGAAGGATCTGTAATGCAACTGATCCTAACTTGGCATCTTGACTTCAGTCAGTCTCTTGCCAACGTGATGTAGCTTCCCTCTATTTTTTCTACAAATATTTTTGTGGTATCTGCTCCGACAAGTTTTTTTGCTGGTGCTCCGATGACATCAATTTAAGCATGCTACTAGAACATTTGCTATGAAAATAGCGATATAATAGCAAGACGCAAGTTTGTGAAAATGTTTCTGATGACTCTAAAGACTAGAAAGTGAGGACTGAGCAACTTCAATACAGATATATATATATATATATATATATATTAACGCACGGAGGAGGCACCTTGGAGTAATGGATAGCGGCTTGGATTGAGGAATCGGAGAGCAGAGTTCAAATTCCAGTTAAATCCATTACATTCACTTACGTGCTTATACCCTTGGGAAAGGTGTGAATCCTCCTCTTCTCCCTCCAGCTATTGGTAAATAGCAGGACAGACTGGGTTCTATAGCCTTGGATGGCAACTGGTCTAGGAGAAGGACAACTCTGAATTTAAAACCTGCGGAGGGTCATTTGGGTACCTTGTGGCACTTAATGAACCAAGTCTCTGTATTCGGCCCTTCTAAAAGTGTGGATGGTCCTGCACGAAACCTTCACCACTATAATCAAATCTCATGTGCTGTTGTCGGGCTGTCAGTTTCCTGGGAACTGATCAGCTTGACCCTCATACGTCGAATTCGACAGGAAAGTCGAGTATACATTAACGCAGGTGGCTGTTGTTTATAGAGTTAGCCTATCACTCAACATTGCTGAATTGAAATATATTTTCAAGAGCTAAATTATGTCATTCGCAGACAGTACTGTTTTGCTGTATCACAGCTCCTCAGTGCAACTAGACATCCGAATGCCTCAAGCCGGGATCGAAACCCAACCGATTTGGTGTCAATCAGAGTTTCTACCACTAAGCTATCTTCATTCAACAGAGAGAAACATCTAAATCTAGCATATTGTTTTTTATGAAAGTATACAAATGCCAATCAGCCGGAGTGCTCCAATTCATTTTACTGAAGAGCTTTGCATTAACACACTGAGGAGCTGTGATACATATATATATATAACTCAGATATGTAGTACTACATTTTTGGTCTGATCTGGCTGTTGTAAAGATAGTGTATAGCAGGCAGAGTCAGGTATTTATTGCAGTGGTACAAGGAACTGACCATTTTTCCTGCATGTTTACTGATGTTTCATATATATAGGGGTCCTCGACTTATATCCTATATCCATTCCTACAGCGCAACATAACCTGATTTTCGGAACTCACCTACATATACCTGGGAGCCATAATGAAGAGCAAAAACTTCCCGAAAAAACAACACAAACGAAAGATAGCAAATACAGCACAATCCTTAATATGGCATACAGCAGGTGATGAAGAAACAACGCCACCTTCCTCATACTGTGCTGCGAGACAACATATTATATTATGGGAGATGGCACTGTAACTACGAAATGCCGTATGTCGGGTCCAACGTAACCTGAGGACCATCTGCATAGTGATTTTCTAAGCTCGGCTTAGATGTGGCACAAGGCCGAAAGTATGGGGCACCCAGTGAGGATCAAACTCACTACTCAGTCGTAATTGATCTAGCAAGACAAGCTTTCTAACCATTACACCACGTCGAGGTGCCCGACGGCTGTCTGTATATGGGTACTACTTGAAGTCTGGGGTGAACTTGAGCCTCAGTAGGTGGTAAAAGCATCATGATAGGTTAAAGTTCAGGGTCTGCTCAGTGGTTGTGGAATTTTTCTTGTATGGTTTTAGAGATACCAAATGTTACAAGCCAGCCCTTCACCCATTAAGCCATCAGGTATAGTTACCCAGCTTCCCCACTAAGGCAGGATGTGACACAAGGTTTACTCCATGTCCAGCTAAAAGCAAACTCCTGTGCTGGATAAGCATAGCTGACATATGACATGCGGTCAAAAGTATGGAACATCCAGTGAGAATCAAACTCTCCACGCAGTCATAATAGATTTAGTGAGACAATCTTGCTAACCATTACACCTACTGTTGTATCATTTTCATAGAGAAGCTGTTTCCTGATGTATCATTTGCATATATCAGATGTTTTCTGATGTATCATTTGCATAGATAAGCTGTTTGCTGATGTATCATTTGCATAGATCATCTGTTTTCGTATGTATCATTTGCATAGATAAGCTGTTTGCTGATGTATCATTTGCATAGATCATCTGTTTTCGTATGTATCATTTGCATTGATCAGCTGTTTCCTGATGTATCATTTGCATATATCAGCTGCTTCCTGATGTATCATTTGCATATATCAGATGTTTTCTGATGTATCATTTTCATAAATAAGCTGTTTCCTGATGTATCATTTGCATATATCAGATGTTTTTTTATGTATCATTTGCATAGATCAACTGTTTCCTGATGTATCATTTGCATTGATCAACTGTTTCCTGATGTATCATTTGCATTGATCAACTGTTTCCTGATGTATCATTTTCATAGATAAGCTGTTTCCTGATGTATCATTTGCATATATCAGATGTTTTCTGATGTATCATTTGCATAGATAAGCTGTTTTCTGATGTATCATTTTCATAGATAAGCTGTTTCCTGATGTATCATTTGCATATATCAGATGTTTTCTGATGTATCATTTGCATAGATCAGCTGTTTTCTGATGTATCATTTTCATAGATAAGCTGTTTCCTGATGTATCATTTGCATATACCAGATGTTTCCTGATGTATCATTTGCATTAATCAGCTGTTTTCTGATTGTTAACAACAGTTTTTTTGGTGGATCCTGTTCGTAAAACCATTTTCCCCGTTCACCATATTTGTAACATTTATTAGCAGAACTGAAACTAATTTACTTCAATTACTTTTTTCTTTATTTGTGATGAATATATGACATTCTTGTCATATGAACTGAATGCATTACCGTTTTTTGAAAACTGGTTTCATATTTTACAGATTTGGAGCTAAAATAAATTTTTGTCTGCAATGAAGAATCATAAAAAAGACCAAATTCTATAGAAAATTATCAAAGACAGCACTCAATTAATGAAAGTATTAGTTTATGGGCATTTTTTTTTTTTGATAGGTACCAACCAGAAAAAAGAAGACAGAGACACACACATAGATTAAAACAGATCTGATTATTAAATGCGATATTTACTACAGCCCATCTTAATTCAGCAAGTGGCACCTTGATGTGGTACAATGGCTAACCAGCTTGTCTTGGTAGCTCAATTACAACTGAGTAGTGAATTTGATCCTCAATGGGTATGCCATCCTTTTGACCTCCTGCCACATCTAAGCTACACTTGGTAAATCACCATCTTAATTCAAAAAGACAAAACATGTACATGTTAACACTTCAATTTAATTAAAATCAGAATCCATGAGAACAATTCCTGTAGCATAATAATTATACAACATTATTATTATTATTATTATTATTATTATTATTATTATTTCCTTTGATTTATGAGATTAAGACCTGGTGATACATTCAGTTATGTGCTATGTGTGTTACAAGTTTAGGCGATCATGTATCTTTAGATACATGACTGACGAGGCAGATTTTTCCTGTGGTAGGTTGCCATTTCTTTCTGCAGTAGACTAGTTGCCATCCAAGGCTCTAGAACCCGGTCTGTCCTAATATATTTACCCATAGCTGGGGAGTGAAGAAGAGGATTCATACCTTTTCCAATGGTATTTGCAAGTAAGTGAATGTTATCCGACCGAAATTCGAACTCGGCTCTACCGATTCCTCAATCCGAGCCGCTATCTATTACTCCACCATGCCTCTCTTTGATGATACAACATTATTAAAAAAAAAATACTCACAAGTACGGCTTACACATGATGAAGAGCTTTATCTATGTAAAATGTGTGTGATCTTAGGTTTTTTTTTTACAAAAATGATCAATGGAAGGACTTTATGGAGCCATTTCTGACCATAGGTCTCTGGTTGGGACCTGGAATGAAAAGAGTAAACAACAGAAATCAAAGGAGATAATAATAATAATAATAATAATAATAATAATAATAATAATAATGTTGTATCATCAGTATTATTATTATTATTATTATTATTATTATTATTTCCTTTGATTTCTCTTGTATACACATTTCCTTCCTATGGTCAGAAATGGCTTCATCACATTTTTCATTAATCATTTTTGTAAAAAAAAAACAAAAAAAACTAAAATCACACACATTTTAAACAGATAAAGTTCTTCATAATGTGTGAGCCATACTTGTGAGTACATTTTTTGGTATTTCTTTATGGCATGAGCTATCAGGAATCGCTTCAATGAGTCTATTGGAACCTTTTCCAATCAAACCAAAGACAACTGGAATTATTGATGCTCTCATGTGTCACATTTTTGAGATTTCAACTTCTAGATCCTTGTATTTTGATAGTTTTTTGAAGGTCTTCAAAGATGCATTACAATCTGCAGGGACTGCCATGTCAATAATAAAAGCACATTCTGTTCTTGTGGTCTCTGATCTCAATGTCTGGGTGATTAGCTTTGATTGTTCTGTCTGTGTGTATTATAAGGTCCCATAAAATTGTTACAGGTCCTATCTCTGTAACCGGGTCTGGGTGATGTTCCTACCAGTCTCTTGCATTTTCCTTCCCATAAAAGTTGCATATTTTCCAGGGCAGATATTGGCCCACTCTATCATATCGAGTTTTATTATCAGTGGGTATTAACACAGTGCAACCTGATGCAAGATGGTCAATTGTTCCTGGATATTTATCGCAGAATCTGCATTTAGAATCAGTATGTGTGCTTGGTAATTTCTAGTTAGCAAGCATTGGTCCAGCTGCTTCTGTTTTTGTTGTTTTAGTATTATTATTATTATTATTATTATTATTATCTTTTCAAACAAAGCTTCTGATGTTTAATTGTTTAGATACAACATTCAGCCTTTGATATGTTCTGTTCTCTTCTGTAGTTTTAGATTTAAAGTTAAAAGAGCTTATTGAACTTTTATGACAGGTTATTGATCTAAATCATTTGATTTCTGACGTATATTTTATACAACTTGAACTATTTACTACTCATTTTTATTGTTATTGCATTTTTCATCTCACAAAAGCCAATCTCTCTTAAAACACAAACCATTATTACGCTTATTGTAGAAAACTTCAAGATGAAATAAACGTACACAGTTCTGAAAGGCATTGTCTCCAATCGATAACGGCAGTGTATTTGTTTATTTGAGTCATTTATTCATTTTTTTTTTTGCTGCTTGAATGAAAGGAGAAAGTAAACGAGTTGAATGGATTCGAAGTTCTTAAAGAAGTCATTTTGCTTATTTTCAGCAAGCATTGTTTGATAACCAGAGGAAGAAGATAACTAGTTTGTTATTTTTTTCGCTAGTTTTTGATCCTCCCCTCGTATAACGAAAGAGAATGAGAAAATTACTGAAACAGAAACAGAAAAGTATATCCAATCACTACCCTTTGAAATTGTACAATAGCTGAATTTTGATCTGAAATATGCCAAGTATAATATTAAATGTATATGACTAATGGAATAGTGTTTGTTTAAGTACATTGACAAAGAAGAAAAATATGTTGAGAAATAAATATTTTTTCTCCCTTAGGCTGTAATTCCTTACCGCATTATTAATATATGTACATACAAATATATATATATATATGTATATATATACATATATAATATATATATATATATATTTATATATATATATATATATATATATATATATATACATACATACATACATACATATATATATATATATATATATACATACATATATATTTATATATATATATATATATATATATATACATACATACATACATACATACATACATACATATGTATATATATATATATGTATGTATATATATATATGTATGTATATATATATATATATATATATACATACATATATATACATACATACATACATATATATATATATATATATATATACATACATATATATTTATATATATATATATATATATATATATATATATACATACATACATACATACATACATACATACATACATATGTATATATATATATATATGTATGTATGTATATATATGTATGTATATATATATATATATATATACATACATATATATACATACATACATACATACATATATATATATATATATATATATATACATACATATATATTTATATATATATATATATATATATATATATATACATACATACATACATACATACATACATACATATGTATATATATATATGTATGTATGTATATGTATGTATGTATATATATGTATGTATATATATATATATATATATACATACATATATATACATACATACATACATATATATATATATATACATATTTAAATATATATAGATATAATTGTTTTTATTATAAGAGGTTAGAGCAAAAACATGTTGAAATTGCTACACAATAGCTTTCATATTTAAGTACTATATTGTGCCTCTTCAGGCGATGGTAAGTGACTGGTGATTAAATGATTTTTTGAGAAATAAAATCATTTAATCACCAGTCACTTACCATTGGCTGAAGAAGTACAACATAACGCCGAAACATGAAAGCTATTGTGTAGAGATTTCAACATGTTTTTTTTCCAATCTCTTATAATAAAAATAATAATATATTTCTCTACTTTTTATTCAGCACTTTTTAAAAATTAAATACTATGAACAGTGGAATTTTACTCCATCTGTCTTTGGATATATATATATAT
>OZ038504.1:35976826-36011826 GCA_964036315.1 Acanthosepion esculentum | reverse complement strand
TGCTTTTATATTATTCTTATGTTCATGAATTTTTTTTAATATTCTTTGCTTTCAGTATTTGCATATGACTGAATGAATACACATGCATGCGGAATTCCAGTTGAACAGAATTTATTGCAGACAGGTTTTGATTAGAATCTAATTCCCTGCTCTAACTTTTACAGATTTTATTTACCAACAGTGAACAAAATTTTATCACCAAATCTCAACTGCGAAGAATGATCAGCCATATTAATCCTTTTAGACTTTCAGTGTAATAAACAGACCGCATCTTTATGTCCAGAATTGATGTCTGGCGCTGATCGCTCTGATAAAACATGTGCCTGTCTCTTCGCGATGCCAATTGGTACTGTAGATCTGAAACCATTTCCAATCAGAATATATTGCCTGCATGTCTGTGCGTCATCTGGGCTGTCTTCATTTTCTGTCCCTTACAACTAGACCGTCATTAAAAGATATCATCTTCTTCTTCTATATGCCACGTTCATTCAGGACATGAACGATCATGGCTCTCCACAACTTCTTACAGTTCGTAACAAGTTTCTGTCTGAATTTCTGGAATTTATACTATTTACATGCAGACTATTGTTGTTATCAGGTGTATGTCGATCTGGGTAACCTACAGGGAATTCTGAACTAAACTCGTAGGTATGTCTATTTCAAATACAAGTATCTAGTATAACAATTGTAATAATAGTACTGATGTGTACTATAAAAGACAGCTGATTTTCTGTACATCACAAATTATCTGTATGTGATTTACTTGTATATGCATAATTATATATATATATATATATATATATATTATGAAATGAACAATGTCCGACAATTATTTTAAGACATTTTTTTGTTTATATGTTCTTTTTTATAGATACAAATATTTAAGTAAATGCTCTGTTTATAATAAACAGTATTAACAACATTTACCAGCCTGAATATCTGAGAAATTTTCATACAAAATATGCGTCCTTCGTCAGTAATCGAACCTGTATCCTATACGGAATCGTCATATAGCCTGACGTGCTTTTACCGATTGAGCCACAGAGGAGCGTCTTTGTTAGCAATATCAATTTTACTGTTTTTAAACTACAATTCTTCTTGATTTTCTCTCATACATTCATATCTGTTCAATGCGTATCCAAATGTAAACATGTAATGTTGTTAATACTGTTTATTATAAACAGAGCATTTACTTAAATATTTGTATCTATAAAACGTATAAACATAAAAAAATGTCTAAAAATACTTGTCAGACTTTGTCCATTTCATAATGTGTGACGTCATTTGTTTACATTTGGATACGCATCGAGCAGATATGAATGTGTGAGGAAAAATCATGGAGAATTGTAGTTTAAAAACAGTAAAATCAACCTTGCTAACCGAAACGCTCCTCAGTGGCTCAATCGGTAAAAGCACGTCAGGCTAGATGACGGATCTGTATATATATATATATATATATATATATATTAGATCTCTAATATTACATTCAAATATCACTCCATATTAACTTAAAACTAAATTTTAAGTAAGAGAAATTACCAATCTAAAAATAGTCGCTAATTGAACTCATGAATAAAATTCAAACTGATAGAGATATCACCTTAATAATCAATTACAACTAGAAGTAAATTTATATTTGAATATAAGTTTTAGTGTTTTAATGTAAAATCTATGAATATTTTTCTAACCGACTACTTCATATTAAATCCCCAGATTTTTGTAATAAAGTTTTTAAAAAACTTTAACTAACATATAATTAAATTCCTTAGAATGTTTAAACATTCAAACTTATATAAAAAAAATATTTATGAACTCTCAAAATAAAGCAAAAAACAGCACCCATTACAAAGAAAACTAATGACACTTTATCACAACTTCTTTCTCTCTCTTTCTCTTTATGCCTTCTTGACCTATCCCCCTCCCATATCAATATATAACTTCCGTTAACAGATTTAATGTGTCAATGTCTGGATTTTCTCTAAAAATAAAAATTTAAATTTGAAAGAATAGAAATGTTACATCTAACTCAATCATGTCTCTCTTCCCCCTTCACTCCCTCACTTTGTTAATTTACTTATTACTGCCCGTCATAAATGTGTAAATTTCTTTTCATTTTTCGTTTCAACCTTTGGAAGTAAAATCTGGGATCCGCGGTCCTTTAAAAGGGCTGTGGTGAAATAATTTATTATATGGAACCATAAAGTGGTCTGTTTTTATTTAAATTATATTAGCTCTGTTTTACATTGAGCTCTCTGGATTTTATCCTTTTTGTGTCTACCCATACGGATTACCTAGTTTTTCGTAAACTATATATATATATATATATATATATATATGTTAATCAGTTCACCCCAAGCAAAGTAACAAAGCCACTGAGAGATAGTGTGAAAGAATATAAGTAAAAGAAAACATTAGTGTGGAGCAAGAACAATAAAAGAACAGATATTAAGAAGACAGAACATAACAATTGACATTTCCATTTAAATCTTTGAAGATCAAACTTGAATGGAAAGCAACAAGCTGGAAGAGGCTTCAACAAGCAAGAAGTACAAACAAACTGTTAGCATAGAACTTACAGTGATATCTAACTATTTCAACAGTAAAATCAGTCTAGTCTTTTCTTTCTTTTTATGTGCCATGTGCTTTCAGGACGTAGGCGATCGTGGCTCTCCACCTCTTCCTATCCCTTGCTGCTATCGAAAAAGTCCTTCCCTCTGTTTCCTCCCCCAGACCACATTCTCTCATCCACTTGCTTAAGCCTGCCACGTACATCACGTGGTGTTTGCCATCACCTCTCTTTTCCTCTATTCAACCTGTGTGTATCAGATTCTCCAGGCTCTTCTTCCTCGTTATGTGTCCCAGGAACTTCACCTGCCTCTTCCTTATGTTAAGTATAAGCCTCCTCCTTGCTTGCTTCTCCTCTAAGACCTCATCGTTGATCACACACTCAGTCCATGATATCCTTAGCATTCTTCTGTAGAACCACATCTCTGTCACCTCAAGTCACTTCTTCATCTTTGAGGAAATCGTCCAACATCCACTGCCATAAAGAAGGACAGATGTCACGTAACAGCTCAATATTCTTTTCTTTGTTACCAAAGAAATCCTCCTCTCTCCCAATACTTTTCCCAGCTTTTGAAATGCATATTCGTCATCCCAATACATGTACGGATCTCAGTGTCACACTTACTGTCCTCTGTCAAAATGCTTCCCAGATACTTCCATGTCTGCTTAATTCTAGTGATTCCGACCTGCAAATCACATTTCAGTCTCATCCCAATACATCTACGGATCTCAGTGTCACACTTACTGTCCTCTGTCAAAATGCTTCCCAGATACTTCCATGTCTGCTTAATTCTAGTGATTCCGACCTGCAAATCACATTTCAGTCTCATCCCAATACATCTACGGATCTCAGTGTCACACTTACTGTACTCTGTCAAAATGCTTCCCAGATACTTAAACTTCCGTGTCTGCTTAATTTTAGTGATTCCGACCTGCAAATCACATTTCAGTCTCATGCTCTTACTGATCCATTTCAATCTCTTGCTGTGCTTAAATTCATAGAGTTTAGAATACCATAAAGGAAAACTTGAAAGTATTTCAAAGACACTGCAGATTCTTCTTTGGATTTTATCATGGTTCTCTAATTACATAGCAGAAGCACCAGACCAGCATATGTAGCAACAATATTATAAGCATGGTAGACTTATAGATATGTAAGATATATTTGAACAAGAAAAAATGTCTAGCACGACACAGAGAACCAAATTGATTCAATATGATCTTTCCACTTCATGTTAATAGAAAGCATCAGCCTGAGAAGATGCAACGAGTCACTCTCCTGGAGGTTAGCATCAGCCATGCTGATGAAAGGGTTCCCTTAGATGATTAAAAGAAGGTACTTTCATTTTGGAGGCATTAAAATTGACAAGCCATTCCTTGCCCAAGTTAATAACAGAAGGTAAAATTATATATTTATTTATTTCTGCACTGTGCTGGAATGACTTACAGGTGCTTGTGACATTTAAGGTACAGACAAAAAATATGTATGTTCTCATACACACAGTTTAAAATAAGACATTAGAATAAGATATTCTCATTCTACTCAGTCTGGACAACCCCTACTCTGGGATGAGCAATAAAACCATAATGTTGGTGACAACAACAAAATTTTAAGTCCTGCAATGAATTAAAATGTACATACTCATATACAAACATACATAGATACACATCCAATTTGCATGAATCTGAAATGCATATCTGTGTCATAAGGGTTAATTTTCCTTTCTGTCTGGCAAAAAACCTTGGTTAACAGGAAAAGTCTATAAGCTGAAATATGTGCATCTTTGAAGTTGCTGTTATAACTTTTTATTTAAACTGAACATATTTTCTAATATATGTTGTATGTTAAATGGACAGAAAATTTCAATTTAAAATTTGATCATCTTTCTACTAGTGATGAGACAAGTACCAGACTAGTGTTACTAATAATAAAATAAGAACTAGACCAGGACAAGGCCTCCTGGTATCTCAGAATGCAAGCAGCAGATGACATAAACCATGTGGAAAAAAAAAAGAAAAAGTTTGAAACTAGTTCTACAGACAAATAAGAACGATATTATCAACTAAACCCATGGCTATAAATTTGCTAGCAATACCAGTTGTTATTACTTTCAGTTTCAATATTATCAGCAGGACTATAGGTGAAATAAAAAAAAAAATATATTCCAATGTAAGAAAATAAATACTTGCCATAAGAAAGCACAATTTGATGGCGGATGTTGACCATCTTTTTATCGATACAGATAAGGGCTTAATTCAATTTGAGTTGACCCACAAAACAACAACTGTGTCAGAAGCTATTGTGATACCACATTTGACTGGATACTGCAACTTGTTAACATTCATGAGACTAGTATAAAAACTTTGTGCAATTATAAAGAAAAGAATAAATTACTAAACGAACTTAGCTTCACCATAAAGGAAATAGATAAAAAATCACCACCATAAAAAAGGATACTAAATCATAAAAGTTAAACAATTTAAAAAATATCTGAAACAAAAACCCTTATACAGCCACTTTGCATATAAAAGTAAAGTCTACTTACCAGGAATTGATAGTCCAGTATAAAAAAACGGTTCAACCCATACGTAGATTATATATAAACAGCATATTGAGACTATTGACCACTTAATGTCTAGTTGTCCAATTCTGAAACCGAATGAATACAAAGATTGACATGATAAGATGGGGCAGTATATTCATTAGGAAGATATGTCAATTTTATAGTACAACACATGCTGGAGAATGGTATGGTATAACCCTGAACCTGTCATAGAAGGCCATGAAGTCATTATTCTTTGAGAATTTACCATTCATACTGACAGACATATAAAAGCTAACAGACCAGACATTGTGATTAAAGACTATGAAAGAAATGCTTCCTCATAGATATGGCAATATCATCGGATAAAAATAGATCTGTTAAAGAATATGATGAAATAAGTAAAAGATTTTGAAATTTTAAAACATGCAGCACCTTCTACTGTTATATTTATAATAACTGGATCCCCGTGTATGGTCAAAAACATTAGAGACAAGAATATCAGAAAGATTCCTTGTAGTGTATCTTTACAAGGAATATTGCTCTGTTTAAAACTGTGTGTCTATGCAGTAGTTTTATCAATGCAAAGAAAATATAAACACTGTATATATTCAAGTAGCACTTAACATCGCAATTTGTACAAAAAGGATGCATATATTTACAACGTTGCCTTCACTCATGTAACTGATAATAAACAGGTTAGGGATTGTACTAAACCATTGTTTTTACCATAGACCCCCTTTTGTTTCTTTTCCTTCCTTAAAACTCACACAGATGTTGACAATTAAAATGTTAACTAAAATGGATGAAAAGTTTAAAAAGTTTGGATCAGGTACAAAATTTTCCCCCAAACATATATTTTTAAAAATATATTAAATAACCCCAATGCACTAAGCAAATAATATTTTAAGTACACCAAGCCTAAATACAGCTGATACTAATGAACAGACAAGCAAAACCGCTACTAATTAATAAGGTATTGTATGTGAAAAAGTTGGTTAAAACCGGGAATGAATTATCTTAAATGCAAAGAAGCTCTGAAATTAGTGCCCTATAAAAGGTACAACAATGGATATGCTTGGAGATATATGAAAAGAACATGCGCTTCATACAAAAAATATAGCAATATCAGAACAGACTTGCTTTTCAATGGGTTTGACACTTCTCTAAAAGATATTATTAAAGTAGTGATTAAGTCGGCTACTAGGCAGTCAATATACAGCATAAAAATGCCTTGGCTAGAAAAAAAAAACAGAATAGTTTATATATTAAACCATCTCAAGAAGAAAATACCAAAGACTGATTTTAGCAGAGATAAATTGTGTGGGTTTGCTATTGTTGTGCAAGTTGCTCACATGCCGACTCCCATTCAACCCCTTAACTTCCTGGAACTCCTCACTGACCCCTAGTGGATTGCTTGGACACCATTTGACAACCCCTGTACGAAGCAGAAAAAATATTATTATTAAGAAAAAGAACTACTACTACTACTACTACTACTACTACTACTACTACTACTACTACTACGGCTGTACAGACAAGGACATAAGCACCATCCCTGGTGGCCCTGTTTACAAGAGGCAACAAAAGTAACACTTACTATCAGAATTTGTACAAACAGAATGCATATACTGACAAACTTGCCTTACTTTTTCTCGTCCATCTGGTACATTTACAAATATACCATTCATCCGTGCATTGAATACTGATACCATATCTGTTCTGGTGTTCTTGCTGTACATCTCAATGTTCTTGACTAAATCCAAAGAAGAATCTGTAATATAAGTGATCCTGCCCAGGCATCTCGACTTCAGTCATTTTCTCAGCCGGGAGTATGCCGGGGGTTACAGGGAATGAAAGTGAAGACTGAGAATAAGTAGGATTGAGGAAAAGGACAAAAGATGAAGAGGATTCAAGAAAATGGTGATTGATGCTGCATTTAAATTGTTGAAGATTGTCTCTATGAGGGAAGCAAGGAAACAGGTGGGAGTTTAATACCCCTTCCGATCTCAGTGTTGCTCTTTCTATCCTGTTACATATATATATATTTAAATTTCTACACTTGTTTCGTTCTGGTACCTCCAATTTGCAATTCACACTTTGGGCTCTTCCTTCTCCTTACAACGATGCATCATGTCTTCTTGCAGTCGATGTTTAATCCTTTCTTCTCACTTTCCTTCCCTACTTTCTATAGGTATTTTCTAGCTTTCTTTCTGTGTCTGTCATCAACACTGTTAACCATTATTACCCATATGTCCTTATAAACTACACCTCTTAGCTTTTATTCTTACTGATTAAACAGCAATAAACACTTTCATTAACCCTCTACCTTGAGTGGTTCTTGAACCTTAAAAACATGGAGCTCTCAATTGATACCCCATTGATTAAAAAATGAAAGAACAGTCTAATATTTGAATAAAGAAAGATATAACATTAATCAGTTTACACTATTTGCACTGTTCGAGCTGTTGTCCTCATCTTTATTGTCATATTCACATCTCAGCCATTGTAAGCTCTGACCTTCTTCAAGTAATATATGTTAGAACTAGAACCAGTGGACGAAATAAGATTCAGTTCAAAATTCAAACATATATCACTTGAAGAAGGCCAGAGTGTAAAATGGCCAAAACATTGTGAATATGACAATAAAGATAAAAACAACAGTCCAAACAATGTAAATAGTGTAAATAGTTACAATACCTCATCTCAGAAATAGAGACAGATGTTGAAGGTGAATATGGCAATAAAGATGAGGGCAACAGTCCAAACAATGTAAATAGTGTAAATAGTTACAATACCTCATTTCAGAAATAGAGACAGATGTTGAAGGTGAATATGGCAATAAAGATGAGGACAACAGTCCGAACAATATAAACAGCATAAATAGTTACAATACCTCATTTCAGAAATAGAGACACGTGTTAATCAACCAAAAATGTCCAAAGGTTTATTGATACAAGGAGGAGATATTGCCCTTACTACAACCTCCTACCATTATCTTTCCTATATATCCTCATTAACTGCACCTGTTAGATCTTGCTGTTGCCATTTGCACAGCAAACTTCTTCAATTACTCTTTACCTTGAGTTAAACTTGGGCCTTATATGAGGGAAACATTAGAAGAAAAAAAAATATTTCAAGAAAAAGCAATTTTTAAAAAAATCATAATCTTCAAAAAAAAAATATTATCTTAAAAAGAAAACATCTTGGAGCTCTCAAGAGATCCCCCTTTAATTAAAAAAATGAAAGGACAGTTAAATATTTGAATAAGGAGAGACATAACATTAATCAACCCAAAAATGTCCATAGGTCCCTTGATTCAAGAAGGAGACAGCGCCCCCAACAACAACCTCCTCCCATTTTGGTACCGTGAATCACTCATATCAACTCAATTACAGTTTTGCAAACAGTCAATGATTGACTTTCCCAGATAATTTACCATTATGAGGATCACTGTTATCTATGAAAATGTCACTAGTTGTCTAATTGAGAATCAGCCGATCATTATTACCTAGCAACAAGGGCCAACCAAAGTGTATGGTGTATATGCTTCTAGCAGGCGATTTCATCTTTCACATCGAAAGGTTTTACCCAGACCTGTCTGTGCTTGATACAGCAGCCATTTTTCTAAGATAATGAATCAGACATTTTTATTCTTGACCAATGCTCCATGGTCATCTAACTATTTATGAGGGCAAATCACTTCTGGTCGACCGGACAGTGTCCGTGAGTGATCATAAATCTGTACCGACCGCAGCTGAGATATCAGCCCTCCACAACTTCCTCCCCATCAAATTGAGTGCAGTCATTTCCATTTGTATAGATTGTCTATTTGTACAAGAGAAGAATTGGTCATTTGATGAAGTGCTAGAAAGAAAATAAAGCCTTCAGCTTAATTCTCACGGACACAACGAGATACATATGTCTGTGTGCTAGATAGTCAAGGTAAGTAGATGGGGGAACAATTTACTATTTTTGGCCCAGCATAGTGCAGTGGGCAAGAAGTTACTTACCAGTTGCAGCTTTAGTGCAGATAGAGATGCTTGATTTGTTTTTACCACTTATCAAACCTTTATTTAAATCCAGAAAACATTTTCAGATTTTTTTTACTCAGTATCACCCCATGCAAGACAGTAAAGCCACAAAGACACAATTATATATATATATATATATATATATATATAGCTATTGATATTTCCTCTTGCTATGCTGCATCTTTACAGATCAGATAAAAAATACTGTTGCTATATCCAAGCTGCAGCTGTCCAGTCCTCACTTTCCAGCTGTGGCTAAGTTCAAAAGTGTTTATGGCACCTTGTGAGGGATTAATGTATTTTCCACCCTAAAGCTTCTTTCCCCACAGAGAAAACATTACAGGCCTGTCACTACATTTATCCTATTTCCATGGTAAATGTTCAGACAGGCTACATTCCTTCATTCCAACAGTTCAAACTCTTACAGCTAGGACATGCCATGCCACACACAGATTCAAATCATCAGCATTCAAGCTTACAGCACCTGGTATTTCCAAGTGGTCACCCATCTAGGTACTGACCAGTCTTGATGGTGTTTAACTTCAGTGAATGTATGGGAACCCATCTTCTCAACCTAATGTGCCATAAGCCCAGATCAGCTTTGAAGGATGACATGAAAATTTTTTTCAAATTCCCACCATAAATGTTCAATCTTACAGCACCTGATATTCCCAAGTAGTCACCCATCTAGGTACTGACCAGTCTTGACACTGCTTAACTTCAGTGAATGTATGGGAACCCATCTTCTCAACCTAATGTGCCACAAGCCCAGATCAGCTTTGAAGGATGACATGAACATTTTTTTCAAATTCCCACCATAAATGTTCAATCTTACAGCACCTGATATTCCCAAGTAGTCACCCATCTAGGTACTGACCAGTCTTGACGCTGCTTAACTTCAGTGAATGTATGGGAACCCATCTTCTCAACCTAATGTGCCATAAGCCCAGATCAGCTTTGAAGGATGACATGAACATTTTTTTCAAATTCCCACCATAAATGTTCAATCTTACAGCACCCGGTATTCCCAAGTGGACACCCGTCTAGGTACTGACCAGTCTTGATGTTGTTTAACTTTGGTGATCAAGCACAATTATAATATGATGATAAAAAATAATCGTAATAACAACAAGTTCAGTGAATGTATGGGAACCTGTGTTTCAATGAGATGTGGCTGTAAGCCAGTTTTCTAGTGGATGAGAAGAGAATGGTACTATTGAAATGATCGTACGCTGCTGTGAAGACAATATAAAACTGACTCCATTCAATTAAACTGCTATTAGTCTGAAGAAATCCTTTCTAGGGATGAAACGCATAATGTTGAAAAGTTTTTTAAATCTTTTTCATTGTAAGGAATCATATTCTGACGATTCTGGTTCAGCCAAATCACAATTCCCCAACAATGGAACCACAGAATTAAACTTGTGTGTGAAGCCCTAAAAGTTTGGCAGACTTCAACCGTACGTCAAGTGGATACTTGTTGTAATTCTTTGTGTTATACCCTAGGAGGCACATTGATGGGGGGGGGCAAGGGGGGGAAGCGTAAAGTGCTGTCCATATTGGCCAAAGTTGTGGAGAGCTAAGGAACTGCTCTTTTTTGCCAGAAAACTTGGGAAAGAACCAGTAATATGACTATGGCAAACCTATGGCTTTCAAAATCTAATGCCTCTTACTGAGTTGGCAAACTTACAAGGAGTCTCAAATGATTGAGGGAGAGCAGATGGCAAATGCTAGAATGAAGGCCACTATCTAATTGGAAAAACAGAGAATATACAAACATGATCTCTGCATTCATCCATCCTCAGAACACACACACTTTTATATATATATATATATATATATATATATATATATATATATGTGTGTGTGTGTGTGTGTGTGTGTGTTTATTAATGGTAGACTACTTGTATCCAATGATGCCAGTTTATTAGGGCATATAGCCAATCCCTATTGCAGACTTCTGTTCAGGCACATTTTGTATTTGTTCAACACCCACAGAGCTCACCTGTAGTTTATACTGCAACTATGCTGAGCAAACCTTAGTTACAGTTTCTGGGAGAAAACGCATTGCCTAGCATGAACAACAGTCAGAATAAGGCCAGCACACTCAAGGCCTTGGTCACAATGACTTGCAACTTCATGCTAGTGTAACCGTCAACGGCTCCCAAAGATTTCCATCTACCCAATTTCACTCTGAAAGATTGGTACGGTTTTCAGGCACATTCCAAAGGTGCCACGTGCTCAGATCGCTTTCCGAGACTGATAACGTCAAGAAGTCACCTTTCTGATAAATCAACCCTGGTAAGATTTGAACCCGGATCTCATAGTCAAAAAACGAACGTTCTAACCACTCAGCCACATACAAATATTCCATGCATGCACACACATTTTTTTTTAATACGAAGTACCTTCAGGACATGGTTGATCATGGGTCTCCACAATTTCCCTTGACTGTAACTGGCCATGACTTCACAGGAAAGATACAGGATTTTTTTTTGTTGCTTTCTCCACAGTTCTAATTCAGACTGGTGTGAAAGTGAATGCAATAGACAAGGGCAGAATATGTATATTTCTTATTACTCTAAGCATTATTTTCATAAATATGTGTGTTTAAGTGGCCCTGTTGTCTTTACTTTTCTTTATTTATTTTAAACAGTGTGAATTGTGTCTCAAATTATGTGCATTTGAGAGAATTAGCCCAAGAACGCTAACCGTCAATTAAAGTTACAGCACTACTAACCATGGATATACCATACCCAATTTTGGAAATATAAAAAAAATATTAAATGTAAATCTTTATTTGAAATATTTTACATGCAGGCACTTCAGACTTTGTACTTTGAGTTAATATTAATAGGAAGTGAAAAACATATTATTTAGGTAAGAAAATCAGGTACTTAGTATTGTAATTAAAAATAGTAAAATTTGCGCTAGGTACTATATACCCATGGTTAGTGTTCTAGGGTTAATAAAGAGAATGTTTGCAACAAAAAGAAATAATGTCTGATCAAAAATAAAATTCAATAATTCCTCCAATAAATTCCGAAAATGTCATACTTGCAGGATATGTTGGGGGAGGGGAGGTACAGAAGAAAACAGTGAGTAACCTACATAATGAATTTCTGGGAATGGATGGCAGAGTGCGATGGCAAAATTTCAAAAGTTGCTTAGAGTAACAAAGGTCAGGAAGCCATAGAGAGTTATTATCACCCACCCCATGAAGAAACATGACACTGGAAAGACGAAGAGAGTGAAAGTAATTTATCAGCAATCATTTGGAATGTTTGTTACCCCTTTTAGTTTGCAGTCATCAGATGATTACTGAATTAACCAATCAAGTTTTTACTGAAGGAAATGTATACCATATTTGGTATAACATATTTGGTAGGCTTGACTATCTAACAAGCTAGTATAAATGGATGGCAAAACATGAAAAGGGCTTAACTTCAACAAAATGACTATTTAAATTACAACACAAAGACCTATTCGGACAGTTAGGAAAATTTTATTTATTCAGGTGTTGCAGATTTGAATCAACGCACAACAAAGAAAAAGGTGAAAAACGTGTTTAAATTTAAAAATATAAGATATTTTTATTTTCATGTTTTTACAACTGAATTTTTCTTAGCATGCATTAGTTTTAAAGTTCTTACAGTCTGTTTTAGTTGTCTTCCAAGTTGAAAAGAAGAGGCGAGGGAGAAAGTGAGGAGGAAAGTATAAGTGTCACGTAGCTTGTTGAGAAAGATGGGTGAATGAATAAGGGAATATGTTTTAAAGCCAGCATCATGACCTGTTGTATTGCCCTACAGTTTTATCCATTTAGAAACTTTGCTTAAATACCCTTCAAAGGGATCAAAAACATGTTTTTATTGTTGGCAGGAATGTAACCTGTTGTTTAAAAAATGTTTAAATATTTATCTTCAAAGCATCAATTTTTTAACCAGAAGAATGTACAGTCCTCTGACTCAGAAACCATGCACACAAATATATAAAAGGCTCTAAGACAAAGATGTCCCTTCTCACCTGATTTATTTAACCTTTCCAGTGAGGCAATACTAAAAGAACTAGAAGTCTTACCAGGATTTATTATTGGTGGGCCCAAATCTTAACAGAAGATTTGCAGACGACATTCTTTTGATGGCAGACTCAGAAAGAAAACTAAATGAACTCTTAGACAAGGTACCAAAGGAAAGTAAGAAGAATAGACTAACCATCAATTTTAAGAAAACCGAATATAGGGTTATCAACAAGGAGGGCAGTAATATCAATGATTCTATAAATGCTGGACAAATTTCTCACAGATGAAAAGGAAACTTGAAGCAACATGAAATTTTTTTTTTTTTTTAAGCTTTTCACCCCAGGCAAGGCTGAAAGCCACTAGCACGCAAGGGGTTACAGAGGATTTGGAGCAAGAGCAGATAGGAGTGATAGAGGAAAGGATATGGAGAAGGATGGTAGATAGATCAATGCAACTAGAGATGTCGATTGATGTTACATTTGAATAGTTGGAGATTATAATTGTCAGGGAAACTGGAATAGGGAAGGGAGTTCCACAGGCATGAGGTGCGAGATATGAAGCTATTGGAGTAAAAGAGACGTCTACATTTAACAGTTTCAACAGTGAAAGGGTGGGAACGGGATGCCAGCCTCGTAGGACGCTTGAATTCATGGAGCCTGGGAACCAGCGATAGCAGCTCATCGGAGCAATTACCATGGAAGTATTTGTGAAAGAGACAACATTATGAGGAAAGACTGTTTGGAGAATTTGGTATAGGAAACATTGAAATAACCTGTTTAATGAGCTTGTGTAAATGGATTGGATTGCAGAATGGAGAGTGTCAGGCATAATAAGGTGACAAACTGTACTTCAATAATACACAAAGATAGGAAGTTGTGGAGGAGAACATCATGCATAAACACAGAACATAAAGGAAAGATTTGCCCTAAGAAGGAATATCCCTTGCACAAGCAAAAACTATAAACTTCAGTTTTCTCTTATCGTCTTTAATTATTTTCATTCACGTGTGTGTGTTGGTTGACGGAGATGAATTCTTTGATGCTCATCTGCCTGCTAACGTTGAGGCAAATGATGACGGTAGAAATTTTCCCCAGCAAATAAATGACTGATTTAATTGATTTGATGTGATAATTGGAAAGTGATAATTTTTTCCATATTCTCTCTCATTCAATTTTATTGCTATTTTTATCGGTTATCAATTTAATTTTGAACGACAAAGGACATATTGAAAAAATGATCTAGAAGTGTTTTTATCAACTATGTTTGGCCTTTTATTCATAAACATCTACAATTATTTCAATATTTATTAAATACCATGACCCTTCAGCACTTAAGCGATTATGGTCCTCCACATCTTCCTTTTACATTATTATCTCTAAACAATGATTGTTCTTTGGAATGATAGTTGTTGCCTTCTTTATATTCTTAAACTTAGTGTTTTCTTTCTACTAAACTGGTTGCCACTCATGGCTTAAGAGTCTAGATTTCAGGGTATTTAACCCGTAATTGGGAGAGGTAAAAATGTATTCATGTTTCATTTTCACATATATACAGTAACTGGAAAAAGAAATAGCGGAAATCCAAAACAGAGACAGGGGGATTGCAATTCTGTGGTCAAAAACAAATGAGTTGCAAGCACTAGCTAGACTTGCACAAGAGTGTAATAAATGGTGGGAAATAGGTCATTTTAGTTCACAATCTGCCATAAACAGGAAACATGACAAATGAATAGCAAGGACGTACATCAGATTATAATATTTTTTATCAGAAACTATCCACCCCGAAATATGGAAGGATAAAACAGAATTAGCCATCCACGTTTATGTCTTGCTTGGTTTATGTTATTTTCTCACTAAAGTCCATCAGGTTTTTTTCTCTGCCACCTTCACTTTCTGACTTCAGAGAGCTAACTAGTGGGCTGTTTATTTAATTCTATATCGGAGTTTGAGTCAAGGTAAAAGATATTTTTAATTCCAAAGAACTTTAGTCGGATGGCCGATGACTGAACCATCTCCCCTGCACCGCTACATCTGATGCAAGGAGGGTCGTTAGCAACTCTGTAAGATGGAAAATAAGGCCTATCAAAAGGCAGAAGATGAGTCAATAACCAGTTAACTAGAGTTAGAGTCTCAATAAAAACACTGTGAAGAAGGCAATGGGAAACTACTCCACTATGAATCCCGAGATTGAGTTATTGATTGTTTTTTTACTTTTTTGCCAGTTATTAAAAGCATGAAAATATTTTTAAGCTGTTATAATTTTTTGGACACAATAAGGATGCATTGACACAAATTTTACCATTTAACCCATAGAAGGGGGCAGAAGAGGTGGATTCATACCTCTCCAAATGGTAATTGCACTTAAGTGAATATAACAAACCCAACTGGAACTGGAACTTGGCTCTCCAATTAACAATCCCAAGCCATTATCCATTACACCACCCACACATCTAGGCTTACAGCACCTGGTATTCTCAAGCAATTACCCATCTAGGTACTACCCAGGCTCAGTGTTGCTTAACTTTGGTGATCATATGAGAACCAACCTTTCAACATGATATGGCTATGTGTCCCAAGATCAATCATTGCTATAAACAACCGAAGTATTAGATAGGAAGTTGGGGAGAGTCATGATCACCTATTTAACAGTCTTGTATAAAATGATTGCAGACCAGGAAGTGGAAAGTATAGGAGGGAGACAAACATTGGTTAGAGCTACAAAGGATAGGAAGTTGTGGGGAGCCATGATCACCTACCTAACAAGCTTTTTTAAATAGATAGCAGACCAGAGAGTGAGAAGGATAGGAAAAGGACAAACATTGCTTGGAGCTACAAAGGATAGGAAGTTGTGGAGAGCCATGACCATCTATATAACAAGCTGGTGTAAATGGATGGCAGACCAGGGAGTGGAAAGGATAGTAAGAAGTCAAACATTAGAGCTACAAAAGACAGGATAGGAAGATGTGGTGAGCCATGATTGCCTACCTACAGAAAATGTAAGCAACAAGAAAGTTTCAAGGAAAATGGAAATGAAAGGTAACTTATGTTTAGAATCAAAGCTATTGAAATTTCTGGGACACAAAATGAGGAAAAGTGTCTTTGAGGATTTGACACTCGCAGGATATATTAACGACAATGCCATCAATTTGCTTATTGGTGTCACTGATCGTATAAAAGTTTGTTGAAGAAGTGAAATTATTCTAGAATGAAACGGCAGCTAAAGAAATGCAGAACTCAGTTTAAATTGTATTGTTTTTAATACAAAGATGATTGGCATGTTCTTCATACTAAGTAGAATCAAAGGTAACAGTTGGGTTTGGGGTAAAAAAGAGTTGACAAAAACAGGAAAGGAGGTAAGGAAGGAGAACAATAATTCAGCAGGCTGCTGGGAGGCAAGAGTTTGCGGGAGGATCGGGGTAAGTCTTGGATGTGATCACATGACTGAAATCAATGCTGCAGCAACTGTGAAGAGGAATGGCCGAGGTAACAGAGGATGTGAGTTGAGCCGGAATGGTGGGTAGGCTTAAGCCTTGATGGAATAAAGAGCCTCAGGCTTTGCTTGATTTGAGTTGAACAAACAGATTGTGACGTTCTGAATTCAAGTTTCAATCATCAGTAGCAATTTATCCATTTTGACATAAGTCTCTTCACTGTTTGCAAACTGGGAAGCACGCTGAAGTTTACCATTCCCTCTATTACTAATCAAATTAGTGTACTGTTGGAATCAAGATTCCATAACCATTTTTGTTTTCTATATTCACATCTTGAAAAGAGATTCATGAAACTAATGCTTGATTATTTATTGTTTGGATAGGACTATTTATTGTAATAAAACAACAAAATACAATTTTACTACTGTTTACTGTGTAATCAGTCCTGGTGATAGACAACTGGAATAAAGCAGCTGACTAAAATGAATAAACCTGACTAAAATAGTGATCCAACCTCATCACTATATTTTGACAATTACAATTCGTATCTCATTAAACAATCGGATCACCTTAATTGAACTTTTGTTACTACTTTATCTTTAAATTGTAATTTGGTTGAATTATTGAAGCTTATTGAAGATGGATCTAGCACAATAATAGATGAGGATATCTTATTTAAATTATTTGTTGCTATTCGAAGGTTTTCTTTTCATCCATTTGTTGCCATCATAATTATCAACACAATATATGTGTTTATCAATTCCATGTAGTCAACTATTTTATTCGAGTTGTATTTTTTTTTTCCAAGACTGTGGATTCACTAACTGGTAGTCAAGCCAAAAACGTTTTTGAGAAAATCAGAAGTAGTAACAAAAATTGTTTCCCAGACAAAATAATTCTTAAACCAGTGGTTGACTTAGTCTAAAATCTTTACCAGGAAATTGTATAGAAAAGGTTACACCCAACTCTAAAATTTAGCAGAGAAAATTAAATAAAATCAATAATTTTACATGGGCAAGGAGACGATAATTTTTTTGAACAATTTCCACTACTTTAAAATCTAGTGATTAAAAATAAATATGGCTTAGCTACCATTTACTGGGCACGCAGACCTGGCAGAAAGCAAGTTGAATTACACAATTGACTAAATGGAATAAACGTAATTGACTAAAATAAGGATGCAATCTCATCACATTTATCAGCACTGTACGTTTGCTTATCAATTCCATTTAGTCAACTGTTTTATTCCTCTAGGACCGTGCGCCTAGTAAATGATAGTCATGCCAAAAATCTTTTTCATTAAGAATAAATTCTGTAGGGTGTTGCAGGAACGCTTGTTGTGTTTAGATAGAAAACACATGTCTCCTGGCATTAGTTTTCTGTAATAATTAGTGCGAACTTGAATGTAAGTCCAAGTAATAATTGAATAATACAAAAACAATATAAATATATAACAAGTAATCTCATGTATTATATAACAACTAATTTCATGTATTAACAAAGGCATTACAATTACAAGAAACACGGTGACAACAAACCTTTTTCCAGACTATATTGAAGCAAGATGATCACTTAATAGACACAGTATCTGAGTGTCTCACATAAAAAGCTTGAACAAATAAGGCTGTAATCTAAGAAACCTTGGAGTAAAGTAATTGATTAATTAAATTGGTCATTTTGCTCAAGAACTAATTTTGTTGAAATGCAGATAAATATCTTATTTGTATAGATTATTAAAGATAATGAAGATGGTACAAAAATTGTGTTTAAGCATGAAACAGACTGATACTGCTGGGTGTTCAACTTCAATGTCCACTTTTTTATTTTTATGATAGAGTAAATTCCACCTTCAAGTTATGGCTTGTTTTTTATTGATTAAGTCATTTATTATTTTAGATGTAGTTGTGACAAATTTTATGTTGAGTTTAACTAACTTTTCAGTTGTAGTTGTAGAGTTACTGGGGAGAATAATATATTTTTTTTATTTGTTGGGTTCATCAGGAAGGGTAGCTCTTCTATTTTAGAATATTTTGTGATCCTTTTATTTTGCATTGAATTTGAAATAGTTAGGGTATTGAAGGGTTTTGAATGTATTTTCAATTTATTTCTCCTCTTCATGTAAATACTGAGGGCTGCAAATTCTGAATGAATTAAACAGAATCCAATGATTATATATTCTTTTCATAAATATGCCATCACAATAAAATGTTCAGTTTTCTTTGCAGTGAAGTTTGTTTTATAAAGCAATTAAGGTGTTGTGAAATGTGTGGACAGACTTATTTTATGACGGTCAACCTAATGTGTTTGTGAGTTTGTAGATAAAAAGCCTAGTCAGGGGTTGCTGGTTAATCCCCTCTATTATGTGTGTGGACAAGGCCTTAGTCAGTAGCTGCTCACTGTCTCTCTTTCATTGTATGAATTGTCTGTGGGTGCATTCATATGTACATATATAGCTCAAAGGGCTTCTGAAACTGTTTTGAGCCTCAAGAAGCAGTAGCCTTCTATTTTTATATCCATAGGGATTCAAAATCTAGTTTCACATAGAGTTGTGAGCTTTTACTACAAGGTTTTCATTGGTTAGAAAATGATTTTACACTGGCGCACGAAAATCGTTTACCCAAATTTCTGGGTGGGGTGAAGGGAGTTATTGTTATTTTCTAAATGGTCCAAAAATAACACATGGTAGGATGACAACTATGTCTGCAAGTATTTTTGCAGTATCTGCCCATTTAATGATTGTTTATCAAACAAACCTTCTGATGGGATTTTATTAGCTGAAAAATATATATAGGATTTAATTCTGATAATTTTATCCCAAGCAAAATCAATAAAGCCACTAAGATGCAAAGGGGTTACTGAGTGTGAAAGAAGAAGAAAAAGAGAAACATTATCAAGGAATGAGAACAATGAAAGAAGCATAATCAAGATAACACTAGATAACAGAAAATATGCATGCATGTGCATTTATATGCAATATGTAAAGACCAAAACGACAATGTATAAATTTTATTTGAATAGACCAAATTGGCATTAAAATATCAGATCAAAAATGTTCTTTTGTTCAAAAGCAAAAGTGGAGAAATGGCAGCTAGAGAATTGTTGCTTTATTTCCAAATGCACATTTTGATTAAATTTGGAGAAATATTTCTTAAGATCACTTTGCTTGCCTTGGGCATTATATATTTATTCCAAACTTCATAATCAGGAAAATCAAAGGAGATATCAGGTTTCTGTCATCTAGAGACAATATCTGAGTGCCTCACATGAAAGGCTTGAACAAATAAGGCTGAAATCTAAGAAACATTGGAGTAAAGGAATTGATTAATGCAGATAAATATCTTATTTGTATAGATTATTAACATTAATGAAGATGGTCTGAAGATTGTGTTTTAGCATAAAACAGACTTATGCTGCTGGGTATTCAACTTCACTGTCCACTTTTATATTTATATACGCTGTATCCCTGATATTCAATACTTCAGCATACTTTAATGGTATATTTTTATCATATACATTTTTATATATATAACTTCTTGATCTTCAGATAAGGGGATATTGCTTTTGGTCAAATAACATATCATGTGAAATATAAATAATCTCATTTGATGTTCTTCATAAATAAATTTCGACTTTGAAAATTCTTTGAAATTGGACTTGATACTAAAATGTTATTAATTGGAATTTAAAAGTAATTACCTGGTATTTATTTTTAATCAAATAAAATTAAAGTGTAGTTAATTAGAGTGAGCTTTTGCCAGAATGTCTAAGTCAACACATTTACAAAACAGAAACATTGTCAATATATAAATATATACCACACACACACACACACACACACACACACACACACATACACACACACACACACACACACACACACACATATATATATATATATATATATATATATATATATATATATATATCATCTGTTATTAAAAGTGCCTGAAAATAATGAAGTAAATAATGCTAAGCCATGTTGGCTTGAACGCTTTTTTGCCAGTATATCTTTTTAGTCTACTCCTTTAGTTGATTGCTTTGTACATTTGGTAAAATGTGTGTGTGTATATATATATATATATATATATATATATATATATATATATATATATATTTAGAAAAATAGTGTGACAAATTGAAAAAAAGTTTTTGTGATGCATTTTAGCCATTAGGAATTCATCAGACTGGGCTTTGTTGCCACATATACACATGCATATAAAACGAGAGATGCTGGTAGCTTCAAAATTTTTTTTAAATAATTGTTTTTAAAAGAATATAGAATATATTTTTACTTTAGTTAAATTCATTTGTATTCTTTTTCTTTTTCTCTTCATCACCTTTGTCCCTGACTATCCCACATTGGGACAATAGAAAATCTACTAAGACTAGTGATATATTGTAAGAGCCTGAACACAAATTTACCGTAGCTGAAATAGCAATCAAGGCACTTTCCAGACATTTTCATCTGAGTGGATTATTTTCTCTTTTAATCAATGTAGAATTCCCTATGAAAAAATTGTGGTCAGTTTTGTTACAATGAACAACCAATGTCTTTTGCATGTTGCTTTTTAAAATGTCCCTTTTGTGTTCAAATAGACTTTTGTTTAAACTACTTGAGATTTCTCCAATGTATTCATTCTGTCAATTCCTGCACTTGATAGAGTAAATTCCCCCTTCAAGTTCTGGCTTGTTGTCTTGTTTTTTATTGATTAAGTCATTTATTATTTTAGATGTAGTTGTGACAAATTTTATGTTGAGTTTAGATAAATTCTTTTCAGTTGTAGTTGTGATAGTGGGTAGAATAATATATTTTTTTGATTTGTTGGGTTCATCAGGAAGGGTAGCTCTTCTATTCTGGAATATTTTATGAGCCTTTTGTTTTGTATTGAATATGAAATAGGGTATTGAAGGGTCTTGAAAGTATTTTTCAATACATTCCTCCTCCTTGTGTAAATACTGAGGGCAGCAAATTCTGAGTAAATTAAATAGAATCCAATTATCATTCTGGATTTTATTTTCTTGTTATGGTGGGAATAGAAGTTTATTAGGTCATTTTTATTGGTTGATTTTTGGTGAACACTAAGATTTAGGCTGTTGTCAACTTGGTGTAACATGATTTTTAAGAAGGTTAAAGAAAAAAACAATACTTTACCTTTCTTGGACATCATATTACACCAAGTTGATAACAGCTTAAAACTTAGTGTCTACCAAAAATCAACCAATAAAAATAACGTAATAAACTCCTATTATTGTCGACTCGGTGTAACATGTCTAAGAAAGTTAAAGAAAAAACAATGCTTTGAACAGGAGTAGAGGTTTATCCCTTGATGTATGTTTAGGATTGGTTTCCAAAGTACTTCTAACATCTCCACCTAAACTCTAAATTTTATTTACTATTTATTTTATTTATTTATTTCCTCAGTAGGAGTAAGCATGTTCAATTATCATCCAGTTCATGCTTCTCCCCTGTCTTTTAAACAAAAGTAGAAGTTTATTTCTTGTTTCCTGTTTAGGACTGGGTTTCCATTTCCTTCAAAAGTTTTCAAATTCTTCCAGTATCCTTGCATCTTAATAGCATTATCGCCTTGCTTGCGGTGTATTGATTAAAATATATATATCTATTTACAATTGATGAAAACTCTTTCAGTTCCTTAATAAAATCTTATATCATCAAATAAGTTATTCTAAATATTTCTAATATAACAGATAGATATGTGAATGTCTTCTTTACATACAGATATTAGTATATCCTGAATCATTTGCTTAATATGTTGCAGATTTGAATCAACTGACAACAGAGTAAAAGGCAAGAAGGTTTTTAAATATAAAAATATTTGTATATTTGTGATTTTTTACAACTAAATTTTTCTCAGCAAGTATGAGTATTAAAGTTCTTGTCTTGAAGTACCATGTTTATAGTTGTTTGTCAAGATGAAAAGAAATATGATTTCTTTGCATGCATGTGTGAGAAAAAAGAGGCAAGGGAGAAAGTGGGGAGGAAAGTATAAGTGTCATGTAGCTTGATGTAGAAGAGTGTAAATGTCACATAGCTTGGTGTAGAAGAGTGTAAATATCACATAGCTTGGTGTAGAGGAGATTAAATGCCACATAGCTTTGTGTAGAAGAGTGTAAATGTCATATAGTTAGGTGTAGAAGAGTGTAAATGTCCAGTAGCTTGGTGTAAAAGAGTGTAAATATCACATAGCTTGGTGTAGAGGAGAGTAAATGCTATGTAGCTTGGTGTAGAAGAGTGTAAATGTCATGTAGGTTGGTGTAGAAGAGTGTAAATGTCACATAGCTTGGTGAAGAAGAGTGAACATGTCACATAGCTCGGTGAAGAAGACGTGTGAATGAGTAAGGGAATTTCTATTAAGCCATGGTGTCATGAATTCATTGCAGCATGTTGCTACTCCTTTTCTTTACAGGATTTGTCCATCTAGAGACTTTGCTTAAATACTCTTCAAGGGGATCATGAAGCATTTTTTATTGGCAGTGGGAACATGACCTGTTGTTTGGAAAATGTTAAATACTTATTTTTAAATGATTAATTTATTAACAAGAAGGATGTATGGATCCTCTGACTCAGAAACCAATTTTTTGTCATTTGATGATTGACTGTCTTCCTGCTTATTTCTGGCTTTGGAAATTAAATTAAATTGCATAATGAAATCTCACATATACATATATATAGTGTATTTGGGCACCAATCTCACTTTTATGCAAGTTTCATTAAAAAGACTGACAAGGCACTGTGGCTAAGTACATAAGTAATATAATTTCTTATGTTTTATATAATTTTTTCTTTTCTGGACTTAAATTATATAAAAATTGTCCAAATATTTTCCAAGCACTGACAACAATTCTTTTAGCCATTATCAAGGATGATTTTATTTTACTTTTAACTGAATATGTGGATTGTTTTATGTATGTATCTAGAGTTAGGGATGTTTTATTTTCCAAACACAGTCAGCACATTGTGGCCATGTTCATATTTGATATTACTGAGTGTTGTCTTTTGGTGTTTTCATTAATAATGCTTCTATTATTTTTAGCCTTTTTGTACATGTGGATGATGATGTTATAGTTGTATTTTCAACGAGTATTTTGTAGATAAAGCTTGGTAGGTCTCCATGTGTATTTAAATGAGACCTAATTGAGCTATGGTCAGAGAGATAAAATGCGATATTGGTTCTCAGTACTTTGGATCTTGCAGATGAATTATTATTTTTGACAATGACGTTAGCAGTTTTAAATTAAAAAATTCTAAAAAAAATAATTTGAAACTGCTAATCTAATTGTCAAAAATAATAATTCATCTACAAGATCCAAATTACAGAGAACCAGTATTATTTACGAATTCACCTGTCCCTTAAAGAACTGTGTTCCTGACCAATCTAAATTTGTAAATAATTATACTGTATATACTACAACATGTTTAACAAGAAAACTCACATTACATATATATATATATATATATATATATATATATATATATATATATATATAGAGGTATTAATGTGGATAAATCAAATAACTAGATATTAGCAACTGTATATATATGCATTAGCAGGCATACACAGGTAAACAAATCAATATACACTCCTGATGCATGTAGTTTACTTTTTGTTCCTTTCAAATGAAGATACATACTTTTAACACAATAAGTATGATTTTTGTTAGAAGCTAGAATGGATACTCGAATGTTTGAAGTTGAGCAAAGGAATAATGATGACAAGAAAAACGCTTGAAGTTGAAACTGCTTTAAAGATTTGGAAGAATAATAAATCAAGTGAAATAGAAAAAGAAATATAAGAAAAATGGTTTGAAAAGAAGGAAACATCTTGTGTGTGTCAGTTCCATTTGTATAGTGAGAAAGAAAATCCTTTTTTTTCACTTTGCTGTCAAAATTTGAAAAGCAAAAACCTTATGAATGTTCAGGTTAAAAAAATGCACTTCAAAATTCAATTTTTGAATTTTTATTCAGTTGTTTTTATCACATATGCTTTTCTAAATTTAACTCTTTTTAATTACATTTCATCTTTCCTACTATCATTGTAATGTTTCACTTATTTTAGATTATTCAAAATCTCAATTTTACTTTTTAGGGGCCTTTCTAACAATTTTTTTTATTCCTTTCATTTAGGCTTAGCATAAATCCCAGTTTAACCAAAATTGTCTTTGTTCAGCCAGGACTGTTCTAGCTTGGTCAGTTCAGTCTCTGTTGACTGGAACTGGTCCAATTTGGTCAGTACTATTTCTGTTTGGTGAAGACTAGTCCAATTTGGTCAGTACTATTTCTGTTTGGTGAGAACTGGCTCAGTTTGGTCAATACTGTCTGTGTTTAGTGGAGACTAGCCCAGTTTGGTTTTATACTGTTTCTTTTTGACTGGAACTGTCTCAGTTTGTTCAGTACACTTTCTGTTTGATTTGAACCATCCCAGTTTGGTCAACACAATCCCTGTTTTACCAAAACTGTCCCAGATGGGTCAATACTGTCCCAGTGTGGTCAATTCAGTCAACATTCAACTTCAAAAATTAAATTCAATGTCAATCATTATATTCTGTCTTCTTAATTCCTATTCCTGTTAATTGTTCTCTCTCCTTAAAAACGTTTTCCTTTTTCTTATATTCCCTTGCGTCTTAGTGGACATATATTGCTTTGCTTGGGGGTCAAATGATTAAGAAAAATGGAAATATCCTACAGCTTAAATTTCTTCCAAAGTAATTTTAGTTTCTTCTGCATTAACTTTTTAATTTTTGTTTATTTATTGCAAATAAACTTTTAAATTAATACTTTATTTTTGTTTATTTATTGTAAATGTAATTAATCAAAGCTATAAATTACTTATGAAGGTCTATTTTAATTACTTTGTCTAAATTCTCACATTAGGATTTGTGATATCATTTCTCTGTCAGTAAATTCAATTTATTTTAACAGAGGAAGGACAGCTGTCAGAAACATATATCATCATTATATTTTTAAATTTTGATAAAGAGATTAGACAACAAAAACAAACATCTGTGTATGTGTGTTAAAACTGAGTAGTTTAAGCAATTTTGCTGACAAGACTTTATACTGTGGATAAAACAAATGAATGAGGGAAAGTCTACGAGAATAAAATAATCAGAACCTTATTGGTTAGTAATCCGTCGGGGATTCAATACTATCTTCAGCTTATATTTACCTTTAACACATGCGTTGGTATACATCGTTATAACAGTCAGTTAATAGCAAAATAATTTTATTTCCACGTGTACACACAAATTTCTAATAAATCATGTCTGTTCGGAAAGCCTTGATTTGCAACTTGAAAAGCATGAGAGATTAGTGTATGGTTAATATGACACCATTGAAGAGTTTTAATCAATAAATGTTTCCAAGAAGAAAATAAATTCTTGATTCTGTGCCATATATTCCAAAGGCGATTTTCTCTTTTCTTTATAAGTCTGGAGGAGTGTTCTTATTTTGATGTGTCTACAGATGTGTTCGTCTTTAACACTGGAAAATATTTCGGCTTGCCTCCGGGTTATTTCTTTGGAGGCATATAATAATTACAGGTGTGGTTGGAGGAATAATCATAATTCAGCAGTTACTCTTCTCCACACTTTGGGCATTTTGCTGACAAGACTTCAGGACGTATTTCTATTCAATGCTCAATAAAAAAAATTTATCATGTTCACTTTATATTTTAATAAGAGATTTCTAAGAACATTCATTCAAATATCAAAAGTGCTAGCACCCATTTCTCGCAAAATTAAACGAATACAACCTGTCACACACCATTGTGCCAGACATCCCAAAATATGCTGAATATATGTCAGCTAATATTCAGTTTGTAAGCAGTGGCATAGCTAGATAGAGGGTGGAGGGAGTGATCTGCCCTGGGCAACACTTTTATGGAGGTGGCACTTTTGTGTCTGCTGTAGGTTGTAAGCCTGTATAGGCTTTATCGAAATAAAAGTGGTTTTAATGTCAGGGCAGTACTCGCAGTTGAAGGATATTTTCGATTTTGAGTAACTTAAACTGTGGCATATCTATTTTCTATAGAGCAACAATTGACAGATGGAATAGTTTTTGATGATGTCATTGAAGAATTTGCCAACAAAAAAAGCAAGAAAAGTTACTTTGTAGGAAGCCATTTTCATTTCAGAAGTAAAGATGCTCCTAATTTTTTCCCCATATGTCGTTTTCTCTTTTTAACTGTTACTGATAAAGTTTAAGTATGCTTGGTGAGTATTTAAAGCATACTATATATGACTATGTGAAAAGAATACTATAATGGTACACAATCTAGTTTTATAACTTTAAGAGTGAGCTACTCTGCAATATGTATGTTTTGTGGGGGCTGCCAATTCAAAGGCTACCCCGAGGATACACACTCTAGCAATGCCACTGTTTGCCAGTCCATTACATCACAATTATCTTTTTTATCAACGAAACAAACGTGCATCTGGAAGCAAGAGAGAAAGAAATGTTTGCTTTTATAGACCTTAAATAGTACCACCTAATGGGTGTCTATGGTGAAGTCAAGCAAGCTAACCCACTGGCTCAATTAAACCAGCTTTCCCAAGACACACCCCCTGCTGCTATGGCTGCAGTACATATAGTGACCCAATGACCCTGATGGGACTACAGAACTTGTGATGATTTTTAGATATGGATTGGCACTTAATGCACTCCAAAAACAAGAGATTTGCTGGTTGGTTGATTATGTTTCTTGGCATATCAACCTCTATGGGTTAATTAATGTTGAAATTTAAATATTTTGAACATATGGCTTCTACAAAATATATTTTAATGTAATTATATGGCTTCAACTGCAAATAAAATGGATTGTTGGTCATTTTTTTTATATAGGAATATATTGCTGGTATTTTTAATATAAGCAATAAATTTTTTTTACTTATTTTTATACTTTCATAATTTTTTGTTTTTGATTAGGGGTGGAGGTCACTAGCTGGGACCCTAACAGGGGCTACCACACCAGGTCAGGGAACAACAGCAAGGTGGCTCCATGCTCCTCAAAACCTCCAATTTTCCAATCAGAGGCCTTGCTGTAGTTTATCATCACGTAAAATGTTTGCAACAATGTATAGCAAAATGCTCAAGCCTCAAAACCCCATACAAAAACTTTCTTTTGTAAGGAAAATTACATGAAAATTTCTTGAAACTAAAAATAATAAATAAAATATTAAACCAGTTTGATGTAGATATAGTTTTAGATATAAGTAAATTTGAATAATACAAAAAATAATTCTTAAAATTATATTTCTAATCACAGTGAGATGATTGTTCTTATCTTCAGGTGTTTATTTATCAAACTAACTTTCAGGGAATTTTTTTTTTTATAGATTTAATCTTGACTTGGTAGAAACAGTACAAAATAAGTGACTAAACATGATACCTCTCTATATATATAGACAGTGGAGAGAAAACAATCTACGTATAGATTACATAAAGGGTTCAGTTTGGAATTCTTTGAGGGTTACCTGGATCAACAAATATCTGAAGAAGACCAGAGAATACAATGGTTTAAACATAAAAAATGATGACATTAGCTCAAATATAAATAATTAAATAACTCCTCATTATATAAAGGCTTATATTTAAACACCATTTTAAATATCAGTTTAACGTTGCTTAAATTTAGCAATCATACAGGAGTATGATCACTAAAGTTAAGCAGGTTTGTTACATTCATTTGCATGCAAATACTCTTGAGAAAAGTTTAAATTCACCTCTTCTCATTCCTGTTATGGGTTTAATGGTAGGACTTGTATTAGTAAATCATTACTATCTTCAAAAGATTCTTACAATCAGAAAATATTTTCTAGTTTTAAGTAACCTGGAAAAGGTTGGTAAGCCATAAAAGCAAATCAATCATTCATTTTATAAAAGCAGGCAGAAGTTTCTTTTTTTATTTAATAAAACTAATAATTTCTTGATGAAAGAATAAAAAAGATAATAAATGTTTATTTAACATTAATTCTTTGCTCTTCATTTTGCTCATGAAGGCTTAAACATGATTTAATCTCTCTTATTTATTTCTATTTAACTACCAACTTGAGAAAATGAAATAATTAAATAAAATATTAAAAAAAATATTTTAAAAAAAATTAAACACCAGCCTTAGAAAAAAATCAATAAAATTGTTTTGTTTGTTAATTAATAAAATTAATAAAGTATTTCTTGATGAAAGAATAAAGTATCAAGGTTGATTCATCACTAATTCATTAGCCACCACTTTATTGGAGTAAAATCCAATTTAAATTACTGAGGAATGAAATTAATGAAAGAGCCACACTATTTCAATTCCTTTTATTACTGTCCAATGTATGAATTCAATAAAACTACTAATACAGAATTATATTTCTGATAGAGGTATTAACACTTTCATGACTGAATTGTTGTTGCCTGGCTGTACTGGTCCACTTTGGAAAAAATATAAAATTGCCATTTACTAGAAATAAATGACTATAAAGATGCTGATTGTGATTTCTCATGGGTGCAACCATTATTATACTGTCAATATAAATTTAAATATATTATATATATATAATATATATATAATGTAAGTATATAATGTAAATATATATATAATATGTATATTATATATATATACAACATTAATATATTATATATAAAATATATATATAACATAAATATATTATATATATAATATATATTACATGAAGAAATATAGTCTTAAAGTGTGCTATATTTATGGGATAAAGTGCTCAATATCAGAGATAGAGCGTGTGTAAATATAAAAGTGAACGTAGAAGTCAACACTTAGAGGCGACAGTCTGTTTCGTGCTAGATGCAATCGTCAGGCGACTAGTGCTGTTATTTTTCTATATTATTAAATAAATATATAAGATAAAAAATAAAATTAAATAAAAACAAGCAAAATAATTTGACACAAATAAATAAATAAACAAATAAATGACTTCCGGTAAAAGTAACCGCCAAAATAGACTACCCACAATGCACCACTGACCCGTATATATAAATAGCTGAGAAAAATAACAGCACTAGTTGCCTGACGATTGCATCTAGCATGAAACAGACTGTCGCCTCTAAGTGTTGACTTCCATGTTCACTTTTATAATATATATTATATAAATATATAATATAAATATATTACACATACAATATAGATATATTATATATGTTATATATATAATATAAATATATTATATATATATTATATATATAATATAAATATATTATATATATATTATATATATAATGTAAATATATATATTATATATATAATATAAATATATTATATATATATTATATATATAATGTAAATATATATATTATATATATAATATAAATATATTATATATATATCATATATATAATGTAAATATATATATTATATATATAATATATATATATTATATATATAATGTAAATATATATATTATATAAATATATAATGTAAATATATTATATATATAATATATATATATATATATAATATAAATATATTATATATATATATATATATTATAAATATATAATATAAATATATTATACAGTGTGTATCAAAAATACTTTTACAGAAGTCCATATAAAGATATCCTTCTATTATGAGTTATTAAGTTTAAATTTTATGGTAGACATTGTTAGATGTAAAATCCAAGATTAGCCTGGGTCACAACAATATACAGCAGCAAATGTTGGATGATTTGGCTGCTTTCAATCTGGAAATGCAATCTGATACAGCCGTGCAGCCTTGCATCCATTACCATTTGTGCCACCCTATGCAAAAATCCTATTTGCTGTCTCACGACAAGAATAACCTACCATTGTTAAACGGAACACTTCTCAGTTAATTTATTACTATACACGTTAAACATTGTAAACAGACTAGCCACAAATATGCACAAATGACAAATGTATCAACTACCAACACAGCTCCATCTACCATAAGCTTTCTCTAAACTTAATAACTCAAAAATAAGGCATTGCGGACATATGTTTATATAGACTTTTGTCCTTGTTTTGTTGTAAGGAACCCACCCCCAAAGTTTTTAAAAAGTATTTTTGATACAGTCTCTCTCTCTCTCTCTCTCTCTCTCTCTCTCTATATATATATATATATATATATATATATATATATATATATATATATATATATAATCATCTCATCCTGTATAATATAAATATTATTATACTTTAAACATTCTTTATTGTGATTTTAAATACACAATCTTTTGTGTTTTGCTTGTACTTATTTTTGGGAATCTTTTTAAAATCATTTTACCCCAAACAAGGTGAGAATGCCATCCGTATGCAGGGGTTTACAGGCAGTGAAAGTGAGAGAAAAGATTTAGTATAGGGAGGATTGTGGAAAAGACATAAGATTGTAGTTATCAAGGAAGCAAGTAAACAGGCAGGAAATGCAAGAAATGAAACTGTTGGAGTAAAAGTGGCACTTGCATTCAACTATTTCAACAGTAAAAGGGTGGGACCTAGATGCCAGTCTAGTAGCACACTTAAATTCGTGTAGTCTAGGCACCAGGTAAAAAGCTTGTCAGAGCAGTTGCCATGGAAATATTTGTAGAAAAGACAGAGGGAAGCCACATTTGTAGAAAAGACAGACGGAAGCTACATCATGTTGTTATGTTTTTCTGTATATTAGGATTATATAAAAGTTTTAGCAAAAGTTTAGTTTTGAAAAATGAAAAGTTTTGGGATTTATTTTGAAAATTAATATCAGTAATAATGAAAGACAAATTATACAACATTATCATAAAATCACATTATTAATGCATAGATTATTTCCCTCATCGTTCTTTTTATTATCATATTTCGGCTGTTCTGAATTCTGCCCTTCATCGGGTGCTTGTTGATCTGACATTTGTAATACAGTTATGCTGTTAATTACCAAAGGCATAAATCCATCGGATAATCTCCCTAATTCTGCTATAAAGCATCTCTGTACAAGCAGCTATTATTGGTACCAATTGTTGAGGCAAGACCAGAATAAATTTGTCCCTAACAGCTTCTTTGCTCACGCCTATATTATAATGGAATATTATAATGGAAGTCATGCATGGAGCCTCCCTAATTTTTGGTAGTTTTCAGTCAAAAATTAGTAGACTTACGTCCTGCAAACTTTTGGCATTTTTCAGCCAGGTTCAGTCTTTGCTTCTTCCTCTTTTTATTTAAGAGTTGCCTTCTCATTAGTTCAGAGAGAAGTATAGAAAGAGAAGTTTAGAGAGAGAGAAAGAGAGAGAGAGAGATAAGGGTTTTAAAGGAAAGTGCAAATGCCTTACTTTAATTTTAATTCATTTTATTCTTGTTTATATATTTTATTTTTTATATTTCATTTTTATCGGGGCTCACTACATCTCCTCATGCCAGAAATTCAAACAGAAATTGCAAACATGATAACTTACGTAACTACAAACAGCAATTACTTAATTACAGTCTGGTTTTAGGTTTGATCATCAACATTGTTAGTTTTCCTTCACCTCCTTGCTGTATTTATTGCCAAAGGAGTTCCCATGTGTGTATCAAATTCACAATGAAATGATCTAATCATTAAACAGACTGCTACAATATCAAGTCTCACTGCCAAAATCTGATTCATTCTAACTGAATATGTCAGACTCATTATGCAGTCTGCTAAGAGAAAAACACTTAAAACTGGTGTTGGGAGTGGGGTTTAAATATTAAATCAATGGACAGACAAGTTGTGTATCAAGTTTACAGAAACAAATAAACAAGAGAAATGAACAAGCTCGTTATACAATGTAACTCTGAGAGGCTCTAATTAAGTCTTAAGCTTTCCCACACAATTGATGTCAAAAGCCAAATCATTTTAACAAGATATATTGAAATGATAGTTTCCTGAAGAAAAAATCCACAGTAAGTTTTGAACAAGATAAATCCTGACAACTGGCTTACATCTTTCAAAACATTGTGTTTGTCTGAAAGGCTGCAAATTTTCCAAAAACAAACCACTTAGTCTACTCATTAACATTTAGCAGGAAAGTTCGTCTCAAAACAAGTTCTCTTTTTACAAGCCCTCAAATTAGCTTCTAGCAATTTATTAAAATATTTTCCTAAAAATACAGAAATAAAGTGATTCAGAAAAACATTTGTAAGTAATGAGCTTGTAGTTTATGGTATGAATAAATAAAGAAATATGGACTGGATGGCAGAACAGGGTCTGGGAGAAGCAGAAAAAGGACAAAACATATTGAGAACAACAAGGGATAGGGGGAAGTGGAGAGCCATGATCGCCGCCTACGTCCTGAAGAGGCATGGCACGTAAAAGCTGTATAAACTGAATAAAACATACAATCGGGAAATAGTACTTAGTCCTTGCTGACTTCTTTCGTCATTTGTCTTTATGATGATAAACAAAAGTGAAATGTTAGAGTAGTTACATGAAATTCAAATATTTTTAAAAGACGATCCTCTTTTTGGATATTAGTAACTTTTTTGTTTATCATCATCTGCTGGGATAAAGCTGAATGAGGAAACATGTCGGCAAGGGAAGTACTATTTTCCGACTGTCTATTTTATTCAATTTGTCTTCTCTAAAGATACATTTTAAGAATTTTAACACAGACTTTAGTATGCATATTTAATTACTTGCTAATCATGTTTTAACTCTTTATGTATATATAGTATGGGTCTAACCCCAGACCATGCCAGAAGTTGCACTCAGTGACTATCAGTCACTTGGAGCAGCTTGGATTGCAGAATCAGAGAGCTGAGTTCAATTTACAGTTGAGTGCTAATACTCTTAGGAAAAGTATGAATCCACCTCTTCCCACCAGCTACGGGTAAACAGCAAGACAGAATGGACCCTCTAGCCTTGGTTGGCAGCCAGCCTAAGAGAAGGAAAACTCTGATCTCAACACAGCTTGGAGGCTCTTCTCTCCCAGTAATGGGTTGAATAACAGAACAAACTGGGTTCTATAGCCTTGGTTGGCAACCAGTCTACTACAGAAAGAAATGGCAACCTACTGTGGGGAAATATGTTGCTTAGTCAGTCATGAATCAAAAGAGATGTGATCATGCAAGCATGTATCATGTGTGGCACGTAACTGATTGACTGACCATCAGAGACACCAGAAGCAGGGTTGACTTGAGAAATATCCTCCCTGCCAAATGTAAGATCTATATGCCAGTAACCTACAATATGTAACTAGTGTAACAGCAGAATTGTCCAAATCATGTAACAGCATGTGATAATTGTCCATCCCACAAAATGCTTAATATCTAAAAAATGAATAAACTAATTGAGTTTCTTTTTCCAAGGTTTTCAGATAAGCTGTTTTGCCATCTTGACACCATTTGTCATAACCACCACTGAAAAACCCTTTTAGTTATTCAGCTAGAAAGAGAACAGGTTAAAATCATTTTGTGTCAGCACCACTATGTCTCCCCAGCAGAGCAATGGTGAGAGGAAAAAGATCATTCTGGTCTTCAGTAATGGTACCAACATTCATACTCTGGCTTTCATATATATAATATATAAGATAAAAAATAAAAATGAAAATAAATAAAAACAAGCAAAACAATTTGACCCAAATAAATAAGCACACAACCGACTTCCGGTAAATGGCTGCCATAATAGACTACCAACAATAAGCTATATAAACAAATTTTTACTACATTAACAAAAAACACCGATCAAAATAAAAAATAAATAAATAAATATATAAGATAAAAAATAAAAATAAAATTAAAAAAAAACAAAAAAAACAAGCAAAATAATTTAACATAAATAAATAAACAAATAAGCGACTTCCGGTAAAAGTAACCGCCAAAATAGACTACCCATAATGCACCACTGACCCTTATATAAATAGCCGAGAAAAATAACAGCACTAGTCGCCTGACGATTGCACTAGCATGAAACAGACTGTCGCCCCTAAGTGCTGACTTCCATGTCCACTTTTATAATTACACACGCTCTATCTCTAATATTGAGCACTTTATCCCATAAATATAGCACACTTTAAGACTATATTTCTTTATATATATATATATATATATATTGATTGAAATTTGCTATATTTATGAAAGATGAATGTTTAATAACAGAGATTGAGCATTTGTAGATATAGATAGTGTGGACACAAGAATCAACACTGTATGGTCACATTCAGTTACATTTACATTATTTGGACTGTTGTCCTTATCTTTATTGTCATATTCATGTTGTTTTTGTCATTTTACACTACTGCATTAAAATCTACATATAGAATTATCTACAGTTTTAATGCATGTGATACATGACTGACCAATGAAAACTGACCCAAACAAAATTGAAAATACCAAAGTCCTGTTTTTTTGTCTGTTTTCTCTCAAATTCTGATGAAGCTTTAATAAAAGTGGAACATGTTGCCTTTGATATCTATTTCCTATTAAT
>OZ038504.1:35954326-35969326 GCA_964036315.1 Acanthosepion esculentum | reverse complement strand
GGTACCTTCTACAGAATTTGACATTAATAACTTGGGTTGGCATTTTATAAAATCAACTTGAGATTCTTGATAAAATTCAACATCACTCGCTATCTTCTGTCTTCTTGAACCTGTTCCTTTACTGTAGTTTCCTCACTTCACTTTACTAAAGTCTTATCAATCTCTTTCACTTTCTGTAACCTAGTGGCATTACTGATGAATAATGAGTTCAGTCCTCACTGAGTGCCTCTTACAAAATTTGACATTAATAACCCAACAAGAGTAGGCATTTCATAAAATCAACCAACCTAACAGTTGTAAATATTAAGTCTGGTTTTGTCTAGTCCAGCGCTCTTGCTCTATATCTCCTGATTCTAGTCAAAATTCAAAGACGGGTCTGTCATATAACTGATCCTGACCTGGCATATCAACATCAGTCATTTTCTCACTGTGGCTTCCCTGTGTCTTTTCTACAAATATTTTTTATGGCAACTGTTCAGATGAGCTTTTTTTCTTTATTGCCCTGACTACATGAATTTAAGCATGCTACTAGATTGGCAATTAGGTCTCATTGTTTTACTGTTGAACAAGCTAGATGCAACCACCAGTTCTATTCTAACAGTTTCTTTTCTTGCACTTCTTGTCCGTGGAGATCCCTTCCAATTTCTTGCTTCCCTGGTAACTACAATCATCAAAAATATGAATTTAACATCACTCTCTATCTTCCATCTTCCTGAAACTGTTTCTTTACTGTTCTTTCCTCACTAAATTCTTCTCATTCTCTTTCACTGCCTGTAACCCTATGTGTCCTAGAGACAAAGATAGTGGGAATGATAGTGGAATGGTTTTCTGGTACTTTCTCTGTGGCTATAAATACAGAATTGTTGTTCTCCTAGACTGGATGTCACCCTAGGCTAAAGATCCTAGTTTACCCTGCTATTTAATCCATAGTTCTGGAGGAAGAGATAGGTCTATGGTTTTCCCATGAAAATTAGTATAAAACTAAATGCCATAAAGAAAGTATTTAAACTGGTTTACCAATTCCAATTTTCATAGCAAAAATCGTTATGTTATCCTTAATCCCAATATATTACTAAATAATTTAGCAGAGGACCAAAACCTTAGTATACTAACCACAGGCAAAATAGGTATTTTAAATTTGAAAATGTTTGCACATTTAATCTATATTTGCATTCCCTGCAGTTTTGGTACAGAGTTGTCCTTCTCCTAGATTGGTAGCCTCCAAGCATCTCGGTTGGGTGTCAATGTCATGGTTTCTGTGAAACATCCACCAGTTCACAATGATGTAATCTTTTTTTTTTCTCTGTCTGCTTCTTCTTTTTTTTCTATGATGGTTCCTTGTAAGAAAGCAGTGGAAAGATTGTTGGCTCTTATAACATGTCCTATACAATTTCAAGACAGTGGAACTGATTCTTGTTTGATGCTGTCTCGCACTGTGACAATTGTGATGTGGTCTATGGTGGTTCTATAGCATCTCATTTCTAATGCACAACAGACTAGAACAGAATTTGTACTCCAACTTCCACACCAATAATTCTAAGCATTCTAACTAAATTGAGCTAGCTTGCTTTTGTGATATCAACGAACACTCATTGTCACTTTCATGATGGTAGTTGTAGTAGAGACTTTGTAATTGCAGGTACAACTATAGTAACGCCATTGAACAATACTGTTGTCAGATACCTTCAAATAAGCACTCGCACTAATAGTACTTGCTCAATAGTACTCGCTAGAATGATAACCACTGAATAGTGATTCAAATAGTAATCCATATAGGTATCAGTATAGGGAAATAGAGGATAGTCTAGAAAGGGTGATCTGTATAGAGGATAGAATAGAGCTTATCATGCCATCCAACACAGTCCTGCATCAAGATCAGAAAGTCATTAGGGTGGCATCCTGTGTCACTACATAGTTGGTCAATGTAGGTGTGGTTGTTAGTCAGCCAAACTGCCTTGTGCCATGGTTAGGTGTTCACAGCATTAGATCACATGCAATTTCTTGGTTTGCTCGCCAACACTACACTGCATTCTGTATTTACATAAGATTGTAGAAATATCTGGGGTGGGTCCATAGAGTTGTGATTTAGTTGGATGTTGTCTCCAAGAGATGTTAAGTATAGCTCTCGGCATCCGAGGGTAGGTTCCACCAAGGTTAGACTCAAGGGCTTTAGTTAATATCCAAGCAGTGCCATCATACATTAAAACCAATCCTACAATGGCATAAAAGAAGCTCTGTTTGAGGTTGTCTGGCAGATCAGATCTCCAGATCACATCCTTTTTATTCAAGGTGGCCTAGACTTTAGCTATGCAAATTTTCACATACTTTGCAGTAGAATCAGAAAGCCGACAATCTACTGATTAACTGATATGGGGATCAAAAACTAATCAACTAATATGAGGATCAAAAACTGATTAATATGAGGATCAAAAATCCGATCAACTAAAATGAAGATAAAAAAACTGATTAACTAATATGAGGATAAAAAAAACAATTAATATGAAGATCAAAAAACTTATTAAATAAAATGAGGATAAAAAAACTGATTAACCAAAATGAGGTTAAAAACTGATTAACCAATATGAGGATCAAAAAACTGATTAACTAAAATGAGGATGCAAAAAACTAACTGCTTAATATGAAGATCAAAAAACTGATTAACTAAAATGAGGATGCAAAAAACTAACTGCTTAATATGAAGATCAAAAAACTGATTAACTAAAATGAGGATGCAAAAAACTAACTGCTTAATATGAAGATCAAAAAACTGATTAACTAAAATGAGGATCAAAAAACTGATTAACTAATATGAGGATAAAAAATGGATTAACTAAAATGAGAATCAAAAAACTGATTAGCTAATATGAAAATCAAAAAACTGATTAACTAAAATGAGGATCAAAGAACTGATTAATTAATATGAGGGACCAAAAAACATCCTAACCAGAGACAAAATAGACTTTAATTTTGAAAATGTGTATTCAACATGTACTTGTACTTCTAGATTGTTTAACACCCAATGCTAGAGAGCTAAATCTACTTTGCTATTTAATCGATAGTTATGTAGAGGAGAGAGAGAGAGAGATGCATGCATTTCCCATGAGAATTATTGTAAAATGAATACCTCAAACCAAGACAGAACTTGAACTTGGCTCACTGATTGTACTTTTCCCTCCAAAAACCATTATGCTATCATTAATACCAATAAATTTCTAAATAATTGATCAGGAGACTGAAAATTTAACCACAGACAAAATTGACATTTTTATTTTTAAATTAGTTTGAGTCCTTAATTTATACTTACATTGGAATCTTCTGGTTATGTCTCCATATCACAACCCAACTCAAAAGAGGGCCCAATTGATCTCAATTTTATTATGAACACTCAGAAGGCATCCATATGCTACGTTGACCCCAGACACCATTTCAGATCATAAGGGGACAGCAAAGAGCAGCACAGTATGAACTTTTTGACTAAATTAAGCAATTTCTTCTAAAATGGAGTGATATATTAAAGTTTGCTGTTAAGTATGAAAAAAATGTTTTCCCTCCCACAAAGTACTCAGGCTTTCATAGTCACAAAGAGTTATTTTATTTTTTTTTTTTTAAGTGTATCACCCCAAGCAAGGCTGGAGGCCACTATCACGCAAGGGGTTATAGAAGGGTTGGAGGAAGAGCAGATAGGAGTGGTAAAGGAGAGGATGTGGAGAAAGAGAAAGACAGTGGGTCAATCAAGGCAAGGGGGTTACAGAAGATTTGGAGCGAGAGCAGATAGGAATGAAAGATGAAAGGATGTGGAGAAGGGAAGTGGATAGATCAAGGCAACTGGAGATTTCGATTGACGCTACACTTAAACCATTGGAGATTGTATTTGTCAGGGAAACAGTAATAGGGAAGGGAGTTCCATAGGCGAGATGTGCGAGACATGAAGCTATTGGAAAAAGAATTAGTTTTTGGCCTTTGTGAATTACATTGCAACCAAACGATTATACTCTTGCAGGTAAATTGCTATGTGGTTGTAGCTTGAAGAGAAAAAGTATGATGCTATAAAACCGTTTGATTGTGTAATATATTTATTCAGGACTAAAAGCTGTAGATTAGATGGAATTTGACTTGTGGTGATATTTGTATTTAATAAGTACTATCAATAAGTACAAGCCAAATAATAAATATACAATATATATATATATATATATATATATATATATATATAATAAATATATCAATAAGTACAAAACAAATAAATCAACGTCTAAATGAAAAATAACTAGAAAAAATAAAAATTTCTTATTTATCTTTTGATGCTAAAATGCATCGAGTGGGAAAATGTCAACAGGGGAAAAGAAATCCCTTTGATTCAGTTGAACATGGAGTAAATGGGATGGAGAATTTTGGAGGGAACATTTTTCCCTTAAATAAAATATCAATTCATTTACGAACGTTTCCTCTTTTTTTTTTTCATTTGTTTTAGGCTTATTGGATTTTTCTTTTTGACCATTTTTTTTTCTTTTTTCACTTTTTTCAGTTTAGCTTCATGCTTCATGCCAGAAGTCCCAATTTATAAACCTGCATCTCCCATGGGCAGCAATGACAGGGGTCATTAGATTCTTTCTCTGCCCAGGGAAAGTAGATAGTTCAACTAATGCTAAATCTAATCAAGAACTTCAAAATACATTTAAAAAAAAGGACACACACAGTATTCTGGTTTACATTAATTTCTTTTCATTTTTATCTCTCTTGTATTTACCTTTACTTAATTTATTTACTGAGCTACCTATCTCAACATATATTTACATTTGTCTTTACACAAACACACACACATATATGGCAAGATGACTGACTCAATGTCTCTCAGACTAGAACTCGATATGGACACATTTAAACCAACATGGAATTGTACCTCATTATACAACATACTCATTAAAAACACAAATAGGATACATACCTCTAACTGCAAAAAGTATTTAAAAAGGATGGAAGCTCTTATTATAAAAAGCATGAAACCAAACTTTAATAACATCAATTATGAACACAGCCAAAATGTACTAGCCATATTTGGAAACTAAGAATGTCTACTTTCAGCAATAATTTAAACCATCTGTAGTAACACTTTATTATACTTAGTTCTGTGCTATGCGTGATACACGCTTAGGCGATCATGTATCTTTCGATTATGTCAGAGGAGGGGACAAATTAATCAAAACCACTCAACCCTTTCGAAAGATTGGATATAAATTTCAAGGAACCGCTTCCTTCAAATCGAGGAGGAAACAAGTATTTACTGACTATCATTGATGAATATAGTCATTTCCCTTTCCCATTTGCGTGTAGGAACCTGCTCGCTGCAACTGAATTGACTTGCTTAAGTAAATTATTTTGCATGTTTGGTATGCCAAGTTATATGCACTCTGATAGAGGACCTAGTTTTATATCGGAAGAGTTAAGTTTTTTGCAAGAGAAAGGAGTAGCTTGCGTATAACTCATAGGGAAAGGTTCAAGCGGAAAGACTGAATGGAACTCGGTGGAGGACGATCAACTTAGCCTTAAAATCAAAAGGCCATCAATGGGAAACTGTATTATCTGACACTCTCCATTCGATTAATGTTTTACTGTGTACAGACACGAATTGTACTCCTCATGAGCGGATACCTTCGGAAGATATGTTTCTACATCGTTGATGATTCCTCGGAAAGTGCTCATGAGTACCTATGCTCAAAACAAGTACAGGCAGTTGAGCTGATTCATGTGAATCGCAATTACGCTCTTGTTAGGTTACCAAATGGAAAAGAAAGTACTGTTTCTCTGCGTCACCTCACTCCTGATGGGTAGGGAATGATAATCTCCAAAGCTGAATCAGTTAAACAGTCTCAGATAGCCGTATACCGGATTCGGATGGAAATCAGTCAGTTATGTGCCATACGTGATACACGCTTAGGCGATCATGTATCTTTTGATACATGACTGACGAGGCAGTCTTTTTTTTTTTTTTTCCCCACAGAAGGTTGTCATAAAATCCTCACATTTGTCATGAGAAAGCCTTCAGTGGACAAATCACATCGGCTAAGATAAGTTTTCTTTTTGTCTTTATTCATATTGTCTCTTTACAGATATACTCTGTCTAAAATGTTTAATGTATTTATGAAAAAGTATCATTTTGGTTACATTTTCCTAAAAAACTTAATCAGAATATCCATGATATTCTCAGCATCTTTCTCTTGAACCACATCTCTCTTGCTTAGTAAGAATTAAGTACCCCTCGAAGTGCCTCTTCTAATGAAATGTGGATTTATCTCCCTTACTAGAAGAATTACACCTTTCCCAAGCCAAGATACATGATTATAAAATGTTAAAATATCTAAAAGAATGCATTTAAATGAATAACATCATGTTAGTTAAAATATATAACACATAAATTAATCCCAAACTAAAATTATTTAAACACTAATTTGTACATAAAAAAATTCAAAAACATCACTGACTCACTTTCGTTTATTACACATTCAATGGTGTCACTTCATGTCCTCCATAACTTACCTGACTTTTCAGCTAACCTGATTTTCATTTATAAGGCATTGGATTGTGTCACCTAGTATTCACCGTAACTTGCATGATTTCTCAGCTAACCTGAAGAATATTTATGAGCAGTCCGAAACATAAAAATTTTGAAAATCCAGTAACAGTTTTGCACTTGTATATAAATACTTGTTACAAAATAAAATCCTTACCTTTTCCGTGATAAAGTCCCTCAGAGGACGAAACACGTCAGCTAAGATAAGTTTTCTTTTTGATTTTATTCATATATATTTATATGGAAGATTTGATTTATAAATTTGTTTATCAGATTAACAGGGGGTAATTGAATTCCAGAATGGAAAAAAACAAAACTACAAGAAACTTCTTCAGACTATTTTTTTTTCATTTTTTTTAATGTTACAATCCTGATTAAATCAAATATCTAAAAAATCTAGCTAACAAAATCCAGTTCATGTTATTGACTGACATGGTTAGAAGTACTAGAGCAAAAATATCAACTTTGGGTATTTTATCCAAAATACTCATTTACATTTTACAACTTAAATATCATAAACATAGTCAGCAAATTTTTGACTATGATGAAATGGTGAAACACCTGATGTAAAATGAATTCCAAAGATGTTTATGGAGGAACATATAAATATGAATGCCTGTGCCACTGTTTATTGATTAAGATTGTCCAACCGAAAGAACATATATGTACATGATAATCCGAGAGAGTGTTAATCATTTCGGAAAGTATAAACAGACTGCCAGTCAAACAATTTAATATCTACAGAGAGGCAGCAGGAATGATTGAGTGTCATAGAATTTATGAATAGTTGTACTGTAAGAATACAAGCCAATGAAGAAGAACAAAACGAGTGGAGACAGGAATGAATATGATATTTGCCCATTTTCATATTCCATCAATGAAATTGGGGTCTTGAGCTTGTCTGTAAATGGACATTATGGGGAGATATAGATTTAACTAAGAGGTAGAATTTGCCTATATATATATATATATATATATATATATATATATATATATATATATATATATATAATATGGAGAAAACAATTGAAAAGTTGCAAATTAAAAAAAATTGAATGTTTTTTTTGTGAAAGTATTTATTTATATTTTTTTATATATATATATATATTTGATATTTCAGATCTGCCACGATCTTTTGTCAGAAATAAATTAAATAATTATTTGATTTACTTCTGACGAAAGATCAGGCCAGATCTGAAATATCAAATATATATATATATATATATATAAAAAATATAAATAAATACTTTCACAAAAACAACATTCAATTTTTTTTTAATTTGCAACTTTTCAGTTGTTTTCTCCATATTATATACATATCAAGAAAGTATACGTGGCTTCTCATTATGCTATATATATATATATATATATATATATATACGAACAAATAGATGTATATTTGAAATGCAGCTTTTTTAAAATATATCCCTAAACATATATATATAAATATGTGTGTGTGTGTGTGTGTGTGTGTGTGTGTGTGTGTGTGTGTGTGTGTGTGTGTGTGAATGCAAAAATTAATATAAATAAATGTATCTGCAAATTCAGTAAAAAAAAAAATGAAATGACAAAAGGAAAAACTTTTATACCAAAGTGTTTCATTCCTCAAGGGATTTATCAAGGCAAATGTAGAAATTTTATTTAGAAAACTATTAAATAATTATTTGTGTGCATATATACAGGTTTCTAAATAATCTTTTTACATTATTTTGACATAAAATTTTTCCTCTTGTCATTACTGCTCTGTCAAAACTACTATGGAAAGTGCTTGGACAAATTGCATCTCCTGGTTCCACCAGGTCTGACCTTCATGGCTAGGACCCACCATGCACTTATATAATAGCAAATCACCCACATTCTCACCATATTCTAGTAAGTTTTACTTGAGCAGCTTCTTCCCAGAAACCACTGCCCTGTGGGACAGACTCCCAAGGGGATATTTTTCTGATCATTACAATCTTCCACTCTTATCCATTTAAACTACCCCTTAACGTAAATGTCTACCTCTACCTGATGAACTTACCTCATTTAGAATCTGAGGTATTATGATGGCTGTAGTAAGAATAGTAAGTAAGAATATGTTGTTTTGGATCAGTAAGAGCATGAGCCCAAAATGTGATCTGCAGGTCGGGAACACTAGAATTCAGCAGATGTGGAAGTTTAAATGTCTGGGAAGCGTTTTGACAGAGTACAGCAAGTGTGACACTGAGATCTGTAGATATATTGGGATGGCCAAGGACACATTCCAAAAGCTGGGCAGATTATTGCAAGACAGATGGATTTCTTGGTAACACAGTAAAGAATACTGAGCTGTTATGCGACATCTATCCTTCTTTATTGGATGATTTCCTCAAAGACGAAGAAGAGACTCGAGGCGACAGAGATGTGGTTCTACTGAAGGATGCTGAGGATATCATGGGCCGAGCGTGTAAACAACAATGGGGTCATAAAGGGGTTGCAAACAAGGAGGAGGCTTATACTTAACATCAGGAAGAGGCAGCTAAAGTTTCTGGGACGCATAGTAAGGAAGGAGGGCCTGGAGAATCTGATACTCACGGGTCAAATAGGGGGGAAAGAGAGACAAGGGAAAACAATGCATGACATACCTGGTGGGCTTAAGCAAAGTGGATGACAAAACATGGTCTGGGGGAGGAAGCAGAGGGAAGGAACTTGCTGAGAGCTGCAAGGAATAGAGGGAGGTGGAGGGCCATGACTGCCTACATCCTGAAAGGACATGGCATATAAAAAGAAAAGGTGTAAGAAAAATTGTGTCAAGTTTGAGCCAGTGATTGTGACTAGCTAAGTTTAAGTAGAAGACAGATGAAGACCGGCCTTCCCCCATTTTAGCCTTGTGCCACATTTATACATTCTATACAATAAATATTACTTTCTTCTATGGTACCTAGACTTTATGAATTTACTTGCAGTACCAGATTGGTGGCAAGGTCTCATCATTTTACAGTTAAAATGTCTGGATGTAAGTTCTACACTAACAGTTTTTTCTATCACATTTCTCAGAACTCTCTTCCATCTTTTTGCTTTCTAGTCAGCTTTTATCTTTAAAATGTAAATGCAATGTTATCTTCTGTCTCCTTAATTAATTTTCTTTTATTGTTCTTGCTCCTAAATAATATTTTTCTTTTTCTTATATTATTTCACACTCAGTAACCCTCTCCAACTTCATTGGCTTTGTTGCCTTGCTTGGGGTGAAATGATTAAAAAAAATGAAGCCAGATTATTTAACTGTAAGTTCTATGCTAACAGTTCCTCTATCACATTTATTGTCTGCAGAACTGTCTTCTGGCTTCTTGCTCTCCAGTTAAGTTTAATTTTCAAAAAATTAAATGCAATTTCAGTTGTTATCGACTATCTACTTGATTCTTTGTTTTGTTACTGTTCTCAATCCTTAATGTTTTAATAGGGTTTCTTTTTTTTTATATTCTTTTTCTCTCAGTAACTCAATGTGTCTTAGTAACTTTATTGCCTTGCTTGGGGTGAAATGATTAAAAAGAAAAAAACTAGATTAGGTAATCTCTCCCAGAGACTACAACTAAGGTCTACTCAGCATTGAAGTATAAATCACAGGTTAGGTCTCTGGTTGTTGGAGATATACAAATCAGCAACAGGGATTAGCTAGCCTCCTTAGCAGATAGACGTACTCAGATACAAGTTGCCAGCGATTAATATATTTTGCATTTTAATATGGGATTTTGAATTTTCATCTATACTTTTCCATTTTTTGGTCAATGTAATATTGCTTCTTTTTTTACTTCTTATTTTTTATTTTTTTTCTTCGAACTGATGATTCTGTGCACACAAGCAATTGCAGCAATATGCGGTGCATATCCTATTAAATCTTTGTGCACACTCCGGAGACCCGTTCAAAACGCAACGTTCTCTCTACATTTTTTATCAATTTTTGTCAGGAACTCTGATTTTTTTCATGGTAGTGATCACTCGGGAAGATTTCCCCAGGGGTAAATAGAGGAATACATCATATTTATTAAAACTTTCCAGTTCTTCACACATGCACATATATATATATATATATATATATATATATATATATATATATATATATATTATTAAACAGTACTGACAACTTTTTATTTAGTTTTCTAACTTACAATTAATTTGTTGTATGTCAGAATTAACTTTCCAAAGTTTCCTCACAGTACTCATCTATTTATTGTATTAATCCAAATACTTTTGACTGTTACTACAGTTGTTATCAAAGTTACTAGTTTTGCATGTTAATAAATTTGTAGGTTTAGTAAATTCCAGCATTTCAAAATTTACATACAAGTTAATATGTAGACATAAATTATATATAAATAATATGTAGTTACAAATAAACTTATGCATACAAATTAATATATATATAAACAGTAATAAAATATATATATGTATCAACGTATATCTATGTAAATGTGGATATACATGCTTATATAATTAATTAATGTATATTTTGTTCTTTTAAACATCTTTCATTAAATATGGCAGTCAAGGAAAATTGAATTAATTCTTCATTTACTTTTTTCCATCTGATGGAAGTAAGGGAGTTCAAAAATTTTCCTTAATGTCCAATGACCCAAGTGCTTTTGGCCCCTTCTTTAGCCATTTTCAAGGGGTTTTCGTTTTTGATGTTGTTAGTTTATGCTTTGATTGTTTAAGAAGTTTTTTATATATTAGTACATGTGGATATGTGAATGATATTTGTGAGCACATGTTTATTATATTTGAATATATATATATATATATATATATATATATATATATAATTAAGTAATTCATTGAGTCTGAAAGAAACCTCAACAGAATGCAGAAAGCCCTAGACAGCCAGTGTTTAGTGTTGATTGTTTAAGAAGTTTTTTTATATATTAGTACATGTGGATATGTGAATGATATTTGTGAGCACATGTTTATTATATTTGAATATATATATATATATATATATATATATATATATATATATATATATATATATATATATATACAATTAAGTAATTCATTGAGTCTGAAAGAAACCTCAACAGAATGCAGAAAGCCCTAGACAGCCAGTGTTTAGTGTTGATTGTTTAAGAAGTTTTTTATATATTAGTACATGTGGATATGTGAATGATATTTGTGAGCACATGTTTATTATATTTGAATATATATATATATATATATATATATATATATATATATATATATATATATATATATACAATTAAGTAATTCATTGAGTCTGAAAGAAACCTCAACAGAATGCAGAAAGCCCTAGACAGCCAGTGTTTAGTGTTGATTGTTTAAGAAGTTTTTTATATATTAGTACATGTGGATATGTGAATGATATTTGTGAGCACATGTTTATTATATTTGAATATATATATATATATATATATATATATATATATATATATATATATATATATATATATATATATATATATATACAATTAAGTAATTCATTGAGTCTGAAAGAAACCTCAACAGAATGCAGAAAGCCCTAGACAGCCAGTGTTTAGTGTTGATTGTTTAAGAAGTTTTTTATATATTAGTACATGTGGATATGTGAATGATATTTGTGAGCACATGTTTATTATATTTGAATATATATATATATATATATATATATATATATATATATATATATATATATATATATATATATACAATTAAGTAATTCATTGAGTCTGAAAGAAACCTCAACAGAATGCAGAAAGCCCTAGACAGCCAGTGTTTAGTGTTGATTGTTTAAGAAGTTTTTTATATATTAGTACATGTGGATATGTGAATGATATTTGTGAGCACATGTTTATTATATTTGAATATATATATATATATATATATATATATATATATATATATATATATACAATTAAGTAATTCATTGAGTCCGAAAGAAACCTCAACAGAATGCAGAAAGCCCTAGACAGCCAGTGTTTAGTGTTGATTGTTTAAGAAGTTTTTTATATATTAGTACATGTGGATATGTGAATGATATTTGTGAGCACATGTTTATTATATTTGAATATATATATATATATATATATATATATATATATATATATATATACAATTAAGTAATTCATTGAGTCTGAAAGAAACCTCAACAGAATGCAGAAAGCCCTAGACAGCCAGTGTTTAGTGTTGATTGTTTAAGAAGTTTTTTATATATTAGTACATGTGGATATGTGAATGATATTTGTGAGCACATGTTTATTATATTTGAATATATATATATATATATATATATATATATAAATATATATATATATATATATATATATATATACAATTAAGTAATTCATTGAGTCTGAAAGAAACCTCAACAGAATGCAGAAAGCCCGAGACAGCCAGTGTTTAGTGTTGATTGTTTAAGAAGTTTTTTATATATTAGTACATGTGGATATGTGAATGATATTTGTGAGCACATGTTTATTATATTTGAATATATATATATATATATATATATATATATATATATATATATATATATATACAATTAAGTAATTCATTGAGTCTGAAAGAAACCTCAACAGAATGCAGAAAGCCCTAGACAGCCAGTGTTTAGTGTTGATTGTTTAAGAAGTTTTTTATATATTAGTACATGTGGATATGTGAATGATATTTGTGAGCACATGTTTATTATATTTGAATATATATATATATATATATATATATATATATATATATATATATACAATTAAGTAATTCATTGAGTCTGAAAGAAACCTCAACAGAATGCAGAAAGCCCTAGACAGCCAGTGTTTAGTGTTGATTGTTTAAGAAGTTTTTTATATATTAGTACATGTGGATATGTGAATGATATTTGTGAGCACATGTTTATTATATTTGAATATATATATATATATATATATATATATATATATATATATATATATATACAATTAAGTAATTCATTGAGTCTGAAAGAAACCTCAACAGAATGCAGAAAGCCCTAGACAGCCAGTGTTTAGTGTTGATTGTTTAAGAAGTTTTTTATATATTAGTACATGTGGATATGTGAATGATATTTGTGAGCACATGTTTATTATATTTGAATATATATATATATATATATATATATATATATATATATATATATATATATATATATATACAATTAAGTAATTCATTGAGTCTGAAAGAAACCTCAACAGAATGCAGAAAGCCCTAGACAGCCAGTGTTTAGTGTTGATTGTTTAAGAAGTTTTTTATATATTAGTACATGTGGATATGTGAATGATATTTGTGAGCACATGTTTATTATATTTGAATATATATATATATATATATATATATATATATATATATATATATATATATATACAATTAAGTAATTCATTGAGTCTGAAAGAAACCTCAACAGAATGCAGAAAGCCCTAGACAGCCAGTGTTTAGTGTTGATTGTTTAAGAAGTTTTTTATATATTAGTACATGTGGATATGTGAATGATATTTGTGAGCACATGTTTATTATATTTGAATATATATATATATATATATATATATATATATATATATATATATATACAATTAAGTAATTCATTGAGTCCGAAAGAAACCTCAACAGAATGCAGAAAGCCCTAGACAGCCAGTGTTTAGTGTTGATTGTTTAAGAAGTTTTTTATATATTAGTACATGTGGATATGTGAATGATATTTGTGAGCACATGTTTATTATATTTGAATATATATATATATATATATATATATATATATATATAATTAAGTAAGTCATTGTGTCTGAAAGAAACCTCAACAGAATACAGAAAGCACTGGACAGCCAGTGTTTAGTGTTGATTGTGTAAGTAGTTTTTTATATATTAGTACATGTGGATATGTGAATGATATTTGTGAGCACATGTTTATTATATTTGAATATATATATATATATATATATATATATAATTAAGTAAGTCATTGTGTCTGAAAGAAACCTCAACAGAATACAGAAAGCACTGGACAGCCAGTGTTTAGTGTTGATTGTGTAAGTAGTTTTTTATATATTAGTACATGTGGATATGTGAATGATATTTGTGAGCACATGTTTATTATATTTGAATATATATATATATATATATATATATATATAATTAAGTAAGTCATTGTGTCTGAAAGAAACCTCAACAGAATACAGAAAGCACTGGACAGCCAGTGTTTAGTGTTGATTGTGTAAGTAGTTTTTTTATATATTAGTACATGTGGATATGTGAATGATATTTGTGAGCACATGTTTATTATATTTGAATATATATATATATATATATATATATATATAATTAAGTAAGTCATTGTGTCTGAAAGAAACCTCAACAGAATACAGAAAGCACTGGACAGCCAGTGTTTAGTGTTGATTGTGTAAGTAGTTTTTTATATATTAGTACATTTGGATATGTGAATGATATTTGTGACCACATGTTTATTATATTTGAATATATATATA
>OZ038504.1:35941826-35949326 GCA_964036315.1 Acanthosepion esculentum | reverse complement strand
AGAGACGTGAGGAAGCGTGAGAGAGAGAAGACGCAAGCACGTCCGACCTTCCAATTAGTGGCACCCACTACTAGATTGACCTGTGTGTATAACTGTACTGTATTTCATATTGTACTGGTTGTGTACAATAAACCTTTCTTTTATTATCCACCTGGTGTTAAGTATTTATTCTCTTAGCATGGAATATAACAGAGTGTCAAGGAACTCTCCATATTTTTTTTTTTGTTTAGGCCATTTTTGAATCATTCTTAAGGTTTTTTTTCCATTTTCATGATAACAAATACAATTTGTATACTGTTGTGAATAAGTAGACATAGTTTCATTTTGAGTTTTTGTTTAGTCAACATAACAAGTCTATGTTAAACTTTATCAGGAGTGCTTTTCAAACGTTTTTTTTACACCTGTTCATTCGTTCTATATATGCGTTACCTCCAAAAAGACCACAAAATATTACTTGCTCATTACATTCAACCAAACCTTCATAAAACAAGGTAGTAAGCTTTGCCACACAATCTCTCCTTCTGGCAAAACTTACTACTCCAGCTGGCATGATGGTAATGCCACATGCCATACTTATGGCATCAATCTCAGCGCCGTCTATATCTAACTTGACCTGGCCTCGTCCACAACATTTCAGGGTTTTTCTGTTAATTGTCAACACATTTACCTCTCTAGTTCTTCAGGAGTGGCACGTAGGCCAGCTAACTAGTGCACCAAAATAGCTTGTAGTTTTAAAAGCACTAGAACCATGCATGCACTTTACCTAAATTGCAAATGGTGGCTCTGACTGGGCAGGCAAGACATTGTGTCCTCTTAGCACCAGGTAGGTTAGGATTCCTTCATCCTATTTCACCACAATAACCAAATAGCAATTTCAAGAATTTATTGGTCCTGACCTCACATCTTGGCTTCATTCACTTTCCCACCACTTACTTCACTGTGCCATTTCTATAAATATTTTCATGGTAATTATTACTTTTCTTCTATAGTATTTTTAAATGTTGTTATTTTTATTTCCCAGACAAATTATACATATAAGTAGTTAGAACTTCATAGAGACTTGAGGTATTATGGTGACTGTAGTATGAATGGTAAGTAAGAAAGTGTTGTTTTAGTATAAGGAATACTGTGGTATGTTTGGGTCAGTAATCATGGCTAGCTAAGTTTAAGATAAGACAAATTGAAGACCAGTCTTCCCCTATTCCTCCTCTTGACAAGGTGTCACATTTTTGTATTAAAACAAAATAAATATTACTTTCCTCTATGGTACCTACACTCTGAATTTAAGTGCAGTACTAGATTGGTGGCAAGATCTCATCATTTTACAGCTGAAATGAATAGATGTAACTCTAAGTTCTATGCTAACAGTTTCTTTTCTCTGTTATAGGAACTCTCTTATGACTTACATATAGATTTTATTTTTTAAATTGTTGCTTTTTATTTCCCCTCCACAGCAAAAATTTTACATATATGGACTAGTTAGCACTAAATAGAGACTTGAGGTATTATGGTGACTTTAGTAAGAATGGTAAGTGAGAATGTGTTGTTTTGTTTTAAGGAATACTGTGGTATTTTTGGGTCAGTAATTGTGGCTAGCTAAGTTTAAGATAAAAAAGATTGAAGACCAACCTTCCTCTATCCACACTTTTGGCCTTGTGCCACAGTTTTGTATTTTCAAAATAAATATTACTTTCCTCTATGGTACCTAGACTTTATGAATTTAAGTGCAGTACTAGATTGGTGACAGTTAAAATAGCTAAATATAACTGTAAGTTCTATGCTAACTGTTTTTTCTTCTCACTTGCAGAACTCTCTTTCAGCTTCTTGCTTCCCATACAACTTTGATATTCAAGAATTTGAATGCAACGTCAGTCATTATCTACTGTCTTAATTCTTGTTCTTTTAACTGTTCTTTCTCTTTAATAAAGTTTTTTCTCATATTCACTAACACTCAGTAACTTCTTGTGTATTAGTGGCTTTATTGTCTTGCTTAGGGCGAAATGATTAAAAAAATGATTAATATATATATATATATATATATATATATATATATATATATATATATATATATATATATTTATAAATATGAATATATATATATATATATATATATATATATATATATATATATATATATATATACATATATATTTTACGAAAGGTAATCTGTATGGGTAGACCCAAGGAGGATAAAATCCAGAGAGCACAATGTAAATCAGATTACGGATTACCTAGTTTTTTGTAAACAAAAGATATATATATATATATTTATATATATATATATATTTATATATATATATATATATTTATATATATATATATATATAAATATATATGTATATATATATTTATATATATATATATATTTATATATATATATATATATATTTATATTTATAAATATATATAAATATATATATATATATATATATATATATATTTTGTTTACGAAAAACTAGGTAATCCGTATGGGTAGACCCAAGGAGGATAAAATCCAGAGAGCTCAATGTAAATCAGAGGTAATAATTTAAATAAAAATAAAAACAGACCACTTTAAGGTTCCATGTAATAAATTATTTCACCACAGCCCTTTTAAAGGACCGCGGATCATCAGACTTTACTTCCAAAGATTGAAATGAAAAAATGAAAAGAAATTTACACATTTTTGACGGGCAGTACTAAGCATATATAAATTAACAAAGTGAGGAAGAGAGTGGGGAGAGAGTATATATGTAGGAGAAATGAGACAGTGGAAAATCTTTTTACTGATGATGCATATTTCACCTTCATTACAGTAGTTAGGTAGGCATCTTCAGGTCAGAATGAAAGACAAGTCTGTGTTTTTTTTTACACCATTAATGTCTATTTGCTAGACAAACCTCTTCCGATCAGAATGAAAGAACAAAACTATGTGATTTTTTTTGTATCAAGCCACATAGCAAACAAAGGTAAACGGTATTGTCAATAAAAAAGATCTTCCACTCTCTCATTTCTCCAATTTCGTTCAGCTTCTATGTCCTAGCATATACACATACACACATACACACACATATATATATATATCATTACTTATTATACATAGCTTAGATGTGGCACAAGGCTGAAAGTATGGGGCACCCAGTGATGATCAAACACAGTACTCAGTTGTAATCTCACTAGCAAGACAATCTTGCTAACTATTATACCATGTCAAAGTGCCCAAATGATTTTTTAAGCATAGTTTACATGTGGTACAAGACAAAAAGCATGGGGCACCTAGTGAGGATCAAACTCACTACTCAGCAGTAATAGATCCAGCAAGACAAGCTTACTATTACACCATGTCGGAGTTCCCAAATGATTTTCTAAGAGTAGCTTAGATGTGGCAAAAGGCCAAAAGTTTGGAGCACCCAGTGATGACCAAACTCACTACTCAATTATAATCAATCTAGAAATACAAGCTTACTAACCCTTATGCCATGTTGAAGTTCCCAAATGATTTTCTAACCATAGCATAGATGTGGCACAAGGCCAAAAGTATGGAGCACCCAGTGTTGATTGAACAAGCTTTCTAACCATTATACCACATCAAAGTGCCCAAATGATTTTACAAGCATAGCTTACATGTGGTACACGGCAAAAAAAATGATGATCAAACTCACTACTCAGTTGTAATTGATCTAGCAAGACAGGCTTACTACACCTTGTCAAACCAAACTGCCTAACACACACACACACACACACACACTCACACGCACACACACATGTGGCCAAGTGGTTAGAATGTCCATTTTCTGACCATGAGAATGAGGTTCAAATCTCACCATGATTGATTTGTCAGGAAGGGGACTTCTTGATGTTACCAGTCTGGAGGAAGCAATCTCATCAAGCGGCAAAGCTTGGAAAGTGCCTGAAAACCATACCCGTGTGTTGACCCAAGATTTGTGAGTGAAATTGAGTAGACAGAACCCTCTGGGAGCCATTGATGGTTGTGCTAGCATGAAGTCATAAGTCATCATGACCGAGGGTTTGAGCGTGTTGGCATTGTTCAGACTGTTGATCACGCTAGATAATGCGCTCTCTCCCAGAAACTCTAACTAAGGTCTGCTCCTAATAGTTGCAGTATAAACCATGGGCGGACTCTGTGTGTGTTGAACAAACACAAATGTGCCTGAGCAGGTGTCTTCAATAGGGATTAGCTAGCTGCCCTAGTAGACAGGCATCCTTGGACATGAGTGGCCATCCATCCATCCATCCCTATATATATATATATATATATATATATATAGAGAGAGAGAGAGAGAGATAATATTAGTGGTAAATATACACATACATATGCAATCATATATATAAATGTATATACATACATACATACACATACATATATGTATAAAAATAATTCCAAGAGGATAGAATCCAGGTAGAACTCAATGTCCAGGACAGAGTAAGGATATAATAAAAAGACTTAAACACTAATATTCCATGGTCATAATTTATTCCATTGGAATCGTAAATACGATCAAATTCATCAGACCTACAAATTCAAAAAGAAAACAGAAAAAACATCTCCGGGAATAAAAAATAAAATTTAGTGAGAGTGTATGTATGAGAGTGTGGGGCGAATGCTAGAGTGAATGAAAGCCAAAGGGAGGGGTAACAGATGAGAGAAGAATAGGAAGGTCTAAAGATGAAGGGGGGACTAAAATTTAACAGAGAGAAGTTTTAAAAAGGGGAGGCAAAGACGGTTTAAGTGAGAAAAATATGCATATTTCCAAATGTCTGATACAATTAAAGATACACCGGAAGAGTGTATCCATTTCTTGGTGACATACACACACAATAGACGATAAAATCTTAAAGCTCAGAAGATGAGAGACAGAGAGGAAAAGAAAAAGGGGTTGGGAGGAGGTGGGTTGGGGGAACTAAAACCGAAGGGCCTTTATAAAAGTGCCGCTGTGTAATCAAGAAAATTTGACAAAGGTAATATCGACTATATATATAATATATATATATATATGCTTATATAATATATATATATATATATAAGTAGTGCTTTTCTAATAAAATATATATATTTAGAAAGAGAGAGATATATTTCTAGTTTCTTATTCTTAATATAAAAATTGGCAGTTCGATGTTTTAATAATTGTTTTCCATAATCTAAGGTTGTTTATATTTGCAATTGTGGTCCTTAAAAAAATGCCTACATTTTGGAATACAGAATTCTTGAAAAAAATCATCCAATTATTTTTGCAAAAATGCGACTTGTATTTTCGATTTATATCTAAATTATTGTTTTCTGCCGAATGAACAAAACAGTGTTTATTACCACCGTATCAGGCTCCTGCCTTTGTAATAACTGACAATGTCTACAGCAGCCATTATATTTGCTGTTTCCTTTTCATCTACCCTTATAAGAAAACCTATTCAGAATGATTGATTGTTATTGTTCAACAATCAGTTTCCTTGAGTTCTGCCTGCAGCAGGGTTTGAAATAGAATTTCTCCTTTCTGTGCAAATATTTTTCACTTGAATGGGTTGGCCTTTGTCATGCATGACATTTAAAGGTCATTAATGCTTAATAATTGCCCTCAGCAATAGTCAGATTTGAAATTTGTGTTAAAATGCATACTTTATCTTTCTTTGCACACATTCTGTAACTCTTGACATGCATATACATGTATGAAATGGACAAAGTCTGACAATTATTTTTAAGATATTTTTTATGTTTATACGTTCTTTTTATAGATACAAATATTTAAGTAAATGCTCTGTTTTATAATAAACAGTATTAACAACATTTTCCAGACTGAATATCCGAGAAATCAATCGGTTAAGGCACATCAGGTTATATGACGGTTCCGTATAGGATACAGGTTCGATTCCTGTCGGATGGACGCATATTTTCTATGAAAAATTTCTCAGACATTCAGGCCAGTAAATGTTGTTAATACTGTTTATTATAAACAGAGCATTTACTCAAATATTTGTATCTATAAAAAGAACGTATAAGCATAAAAAAATGTCTTAAAAATATATATGTATGTATGCATGAATGTGTGTGTGTGTTTCTATGTACATTTTTTTTTATCATATCACCCAAAGCAAGGCAGTAAAGCCACTAAGATACAAAAGGTTACTGAGTGTAAAAGAATAAAAAAGACATACATTATTAAGGAGAAAGAACAATAAAAGAAGAGTAATCAAGAAGACATTGTATTTAAATTTTTGAAGATCAAAGTTAGCTGGAAAGCGTGGAGTTGGAAATGAGTTCCACTAGCAAGAAGTGCGACAAAAGAAATTCTTAGCAAAGAACTTACTGTTACATCTAGCCAATTCAACTGTAAAACGATGAGACCATGTTGCCAATCTAGTACGGCACTTAAATTCATAAAGTCAAGGTACCATAGTGAAGAGCTCATCTGAACATTTACCTTAATAGATTCATAGAAAAGGAACAGGGAAGTTACATTATGGCAGTGAGATATCAGGTCAGGACCAATAATATTGCTGATTCTTCTTTGGATTTTAACAAGAATCTCTAAATATATAGCAGGAGAACCAGACCTATATGTGACAGTAATATTGAAAGGATGAAAAAATGGTAGATTTATAAATATGTAAGCTAGATTCAGAATTGTCTAGTACAATACAGTGAACCAACTTTCTTAGCAGTTGACCGAGCAGTGGGTTTAATATAATTTTTCCACTTCATGTCATTCTTGAATGTTAGCCATAGAAGGCACAATGAGTCACACTCCTGGAGGTTAGCATCAGCCATATGACGATGAGAGGCAGAAAGAGGTCTTCAGGTGATGTATGGTTATAGTAATATTAGTCATTTCCATATCAGGAAACATTTGGCATTCAATGAGCAAAAAGGCAATAGTGTTTTTGGTTGAAATTTTAAATATCTTTCTGTTGAAAAAAACTTTTCAGGGAAACAGGTTTCTCAAGTCCAGCAGCTATATTATCACTCTCCATTACTGATGTGAGTTCCCTTTTTCACCCTTTATTTAGTGTGGAAAGCTAACATCATGATTATATCATTAATTTCTCTTTGAGTAACATATACCATCCATTTTAAGTGTTGCCGCTGTTGGTAGTCGTCAAGTGATGTGGTTTCTGTTATTTGGTACAGATCTTTGGTTGTGACTCTGTAGCACCAGTCTACAATGGTCAAAGGGGAAGATCATTGCCAAGGCCCTCAGGTTTTACTCGCTCAAAGCTTGTTTTCACCATTGATGTTAGGAAGGAGTTGTATACAGCTGACAGTTTAGATATTTCTGAACAGGCTGGGCAGCATATGCCTGACATCCATATGAAAGTTTCAATTTGACAAAGCTATTTAAGTACTTGACTTGAGTTTTCAGGTTCATGTTTTGATTTTATAACAAACTGTGGTGTAGGGTACAACTATCTCTGGCACAGACTTTTCCATGTTGAATTTCTTTTTCTCCAATAATTAATTACCTAAAAGTGATCCATACATATGCATGTAATATATATATATATATATAT
>OZ038504.1:35914326-35936826 GCA_964036315.1 Acanthosepion esculentum | reverse complement strand
TTTCATAGAAAATTGGAAAATCAATGATTCAGGGTGACTCGGGATTTGGGTATGATCCCCTGACATCTCAGCTCTAAACTTTTTTTTATGCAGCCATATTAAGAATATGATTGGTTTACAACAGAAAACTGGAAACATGTCAGAATCTACAGGATTTCATTGAAGAAAATGCAGATTCAATAATACTTGAAATGTGTCAAATGCTATTTGATATTTTCATGAAAGATTGCAATGTTGGCTCTTCTTTTGAGAAATATGAATTTTACACATTTTTTGATTTGTTAATATATCACATTTTGTTTTTATACTATTTTGAGTTACAAATGTCATAGTTATTTTATTTACCCTCTACACACATAAGGTATATATATATATATATATATATATATATATGTATATATATATATGTATATATGTATATATATATATATATATATATATATATATATATATGTATATGTATATATATATATATATATATATATATATATATATATATATATATATATATATATATATATTCAGACATTCAACATCATCACTTGATAAGACACCAGAGGTGTTGAAACAAAATGGCTATTTTTGTAGTGATTTTATAACATATTTATGTTATAATTTTTAAATAAATCATTATATATATATATATATATATATATATATATATATTTTATTTTTACAATTTTTAAATTAGGTATCAAAATTTTGGATAAACTGTTTGATGTCCATGTTTGTGCTGGTGTTGTGTTTAAGTAATTTTGACCATCTCAGTCATTTTCAAGATCCATGTGTTGTCTGTGTGTTAGACATTCCATTAACTACATCCTGGTATTTTTAGAAAGCTGAAAATCCAAAGCAGCCCACTGTGTCTTTTTGGTTGAGTCTTGCTTCCCTTAAATGTTACACCCATTGTCACCATGGACTATTTTAAAACTTAAAACCCCCAATAATAGAATAATTGTTATACACTGTTTTTATTTCTTGTGTGTGTCTTTTTCGTTAAAAATGTACTTTGGGGGACAGCGTCTTGCAAATGGGGCCTCCAGCACAAAGAGAAATAGGTGAGAAAAACAACGAAAATCTAAGCAAACAGGTAGTGAAAAAAACAAAATGGAGGCAATGGAAAAGAATAAAGGAAATCCGATTGTACTGAAGAAAAATGCAAAAGAGACCTCTATGAAAGACTTCAACACTACATTAATGCCCCTCTTGTTCCTACAACACTTAATGATAAACATATCAAACACTTTCTTTCACAGATGAACCTGAGGCCCCAACAGCAGAATAAAAGCTGAGCCAATTACTGTCTCAGACAAACAGGTGACAAAGAAATTTCTCAATAAACACTGCCGGCCTTTCACCCTCAAGCCCAAAACCTACATTAACGAAATCAATGAAAGCCGCTTCCTTCTTTGTTGTATGTGACTGTTATAAAGCTATTGATGGCAAAACATTCTATTTCTCTCCTGGGTTCATATGACAAGATTTTTTTTCTCCAAGGACGAGTCAAAATTTTCAATCAGCATAGATGTAACTATAACTACACAGTTAACTGAAATTATTGCCTTAGATTATTTTTTTAAAATTTATTGGAAATAATTCCAAAGATATTTGAGTAGCAATAATTTTCTTAAAAACAGAGATAGCTATAGGTATTAGGTCAGGTCTCTAATTAGCTTCTTGATGTTAATTAAAATTCATCAAAGAAGGTACCATAGTTTTTATTAGTCCAAGTACCTTCAACTCTGAGATCATCCACATTGTATTTAAAGCCAGGGGATAATACTACTTTAGTGATACATTGTGAATTGCAAAGACAAACTTATTGTAACTGTGATTGTTGTGATGGTAATTTTTGAAAACATGCATGAACACGCTCTTTTATAATAATTTAAAATTTTAACTTAATTTTTTTCAAAACAAGTGTATATATATATATATATATATATATATATATATATATATATATATATGCTTATATGAAGAGTGCTTTTAAGCAAATTCATTCTCATCACAGATTCCTCAAAATTGTCATATCAGCTCAGGTTTGTATCTAAACAAAAACAAAGTAATTTTCTAAAGAAGTAATGATTTTTTCATTAATCGAGCAGATTTTTATCACTTTAAACATTATTTTCAGTGGATGCTAGTATTTGAGTAGACGCTCTGTTTATTTCTTAAATAGTATATTTATTTATTTTTGCCTACCAACCTAAATATTTAAAGAATCTTATTAATGAAAAATGTAGACATATATATATATATGAAGAAATATAGTCTTAAGATGTGCTATATTTATGGGAGAAAGTGTTCAATATCAGAGATAGAGCGTGTGTAAATATAAAAGTGAACATAGAAGTCAACACGACAGTCTGTTTCGTGCTAGATGCAATCATCAGGCCACCTATATATATATATATATATATATATATATATATATATATATATATATATATAGGTGGCCTGATGATTGCATATATATATTATATATATATATATATGTTCTAATGTAACAGTGCATAATAAATGTATATATATATATATATATATATATATATAGTGTATAATAAAAATATGGGCTTATATATATATATATATATATATATATATAATATATATATAGTGTATAATAAAAATATGGGCTTATATATATATATATATATATATATATATAGAACATTATATATGTATGTATATATATATATATATATATATATATAAAATATATATATAAAATATGGGCTTATATATATATAAAATAGGATCTTACACACACACACACATACACATACATATATATATATGGTTTTTATATATAATACATATATATATATATATATATATATATATATATATATATATATATATATATATATATACATACATTTTCTAATGTAACAGTGTATAATATATATCTATCTATATATATATATATATATATATATATATATATATATATTAGAAAATGTACAAAGTCCGACAATTATTTTAAGACATTTTTATAGGATACTAGTTCGATTCCTGCCGGTGGACAAATATTTTCTATGAAAATTTCTGGGATATTCAGGCCGGTAAATGTTGTTCATTATAACCAGAGCATTTACTTAAATATTTGTATCTATAAAAAATGTATAAATATAAAAATGCCTTAAAATATATATATAATATAAAGAAAATATGGAAAAAAAGAAGAAATACATAGGGATATCGGCGGGTGGTTGGAAGAACCGATTCTATAACCACCGCCAGTCCTTCAAAGATAGACATAAGATTAAAACCAAACGGCACTGTCAAAACATTATTGGAATTTGTTGGAGGGTGGCTTAACCCCACAAATAACGTGGAAGATCGTCTCGAGAGCCAGAACTCCAATAAATTTCAGAGACAGATGCGATTGGGTCTAGGAGAAAAGATCCTCATTATAAGGCATAAAGATCCGGATATATTACTGAACAGTCGTAATGAACTAATTTTTAAATGCCGGCATAGGAACAACCTCAACCTAACAAAATATATTACTTGATCTTTATTTTTGCTCTTGAAATGTTATTATTCACATGTGAATATGAACACATAACTGTATATACCGTAATATGTATTTGAACTGAAACAGTGATACGTCTTTTGACATATATGGGTATATTTGTTTATATAGAAAGATAGGAATACATCTGTATAGTTGTGTATTGTGAAAATATATTTGTGTTTGGCCGATATGAATATTGATATGTATGTATACATACGTGTAGGTATATAGGTAGGATATATATGTGTATGTGTGTATGTATATGTATGTGTACATGTGTATATGTATGTATGTGTAGAGATATGTGTATATATGTGGGCATGTGTGGATACATATATGTATATATAAAACTAAATATTTATTGGATGACCTCTTTGATTGGATGACCTCTTGATATGGATGCTCAAGGCCATCCCACCCCCACCCCACTTCTGCATGCTACTGGTGAGCACTCATCCATGCCTCAATATAGACCCGTCAGCCTCCTCAATATCATTCTTTTCTTTTTATGTGCCATGTCCTTTCAGGATGTAGTCAATCATGGCTCTCCACCACCTTCTATTCTTTGCAGCTCTCAACAAGTTCCTTCCCTCTGCTTCCTCCCCCAGACCACATTCTGTCATTCACTTGCTCAAGCCTGCCAAGTATGTCACACATTGTTTTCCCTTGTCTCGAGTTCCCTCTATTTGACCTGTGAGTATCAGATTCTCCAGGCCCTCCTTTCTCATTATGTTTCCCAGAAACTTTACTGCCTCTTTCTGGTGTTAAGTATAAGCCTCCTTCTTGTTTGCAACCTCTCTAAGACCTCAACATTTTTTCAGTCCATGGTATCCTTAGCACCCTTCTATTCTTTGAAACTATAATCACAAGGAGGTTGTTGATCACCTCAATAGACAATCACTTGAGCAACAAGCAGTACAGATTTCAACCAACTCAGAACACTACCAATATTCTAACTATCATTGCTCTGAAAGGGGAAAACTGGCTGGTCATATTCAAAGACTCAAAAACTAAACTACTGATATTCCATTATCACCGAGCACACCTATAATTTTCACTGATTGCAATAAATGAATCTTCCTTTAGGGGACCTCAGTGCCTTGAGCACATATTGGGATTTACTCAACCCAAACCAGGTGGACCTTTTACATACAATCTATCACTAAAGACACTGTAAAAATGGTAGACTCCAGTAAGTACCTAACACCGCCTGCTATCCTCGACTGTTACAAGAACAAGATCAGGCCGAAAATGGAGTACTGCTGCCATACATGGGTAGGAGCTACCCAGTCTTCACTTTCCAGTCTTGATAGAGTACAAAAGCTTCTCCATGTCCTTGTGGGTGATGAATTATTTTCCACCCTAAAACTGATTTGCCACAGTTGAAATGTTGCAAGCCTCTCACTGCTTTATCGCTATTTCCTTGGAAAGTGTTCAGACAAACGACATTCCTTAGCACCACCAGTTGTAACCTTTACGGATAAGAACTGCCATCCTCATTCCCTTTGTATTCCATTGATTCAGATGGAAGTTCTCCTCAAGCAGCTTTTTAACTCAAACCACTGACTCCCAAGAGGATGCTTCCCTGATCACTTCAATCTTAATCTGTTCAAGTCTAGTGTCAATTGTTATCTTTTCCACATATCTCCATGAACTGTGCCTCTTACTCAGTAACCCTATCTCGAGTGGCTCTCATGCCTTGTACAGGGTAAAAAAAATAATCTAGAAGTTTGTACTGTTTTTTTCTGCGTCTGCCATCAACACAGTGCCATCTGCGTAAATTTTGTTAAGACTGTGTAGCTCAATATTAAATCCTGGGAAGTATACATTAAGATTAACTATAATAATACTTGATAATGCTTCATTCAATAAATTAATATGTTTCCCATTTTTATATCTCTTAATACATTGTTTAGCTTTTGAAAGGCATTTTTTATTCTTCTCTTTTCCAGAATCAGAATATACATCAAGATATCGAAGGAGTTTTCCAAATAACGTAGAAGGGCATAAAACCCCAATTGTGATTGAGAGTAGCATGAGAGCCTCCCACCAAATTGTCAGCCATGTGTTGAACATACTTCTCGAGGAGGTCATAGGTTACACAAACGTCATTGTCAAGGACATAGAGACGATGAATACAACAGTAATGCTTAACAGAATCGTTGGGTGTCCAATTTCAAGGTAAACCATTTTTCATCTTTTTATTCTTATTTTTCATTTTCTTTAACTCAACGTTTCCATATGCTTTAGCAACTGTCTCCTTTCACAATATCTTGTAACACGAGGATAAGCTATACCTTTATACCAAGACATTACCTCCCCTAGGCCAAAGCCCATTTCTTGTCAAGGCCAAATTGTATCTTCTCTTGTCATAGATCTCCCTAAACTTTTCATATCTGCACAGTTTCATATACAAAGTGAATTTTAGAGAAAGTAATGGCTCTTTTAATTAATCCAACAGACTTTTGATTACTTTAAATGTTATTTTTACTGGATACTCATATTCGAGTAGACGTCCCATTTATTTATTAAACGGTATATTTATTTATATTCATCTATCAGCCTGAAGTTTTCTCTTAAAGGTAGAATTCAGCCTTGCCTGACTAAATGGTTCTCTGTATTGGATTTAATGATATCTCTCTACCCAGAGTGATACGGGTTTGAATCCTGACAGATAGCGTAAATTTTTCTTTAACTAGATTTCTCAAACATTCAGAATATTCAATGAAAATAAATAAATATACTGTTTAATAAATAAACTGAGCAACCACTAAAAATAATGCTTAAAGTGATAAAAAATATTAACTTATACACAAATACCCTTTGGGAAAGGTATGGATCCATCTTCTTCCCCACACCTATGGGTTAAATAGCAGAAATTACACCAATAAAAATCTTTGCTACCACCAAAAACATTTTTAATGCATTATTCATTTACAAAAAAAAACAAATACTTATTCTTGCAATCCAAAATATGTTTCAGATTTAAATAACCCAAAATGGTTGATAAAGTGTAAAATGCAAATCAAATCAATGTTTTACCATCCAGTTGCTAAAGTTTTACAAACACAAAATGGCACATGTCATTCTAGCAACACTAAAAGATTTCTCAAAACAACCACACAGCAGATATCTGACTAAATAATGCTCCAAATAAATATCTTGCTTTCCTGCAGAAACAAAGGTAATAATTCTAAATATACTTGATTTATTTAAGCTTTTACAAGATTCATCTCAAATATATATATATATATATATATAAGGTTGTCCTATATTAAGTCTATTTGATAAATGACAAAAAGAAGAAATTCATTTAATCAATTTGTACATTTATTTAATATAATAGTATGCATTTTGACATCTGATGTATCGAGATATTCATTCAGCTTTTTATCACTTTTATTTTCATTTTTATTGCTTTTACTTACCGCACATTATACCAGCCGTAAATTTAAATTGCAATATTGACATCATCCAATATATCTCGATGTTTAGCTTTGGCAATATCATTCAGCATTTTTATTGCTTTTGTTTTTATATTTTTACCGTCAGTGTTTTTAATTATCCGATATTATAACAACAGTAGTTTTGCAAGGAAAGAAAATTTAAATGCTAGGCAACACTGCATCTGGAAGGGTTTGCTGTAGACAGTGCCCAGTGTTTGTTTTTCCCATCCACTTTCTCCACTTTTTATATATAAGATTGATTTCATCAAAAAACCTCTCATTCGTCAAAAGAAATTCCTGCCCAGAATGCAATGCATCATTAAGAAGTTTTTTTTTCCATCTTGTCTTTCACTTACTCAACATCTTTATTTCATATATATATATATATATATATATATATATATATATATATATATATATATTATATGTTCGATTAGCAAGGTTTTTTTAAACACAAGACATTTTTTATGTTTATACATTCTTTTTATAATCTTTTCTTAAATAATTGTCAGACTTTGTCTATTTCATATTGTATGATGTCATTTGTTTACATTTGGATATGCATTGAGCAGATATGAATGAATGAGAGAAAATCATGGAGAATTGTGTTTTAAAAACAGTAAAATCGACTTTGTTAATCAAACGCTCCTGTGTGGCCCAATCGGTTAAGGTACATCAGGCTATATGACGGTTCCATATATATATATATATATATATATATATATATATATATATAAGATAAGATAGTACCCTGAAGATCCGTTTAGGTGAAACCCAGGTAGGTTTGCCTGGCTCCTTAGGATTATCTTATCTTAGGTTTGCTCTACTTAGTGTATTGAGCACTTTACATAGTTGTTTTTTTACTCATTTTCGGTTTTTTTTTCTTTGGACTTGGAGCTTAAACACTGGACGATTGTTTTCGCCTCGTTTTAAAGTTCTTGGTTCTTTCTTTTTTTATTCTCCATTTTTCCTCGGGTACCGATTTGTTCTACTGCAAGTTGAGCTATCCGAGGTTTTTCCAAATGAGTACCACTATTTATATATATATATATATATATATATATATATATATATATATATATATATATGTTATTCACAGACAGCACTGTTTTGCTGTATCACAGCTCCTCAGTGCGACTAGAGATCCAAATGCCTCAAGCCTGGATCGAAACCCAACAGATTTGGTGTCAGTCAGAGTTTCTACCACTGAGCCATCTTCATTCGACAGAGAAACAGCTATATGATGGACTCTCCTGTCATATTCGACGTATGAGGGTCAGGCAGCTCAGGTTCTAGTAACTGACAGCCAGACATGATTTGATTATAGTGGTGAAGGCCTTCTGCAGAACCAACGACACTTTTTGAAGGACTGAATACAGAGACCTAGTGCACTACATGCCACAAGGTCCCCAAATAAAAATCCACAGGTTTTGAATTCAGAGCTGTCCTTCTCCTAGACCAGTTACCATCTAAGGCTATAGAACCCAGCCTGTCCTGCTATTTACCCATAGCTTGAGCAAGAAGAAGAGGGTTAATACTTTTCCCAAGGTTATCAGCATGTAAGTGAATGTAATAGATTCAACTGGAATTCAAACTCGGCTCTCCAATTCCTCAATCCGAGGCACTATCCACTACTCCACCTATCTCCCATCCTACTACATCCCAATTTTTATAAAGTAGTATTCATATAAAATATAAATTTTATTCTAACCCAGTTATATGTAATAATGGATCATATGCAATATAGGTGAACATTTCTACTAGAAAAATTGAAAATTAATACAATGTATCTAAATACAAATTAAAGACATGTCATAATAGATCATTCCATCTTAAATAATTAGAGACATGTCATAATAAATCATTCCATCTTAAATAATTAGAGACATGTCATAATCGATCATTCCATCTTAAATAATTAGAGACATGTCATAATAGATCATTCCATCTTAAATAATTAGAGACATGTCATAATAGATCATTCCATCTTAAATAATTAGAGACATGTCATAATCGATCATTCCATCTTAAATAATTAGAGACATGTCATAATCGATCATTCCATCTTAAATAATTAGAGACATGTCATAATCGATCATTCCATCTTAAATAATTAGAGACATGTCATAATAGATCATTCCATCTTAAATAATTAGAGACATGTCATAATAGATCATTCCATCTTAAATAATTAGAGACATGTCATAATAGTTCATTCCAGCTTAGATAAATCAACAATGTTTTGCAGCAATTTTTAACATCAACTTAAGATTTTTCTTGTTGAAAAGTTGAATAATTTTAACACATTCAACATTATGGATAAAAGATTCTAATTTTCAAGGCTCAGTAAAACAAACTCACAGATTTGGACCCAAAAAAAGGCACCAGAATGACATCAAAATCCAGAAAATATTTTCATCCTTTAATAGTCAGTTGTGCTTAATTTAATATGTAACATATACACCCTTGTGCAAATTAACTGAAACAACTGCTTTAGTTACCTTTCTTTCACCACACAGTCAGTTTTACATCCACTGGTGTGACAGGGTGCAACCAATTTCTATTTTTCCCTCAGATGAGGTCATTTGCAGTGGTGTGCAGTAATATGAATTTATTTTCGGGATTTATGATGAAATTTGTTTGGCCTTGAAAAATACTACATCATCCATGATTGCATCAGACTTTTCTCACACCCAAACACTATTGTCTAAACTGTTGATTAGTTGTACTACGGCCATTGTCTGAGATGGACGTTACTCCAAGGAAGCGTACGTAAATTGTAACATTGCCCGAACACACTGGCAAGCTTTACCAGTGAGAAAATCAAGGTACTATAGTCTGGCCTGGTGAGTCTCCTGATTTAAATCCAATCGAGAGTCTGTGGTCAGTATGAAAGGAATGACTTTGTGGGATGGACATACAAAGTACTAACATGTACACTGGGTCATGTTTCATTGTAAAAATACAAAAAAGTAAATAATAATGGAATTATTCATTTTGTTTCGGTTAATTTGCACAAGGGTGTATAACTGTAGATAGAAAAAACGTAAATCCTGATACAAGAATGAGGGTCACAAAGGACTACCCTCGGACCACAATCAGGCTTGATCAGACTTGATCGCCCCGTTGAACGGGTTTGAGGGTAATATGCACTGGCCCTATATTTATATATATATATATGTGTGTGGGGGGGGGTAACAGCATGTGGCCAAGTGGTTAGTACATTTGCTTTCAAACCATGAGACCTGGGTTCAAATCTCATCATGGTCGATTTATCAGGAAGGTGACTTCTTCATGTTAGTGGCCTGGGGAGATGGTACCATTGGAAAGTGCCTCAAAACCATACCACAGTTTGACCTAAGCCCTGTGAGTGAAATTGAGTAGATGAAATTATTTGAAAGCCATTGATAGTTGTGCTAGCACAAAGTCACCAGTCATCATGACCGAGGGTTTGAGCATATTGGCTTTGTTCATACCAGATAATGCATTCTCAGCCTGCATAGTTGTAGTATAAAACACAGGTAGGTTCTGTGTGTGTTGAAGAAAAACAAATACGCCCAAGAAGATGTCTGCAGAAGAGATTAGATCACTGCCCTACTCAGATCAAATGCATAATATGTTATATAGACAGAAAATATAAATATACGGAAATAAAATTTATATATATCTACTGTAAATTTATTCACTTGTGTGTGTACATATAAATATAATTATTTGTAATAAAATATCGATTGCCATAAAGAATGTATTGGAGAAACCTTAAGTAATTTAAATAAGAGATTATATGAACACAAAAGTGTCATTTTACAAAACAACCATTAAATGCATTAGTTGTTCACTGTAATGAGACTGGCAACAATTTTAATATAAAAAATGCTACTCTAATTAAAAGAAAAAATAATTCACTAAGACAAAAATGTTAGAAAATTCTTTAATTACTAGATAATCCACAGTAAATTTAAATCCAGTTTTTTACAATGTTTCACTATTCTTGAGAGATCTTCTATTTAATGACAAAAGTGATGGAAATACAAGCAAAAAGAAAAAAAATCTAAATGAAAACTGCTAAATTATATAACAACAGTGCATATATAAAAAAATTATTTTGAAATTTAAAATTCCCAGCATCTCTCATTTTCATGCATGAGTAGTTGCATCAACATAAACAAACTTAGTCCAATGAAGTCCTAAAAGCCAAAATACATCACACAATATTTTTTTCCACTTTATCATATATATATATATATATATATTTATGTCATTCACAGACAGTACTGTTTCACTGTATCACAGCTCCTCGGTGCGACTAGACTTTCGAATGCCTCAAGCCAGGATTGAAACACAACTAATTTGGTGTCAGCCAGAGCTATCTTCACTCGGTAGAGTTACACAACTAAATCTAGCATATTGTTTTTACAAATGTAAACAAATGCCCATCAGCCAAAGTGCCCCATTCATTTTACTGAAGAGCTTTGCATTAGTGCAGGTGGCTGTTGTTTATAGAATTAGCTTATCACTCAACAGTGCTCAATTGAAATGTATTTTCAAGAGCTAAATTATGTCATTCACAGACAGTACTGTTTCACTGTATCACAGCTCCTCAGTGTGACTAGACTTCCGAATGCCTCAAGCCAGGATTGAAACACAACTAATTTGGTGTCAGCCAGAACTATCTTCACTCGGTAGAGTTACACGACTAAATCTAGCGTATTGTTTTTACAAATGTAAACAAATGCCAATCAGCCAAAGTCCTCCATTCATTTTACTGAAGAGCTTTGCATTAGTGCAGGTGGCTGTTGTTTATAGAATTAGCATATATGTACTAACTTATCAGTCATTTTGTCCTTTTATGAAATGTATACAAAAGAGGGAGTGCTGCCCAAATACACAATTATATATATATATATATATATACTATGGGGTCACACACATCATAGCAGTAGAAATAGCCTCATGTTCACAGGAATAAAAAAACATACAGAGAAATAACACTAAATCATGTTAAACTGTAAATTAAAAACAAACAATTTATTTATTTTTGTGTACTGGTGTGAGCGTATATTTTTGGTTACAAGTGTTTTAAGGTTGCATGAGGATGAATTCACTTTGTATTATGACAAGCAATGCCCTTGTGAGAGGAATTGGATGTCTTCACCTTACAACACTCAGAGGTGAAAAGACTGAACTCAATGTCTTTTTGCACGAAGCCCGTTTTCTGGTAGAAAATGTTTCTGTTGCATTCTAGGAAAAATTTGGACGAAACCTGCAAATTTCATTAAATAATTTAGACATGTTCTGTCTACTTATTCTTGATGGTATCCTTTCATATTCGTGGTTAAGCTTTTTGGTGCAGTTATTAAAAGATGAGCGGAAAACATCATATTGGCTGATTGTATTTATTCTGAGTACTTTCAACATAGCATAATGTCATCAACAGGGTATTGTTACTTATAGAGTAAGTATTTAGTGTTCATGTTTGTGAAGGACAAAAATTGTTGTGGTCATCCAAAAATGACCATTTTTATATGTGGAGTCAGGAATGCTGTGTTATGGCTTGGGTGACAGACAACATCTAAGGGGAGGTAACTAAGTATGTGTGGAAAAATTACAGACTTGAGTAGTTGAGTAGTATATATATATATATATATATATATATATATATATATATATATATATACTTGTTATATTGAGCACTCTTACATTTTTACTTAATATACTCTGTCAGTGTATTTTGTTTTGACTAGACATTGCGGTGCTGATTGGTAATTTTCAACCAACACAGATGTCTTTAGTCATTTTCTTTATTTACTGAATTTTTTTCCCCTGATATTGGTTTGTTCAAATATATTTTTATTTACAAATTGTATTATCCAAGTTTTTTTCACACTACCAGCATATAGGTATTAAAATAATATATATATATATACACACACACACACACATATATACATATATATATATATATATATATATATATATATATATATATATATATGTCTATATGTCTATATTTCTGAGATGAGGTATTATGTACAGTATTTACATTAGTCGGACTATTGTCCTCATCTTTGTCGCCATTTTTGTCACAACGTTTCGGCCGTTGTACGCTCCAGCCGTCTTCAGGTGGTCGAAATAAAGGGTTCGGTTCGAAATTCCAACCACGGGAAGAAGGCCGGAGCGTACAACGGCCGAAACGTTGTGACAAAAATGGCGACAAAGATGAGGACAATAGTCCGACTAATGTAAATACTATATATATATATATATATATATATATGTAAATTTTATTAAAAACGACTGACAAGGTGCTTTTATTTAGTTTTTTATATAATTTCTTGTGCGATCTAATAATGTATATATATACACATGCATATATATATGTATATATATATATATATGTATATATATATATATATATATATATATATATATATATATATATATGTATATATATATATATATATATATATATATATATATATAAGCAAATATGTGGATGTAGATCCGACGGTATGATGAAAAATATGGAAAAGACAAAGCAAAATCCGAATATGCAAGTTTACTGTTTTAATTTTGTTTTACTGTCGACGTCAGACGTTTCGGTCTAGTAGACCATCTTCAGGACATGGTTATTGGAAACATATTTATATTTAAGTCAACATGAAGAGACAATAGACACAAGACTAGACAGAAACAGAAAAACTGAAATTTTAAAGTCAGCGTTCCCTTTTTATATATATATATATATATATATATAGTTAAATAACTTAAATATTAAATATATGCCTACATATTATAATATATACCTTGTACATAAATACATAAACATATATATATATATATATATATTTTATGTCAAGCAAGCTTGATGTAGTGTATATATATATATATATATATATATATACACATATATATATATATATATATATATATATATATATATATATATATATACTGACCATGAGTCCCAGGTCACATGGTCAAAAGGCAAACTTTCTAATTATTCAATAATGTTCCTATTATCCCCCTCAAAAAAATTACCAGCAATACATCTTTGTAAATGAAATTACTAATGCTCCAAAGAAAATTAAAATTTGGCATTAAATGACCCATAAGTAGTTGATATGCCACTAAGCAAACAAACATTACTCTATACCAAGATTTTATTCAATCCATTTCTTTGTATGCAGCTTTGAAACAGCCAAATATATTTTTTCAAAAATTGTTCCAACTTAATTTTAAAGTATTTCCTTTTTTGGTATTTTTCTAAATTTTTGAATTCCCATCAGTTTTTGGTTTGTTTTTATTATTCTGACTAGTTTTTCCCTAACCCTAAAGTTAATGTGTTTTTACAACATGAGGAGCTCATTTCCTTTCAGATCTTGAACACAATGAATATTTCTGACCCATTCTTTGAGATTGTCCAATTATTGTTCAACTGCACCAATGTTCTTCAGAGGGAGAAAAAATTTACAAGACTCAAGATATTTGTCTATTTTTTGAAAATTGCAATCTATTTCGATTACCCAATTTCAAAGATTCCTTGTCTTTATACATTGTGCTCTGGTTCAAACCAATTTATATCCTTTGGCTTCAAATGTTTTTTAATAAACTCTCTCTACATATAATGAAGTCATCTTTTTCGAATACGTTTTTCTATTTATTTAATCTGTTATTTGAAATAGTTCATCTCTGTTTGTTTCTTTCACTTGGATCTTCAGTTTTACCTATCCACTATTTCTCTTCTTCTCTTTCCTATTATATATATATATATGCATACTACATCAAGCTTGCTTTGCATAAAAATATATGTATAGCATATATTTAATATTTATGTTATATACTGAAATTGTTCATCTCTGTTTCTATCACATAGATCTTCAGTGTGTGTATATATATATATATATATATATATATATATATAATCTTTCCAGTGCCTTTAACAACCGTAAATTTTAAAAAGTAAGTCACTCCAAAATTCGCTTGATGAGGAAATGGAACTAATGTCTTTGGTTTAATAACAAAATTAAATTCAGGGGCTTTAGCTTCCATTTCTGAAACATGGTTATCACTGTGTAGCGGTAAAACCATATTTTAAATCTATTAATTTATAATATTAATGCTCTGTAAATTTAAATTTACATTGAGCACTACTGTGTAAAAATAAAAATATCTATAAGAACACCGGATTTTATATCTTACTGTTCTTTCCTTTTTATTTATATATACATATATATATATATATATATGTATACTACATTGTATACTACATATATATATGTATACTACATTGAGCTTGCTTAACATAAAATATAGATATATGTATCTATGTATGTACAAGGCATATGTATAGCATATATTTAATATTTATTTAATATTTATGCTATCTCTCTCTCTGTCTCTCTCCCTCTCACTCTATATATATATATATATATATATATATATATATATATATATATAATTAAACCTAACCAGCCAGACAAACCTACCAAGGTTTCATCTACGCGGATCATCAGGTTTGCTCTACTTAGCATATTGACCACTTTACTTAGTTATTTTACTTACTTGTATCGTTTTTTTTTTTTTTTTTTACTCTGAACTTGGATGCTAGGTGATTGTTTTCGCCTGACGTACGTGTTCTCTGTGCTTTCATTTTTTGTACCTTTTTTCCCTTGGGTATTGGTTTGTTTATTTACAAACCAAGGCACCAAAGGTTTTCCGGGCAAGTATAATTTCTTATATTTATAAGATTATTACTATTATATATATCTGTATATATATATATATATATATATATAATTGTGTATTTGCGCAGCAATCCATCTTTTATACAAGTTTCATTAAAAATGACTGAGAGTTTTTTATTTACTTTTTCTTGTGTTCTTATAATTTCCTGCTTTCCTGGATGTAAATTATATAGAAATTTTCTAGATGTTTTGATTGCCCTTAGTGCTTTCAGCTATACTTTTAGACATTATCAAGGATGAATTTTCTTTTTACTTTTAACTGAATGTATGGATTGTTTTATATATGTATCTAGAGTTATTGGGATGTTTCATTTTCCAAACACGGTCAGCACATTGTGGCTGTGTTCATAGTTGATATTATTGAATGTCAGCTTTTTCTTTTTTATGAATAATGCTTTCATTATTTTTAGACTTTTTTTAACATGTAGATGAGGCTATTATATTTGTATTATCATTATATAATAAATATTATTATTTATATTATATATGTATGTTATGGATAGAGTCTGATAGGTCATCATGTGTATATATATTTATTATATAATGGGCATGTGCCTGAGTGGCTAGAAAGTTCACTTTTTGACCATGAGACCTGGGTTTGAATCTCACTATGGTCGATGTTATTGGTCTGCGGAAGCCATCCCAGCATGCAGCACCTTTGGAAAGTGATTGAAAACCTATACTACATGTTGACCCAAGCCTTGTGAATTAAACTGGGTAGACACAACTATTTGGGAGCAGTCTTTAATGAAACATGCATAAAAGAGGGTTTGTTGTCCATCACGAATAAATTTGTTTTAATTTTGGTGCGCACACATTAAAATGCCTTTGAATTGTGTGGTCATTTTCATTATGTGATATTAAAACATCTTTTACTACTATTTCATGAGAGTTCACATTCATTTCAAACTTCAGACCATTAGCAACATCAACTCTACATTCGGTATTTCTTGATTTTTAGCTTCTTTATTTTTTTTTGGAAAATGACCAACAATAAATAGAAGCACATGGCACATTATATCCAATTTCGGTGAGTTCTTTTTCCAAGTTTTCAAATGACAACAAACTACTTAGTGTCCATCAGGAGAAACTCAGCAAGAAACTTAACAGACACATTCCTTGTTTGTTCTATTAAATAAAACATATTTAAACAAAAGAATACTGCCTAAATATGCAATGTTTAAAATACATACACTCACCTATATATATATATATATATATATATATGTAAGCAAATGTGTGGATGTAGATCCGACGGTATGATGAAAATGTGGAAAAGACAAAGCAAATCCGACTCTAAGAAAGAATACTTGACTTTAGAATTTCAGTTTTTCTGTTTCTGACCAGTCCTGTATATATCGTCTCTCCATCAAACTTAAATCTAATATAATTATGTCTCCATTAACCATGTCCCGAAGAAGGTCTATTTGACCGAAACGTCTGACGTCGACAGAATAACAAAAACAAAAACATAATAAAAACAGTAAACTCATATATTCGAATTTGCTTTGTCTTTTCCACATTTTCATATATATATATATATATATATATATTTAAATATATTTGAGACGGTACAAAAGCGTATCAGGGCATAAAAAAACAATTTTTTATTAATGGCCATGTTAGATTTAAAATAAATACAAGTTAACCAGTATGGGTCGTCTATTGCAGATCATCTAATAAATAATCCTACTTGCGTGTTGGATTTCAGTGTGACCAGGTTTTCCGTTTTGGCCAGGGCACACTCAGTATTCCATCTCAGGGTGTTGGAGACTCTGTACATCAGGTCCAGGCGACCGTCTCTTTGCAAACAAAGAGACTGTTTGCTTGGGCTTGCTGTGCTGTGTCTCTAGCATCTTGAGTGGTATTACTTTAATTTTATACACGCGTAATTTTTATACACGTGTATTTTATTTTTCTCTTCCCTCTCCTTCATTCATGTCACCCATAGCAAATAGTTTTTCTCATAATTTTCTATTCCCCGTGAAACAGTTCTGACGAGAGGGGACGAAACCGGTTAACTGGTATTTATTTTAAATCTAACATGGCCATTAATAAAAAATTGTTTTTTTATGCCCTGATATACATATATATATATATATATATATATATATATGATGTGATGGAATAACCTGCCACTGCCATGAGTGGTGGCACTATAGGTGGTAACCACCTATAAGTATTCGTGAGGACAGTAGATGGGAGAGTCGAGCTGGGATCTGCGAAAACTAGAAGCCTTCCGACAGCAGCATGCACACAACTGCACTGACTTGGGACGACTGTGCATATAAGTAGTATTTCCTTGCTTGTACTGGTTTCTACAATAAACCTGTTACTATTTATCCACCGTGTTTGTCCATTCCATGTTCCTATTAGCATGGAATATAACAATATATATATATATATTATAACAATATATATATATATATAATATATATAATATAATATAACAATATATATATAATATATATAATATATATAATATAACAATATATATAATATATATAATATAATATATAATATATATATAATCTATATAATATATATATATATATAATACATATATATATATAATTTATATAATATATATAATATATTTATATAATATATATAATATATATATAATATATATATTTAATATATATATAATATATATATAATATATATAATATATATATAATATATATATTTAATATATATATAATATATATATAATATATATAATATATATATAATATAACAATATATATATATATAATATAACAATAAATATATATATATATACATATATATATATATATATATATATATATATATATATATATATATATATATATATATATATATATACATGTAGTAAGGTAATGAAGGGTTTGGTAATCCATATGGATAAATTCAAAGACGATGTAATTCAGTTTAGACTTTGAGTTTATATTCTGGAACCATTTTATGGTTTCCAAAGATTTATGGGATATTTTTCTAGAATAGATGTGATTATTTTCTTAAGGATATCGTTTTACTTATTAATAATTTATATATATATATATATATATATATATATATATATATATATATATATGTGTATATATATATATATATATATGTGTGTGTGTGTGTGTGTGTGTGTGTGTGTGTGTGTGTGTGTGTGTGTTTCTAAAGAATTAATGGATTTATTTTTAATCTAACATTTTTATTACTGGAGAAATATAGTGAAGGAAAGCTTATTTCGTGTAGCACTGGCTGCTCATTCAATGAGTGCTGAATATTTCCTTATAAGGAAACAGTTTTTATTACCTTACCATTAGTGATGAGAAGAAAAGAGACTACACTTTGATCCCAGAACAGTGGCCAGGGACAGAATAAAAGTAGCTCTGGTTGCTTAGTCTATGTGGTGAACGTCTGTCAGTACAGATGCAAAAGAGGCCCCAGATCACGTGTGGACATGATTGTCAACACCAGTTACATCCTGGTTTTCCCCATTAGCAGAAGGACATCTTGTCATGTCTAGATACGGGCCTCTCTGCAACTGGTCTGGACCTGACTTTTTGTAAGATACCTCATGCTAATATGGGGAAACCAGCAGTTGCCAAGACATGGTGTCATGTCAAGTTGGACCCGTGGGCACTTTATTCCTTAAGTTTCTGTGGTTTCCAAGGCAGTGTCATTTTTGTTACCTCACGTCTCTTTCTCCTCTCTGCCTATTATCCCTATAGTTGGTGGGAGAGTAATCAGTTAGGCGTTTCCGCCCAAATCTCAACATACTCTTTGCTTATATTACAACAGTCAATGAATGTCTAATGTTTCCTTATGAGGAAACAGGTAATATTACCATGATGCAATGAAAATTTCAGATCAAAATTCAGTTACAAATGAATATATACATTAATAGATGTGTCTGTGTATATATTTAGCATAAAAGACACAAGATTGATTGATATCTACCCACACTTCTATGCATGTGATATATATATATATATATATATATATATATATATTTATAGTGAAGAAATATAGTCTTAAGGTGCGCTATATTTATGGGATAAAGTGCTCAATATCAGATATAGAGCATGTGTAAATATAAAAGTGAACATAGAAGTCAACACTTAGAGGCGACAGTCTGTTTCATGCTAGATGGTGACCTGACGATTGCATCTAGCATGAAACAGACTGTCGCCTCTAAGTGTGGACTTCTATGTTCACTTTTATATTTATACATATATATATATATATATATATATATATATATTTAACTTACCCACTCCCCCTATTAATAATAATGGACCGGCCTAACACTTTTAAACTGATCAAAATTTTAAATTTATTTTCATAAAAAGTTTCACACAGCAAGGGATCAGACAGTGATATGGATTTTGCTAATAATATGATTTCCACCAGAAAATACACCTAAAAAACATCTGCCGCTAAGTAATTCCCATTTATTTTTTTATTTTTCACTCTATTGATGAAGGACACAGGCATGTCTGAAAATTCCAGACTTAAAACCTTTCTTTCCGCACTTCATTTCTGTCATATGGTTAATAATTAATATTTAATAAATGTTTTTCATACTGATTATATTGGTACCTTTTTGTTTGTTCTATTAACTAACCTATCTACTTTACATATATATATATATATATATATATATATATTTATATATATATATATATATACATATCTATTTATCTATATATATATATATATATATACATATCTATCTATATATATATATATATATATATATATATATATCTTTGATGCACCTTTAATGCTGAAGTGTTATGTGAGAAATTAATTCAGCAACAAACCTTGCAACATGAGAAATGCAATACAAAGAATATAATGTAGGTAATATTTATTTTATATATGAATCTATAAAAAAAGGTCTGCCAGAATATTGGTTGGCAAATATTTACACATGTGTCTCTGCATTGGTATAAATCGTACAGATAATGACCTTTGTATTGCGTTGTCAAAATATATAGAATTCTTTCTTTATTCTGTGACAAGATAGAAGTAAAAAAAATTTCTTTTGTCCTTGTTGCTTATCCAAGACATCTGCCTTGGGTTTATTCCGAATTCAGAAAGGCAAAAAAAGAAAAGAAAACTGCATTTATAATACAACATACTTACTTCATTTTTTTCACTTCATAAATATGTTTACTCCATTTTCTTTCTTTATCTCTTTCTGTCGTCCTGTTGCACTCTCGCTCCCTCTTTCTTTCTCATTCTCATTTTCTTTCTCCTTCTCTTTTACTTTGATAAATCTTTACATTGTCTCTTTATTATTTCTTTCTTTATCTCTTTCTATTGTTCTGCTGCACTCTCTTTCCCTCTTTCTTTCTTTTCCTTCAATCTTTCTTTCTCCTTTCCTTTTGTTCTGATATAACTTGGCATTATCTCTTTCTTTTATTCTTTCTTTCTTTCTCTATCTCTATCCCAAATTATTTCAGTTTCTCTTTCATTCTTTTGACGTTATTGTTTCACTATTTATCCAAATTAATTTTTCTTTTTCCTTTCTAGTTTTCGTCTTATCGTTGAATATTAAATGTTTCCCCCTCTCCCTTTAGCACTTGCCTTTATCTTTCTTTCTTTCTTTCTTAATAACCTTTACTCTTTTGCCACTCTCTCTCTATTCCTTTCTCTCATTTCCTTTTACAGTCTCTTCTTTTTCTTTACTCTTTTTTCAATCATTCACAATTAAATTTCTTTCCTTCTTTCTTCAGCACTTACCTTTTTATTTTGTTTTTCTATAACATTTTGCTAGTTCCCACTCTCTCTATTTCTTTGTCTCTTTTCTTTTACCTTTCTTTCTCCCAATCTTATGCAATTCAATTCCCCCCTTCTCTCTCTCTTTAACACTTTCCTTTTTCTCTCTTGCCAAAATTTTTTACAATTTACCACTCTCTCTATTTCTTTGTTTCTTTTCCTTTCTTTCTCCAAATCTTATGCAATACAATTTTCCCCCTCTCTCTCTTTGACACTTTCTTTTTCATTCTTGTCAAAATTTTTTACAATCTACCACTCTCTCTATTTCTTTGTTTCTTTTCCTTTCTTTCTCCCAATCTTATGCAATCCAATTCCCCCCTTTTCTCTCTCTCTTTAACACTTTCCTTTTTCTCTCTTGCCAAAATTTTTTACAATTTACCACTCTCTCTATTTCTTTGTTTCTTTTCCTTTCTTTCTCCAAATCTTATGCAATACAATTTTCCCCCTCTCTCTCTTTGACACTTTCTTTTTCATTCTTGTCAAAATTTTTTACAATCTACCACTCTCTCTATTTCTTTGTTTCTTTTCCTTTCTTTCTCCCAATCTTATGCAATCCAATTCCCCCCTTTTCTCTCTCTCTTTAACACTTTCCTTTTTCTCTCTTGCCAAAATTTTTTACAATTTACCACTCTCTCTATTTCTTTGTTTCTTTTCTTTTACCTTTCTTTCTCCTAATCTTATGTAATTCAATGCCCCCCCCCGCTCTCTCTCTTTAACACTTTCCTTTCTTGTCATAATCTTTTGCTATTTCACACTCTCTCTATTTCTTTGTCTCTTTTCTTTTACCTTTCTTTCTCCTAATCTTATGCAATTCAATTAATTCAAGTAGTAATAAAAAAAGCCCATCCCATCTCTCTCTCACTTCCGCTATAATAAAATAAATGTTTTCACTGCTACAGTTGAATTAGTCAAATAAAGCTTCATAAGCTTCTACTTAAAGTTATTACTATATAAAAATAACTCTTCTTTTTTTCTTTCTAAAACAGACTCTTCTCATCTCCTTTTATTTCTCTAT
>OZ038504.1:35869326-35909326 GCA_964036315.1 Acanthosepion esculentum | reverse complement strand
TAGGCTAACATTCTCAGCTGACATGAAGTGGAGAGATTATATTGAATCCATTGCTAGGTCTGCTGCAAAAAAAAGTTGTTTCACAAAATGTAGATAAGGAAAGCAAGAAGAAAAGACTAAACATCAGTTGTAAGAAGACAACTTGTATGATTGTTAACAAAAGGGACAGCCCAACATGTGAATTACAAATTAGAGATGCCAAATTTAAGCAAGAACAAAAATTTGAATATCTAGGAAGTTTTAAATGGAGGACAGAATGAGCAACACCTAAATCCGAACGTAGATTGGGATAGTGAAAGATGCCTTCCCAAAGCTAAGCAAAGTATCAAAAAGAGTCAGTCAGTTATGTGCCATGTGTGATACATGCTTAGGCAATCATGTCTCTTTCTATAGATGACTGGTGAGGCAGATATTTTTCCCCGCATTAGGTTGCCATTTCTTTCTGTGGTAGACCAGTTGCCATGCAAGGCTATAGAACCTGGTCTGACCTGCTATTTACTCATAGCTGGAAGGAGAAGAAAAAATGGATTCATACCTTTCCCAAGACTATTAGCACATAAGTGAATGTAACATAGCATTCTCACAGATATCACAAGCAAGAATGTATGATCCAGATTTGGAGGTGGTGTCTGAGATTGTAAAACATATATCTAAGCCAGGGAAGGGGTTAACAAAATCAATGAGTTAGATAAAGTTTAATTTTGAATATATGAGGTTAAATCTGAAGTCATCATTTCATTTGAACAATAAAATATCATTACATATCCTTTCCATCCTTAGAAAGTAAAATATATTTGAGTACTTCACTAGTTGAAGTAATTGTAAACAGAATATCTCAGTCGATAGATGATTTTTAGAAAACTTTGTTCAAAAGTCTGGAATGCAAGAGCCCGGAGCTAGAAAATTTGTTTACTGTGCGCTGGTCATATCAACTTTATTGTATGTGTCAGAGTCATGGACCCCTTACCGAACACACATCAACAAGTTGGACTGATTCTGTCATAGTATATTTGAGTACACATGAAAAGATCAGCTTTCTAATGAGGAATTGTTTGCTACGTGTGAAGCATATATATATATATATATATATATATATATATATTTATATATATAGGTTTACTCAGAGAATATAGTTTCCACAGGGAACCTTCTAACCAACAACAACCATCCTCGGAATAGTGAGCCTCACTTCTTTGTTTATTCTTGGTCTCGGAAAATAACCACAGATATGTTCAAAAATTCTGACTTGAAAATCCTTCTTTTTGTGTTTCAATTTAATCATATATATATATATATATATATATATATATATACATTATTAATATCATCAATCTTATTGCCAATATTGTTATCATTTTGTTGTTTTTTTTATTTTTCAAATTTCATTAACCCACCTATTAAATCTACATATTACAGCAATCACACATGGTCCATCTTTCATTTTAGTCATATATATATATATATATATATATATATATATATATATATATATATATATAGTTGAAATTTCACTATATTTATTGGGGAAGATTCCTTGATTTCACAGAAGATTTACAGTTAGAAACAATATGGTCATAGAAATCAACACTGCATGGTGACAGTCAGTTTCATGTTTCAATTCCATCTTCTAGAGTAGAGGTGCTTAGTCTGAAAATCTCAATACAACATGAAATTGACAGTCATCATACAGTGTTGATTCCTATGTCCACAGTCTACAAAGTTGACTCATGTCTCACTCACTCTCTAAGGTTTGAAATAATTCTTTAAATATGAAAAATCTTTCTTGAAGCTTTCATTCTTGTTTTAATTTCAAGCTAATTGATTAAATTTAATATTTCCAATAAGTAAAATATTTTGTTGTATTTCAAACCAAATTTAAATTGACTGGAATGATTATTTTTTTTAAACTGTTAAAATTGCTAAAAATCATATAATTCAGTTTGTACGTTACCCGGATCAACATAGTCCTGAGGAAGGCTACATGGCACAATTGCTGAAACGTGATAAAAATGAAGATGAGTTTAATAGTTCAAATCTAAATAACATAACTAATCATAGACTTTTCATGGAAAAACTTGTTTTATCATGTTCCTCGAGTTAATAGAATGAGCCAAATATCGTCAGTCTAATCTGACTCTTAGAAAGATAAAGTACAGCAAGATTCAAGTACTTCCTTGATTAATAAAAACCATTCCACCAATTCTTGAGTGAACTTAACACCCAGTAGACATTCAAAATATGGAACATCATTGAGAGTGCAACTGTTCAAAGTGACTGGAGAAAAATCCAGGTCTCATTATTGATGGTGAAATGGTACTAATTATGTTTCTGAGCTACTGAATGTACTTAGTCAATTTCTTTCCCATTGAGCTTAAAAAGTGATTAGCAACAAGCCTGAGATCATCCTAACTTTTGGAAGTTCAATGTTTACTAAAGATCTGACAAGGATGCTACAGCAAACAACTTCTGATTACTTGAACTGTAATACCCGTCTACTACTATGTGTCCCTCACAATGACTTACCTAGTGAGCAAGTGCCACTCAACTGCTAAATGCATATACCACTTGGCTCTCTGCCAAACTGAAGTGGTAGTGAGTTGTTTTTAGTCAACTATTTAACAACAGCATATAATACGTCAAAAATAATGAAAAAAAACTTCTTTTTCTTCTTCTCCTCCTCCTCCTCCATCTTCTTCTTCTTGTATTCATTCACCTTTGCACCTGTCCAATATTGCAAGAATGCTAGATAATTCCCTCACAGATAAAGAAGAGACTTGAAGCAACAGAAATGTGCTTCTACAGAAGGATACTGAGGATGCCATGCACTGAACCTGTGAGCAACAACAAAGTTTTAAAAGAAAATACAAACAAAAAGGATGCCTATACTTAAAATCAGGAAGAAATTTCTAAGGCACATACAGAGAAAAGAGGGTTTGGAAAATTTGATACTCAAATGGACAGATTGAAGGCAAGAGGTGTAGAGGAAAACAATGCATTAGCTAGCCAGCAAGCTTGTGTAAATGGATGGCAGAACAAGGTTTATAAGGGATAACAAAAAGACAAAATTTATTAAGAGCTACAAAGGAGAGGAAATTGTGGAGAGCCATGATTGCCAACATCCTGAAGGGACATGGCACATAAAAGAAGAAGAACATAGAGGTGGCAATTCCACTGTCTAAAAAGCCTATTTGCTGTGGAAGCCACAGCTGCAGCACTAGCATGGTGAAGATGTGGCCCTATACTCCACTTTGTACAAGACCTAATAGCCACTCAAAGTAGAGGGATTTCTCTCTCTAAAGAAAAAAGTAAACAACATTTCAAGCAAGAACAGTAAAGTAGCTAGCTGAATAATAATAAAATCCAAGATACGTTCTAGACTAAATTAATGTTAAATGTTACAAGATGGAGACTTTCATTGCAACTTTGTTTCTGTATATTTAACAAACTCTCTTTCCCAAAAATAAAAACACATGTTTACATGTTTCTTTATTTAAATATCTTAACATCTTTCAAATTTCTAAATTACTTATACTCCCCAGGTCTATGCCTACCATTTTATTCCTTTTTGTAGTGATAAAAAATTTGACTATATTGCCTTGAAGAGGAACTTGTTCAGATATGGCTTTATTTTCATCTTTATCAATTGTTTTACGTTCAAAAGATACCATTTAAAATGATTCCTTTTAACAAGAACCGCCATGATTCCCATAACTCTTTAACCCATGTATAGGAACCACATATGCTACAGTCCTAGCAATAACAATGTTTCTTGAGCAAGATAGTCTGACAGAGCCCAACCATCTCCAGGGTGGTTTGAATTCAAAGTTTTCCTTCTCCTAGACTGGTTGCCACCCAAGGCTATAGAACCTAGTCTATCGTGCTATTTACCCATAGCTGGGAGAAGAATAGATGGTTTCATACCTTTCCCAAGGGTATTAGGACATAAGTGAATGTAATAGACTTGACTGGAATTTGAACTCTGCTCTCTGAGCCTTCAATCTGAGCCACTATCCATTACTCGACTGTGCCTCTGCTACAGGCACTAGACATTCCATAATGCTCTTTGGAATGAACTCCAAAGTACTTAATTTATTCAAATTAACTACAAAATCATATTCTTTACATTTTTTAAATAAGGACAATTTTCGCTCTCTCTTCAGAATATCAGTGATCATGGATCTCCACAGCTTCCTGTCTTTTGCGACACTCAGCAATTCTTGTGTCCTTCTGTCCTCTATTTGTCATTTTAGTAAATATTCCTCCATCGATTGGCTCAAACTTGTCAAGTAGGTACTATGCTCCATGTTCCTTCATTAGGTAACTGATTAAGGTTCTCCACAGCTTCTTGTTTCTCTCAGCTATTATTACCTCTTTACAATGCCTCTTTGTCTTTACATCATTTGTTCTTCCACTACTTAGCTTTTAGATATTATCATTAATGGCTAAATACTAGCCATGTCAAATCTATTTTGATCTTATTGGAAATCAATCTTGGAGCTTTGTTCATTGTCTTTTTTTTATGCCTGAGTATAATACTTAATGGCACTGCAAGTAACTCATGACAGTTAAGGAAACATTAACCCATTAGCTGCAGACAGCAGGAATATCCATCATTAGAGATCTATGACTTAACAGCGAGGAATAGAAATATCTGCTGGAATAACTTAAATTCAAAATGCATAACAGGTAAACATAAGTTAAGACTTGTTTTTATAACTTTATTTCTAACAAAACAGATATACAACTTCAACACACATTAATGACCATTGCCCCAGGTTGAAGCTAAGTGGAAATAAAAAAAAGTGTAAATGATTTATTCTTTCCACTGATGCTATACCAAAAGATTTCGTTTGGTTTGGTTTGGTTTGGTTTAGTTTGGTTTGGTTTGGTTTGGTTTGGTTTGGTTTGGTTTGTTTAATGGCACAACTCCTTATGAAATTTAATTTTCTTAGGAGCTTTGGTAATATTATTTTTTTTTTACTATTAAAAGCTTTTGCTTGAATTTTTATATTTTCATAGTGTTTTGAACCCATTTTGGTTTGGTTTAGTTTATTTAAAAGCATATCAATTCCTCCTGGGTCATTTAATGCCAAAATTTAATTTTCTTAGGAGCTTTGGTAATATTATTTTTTTTTTACTATTAAAAGCTTTTGCTTGAATTTTTATATTTTTATAGTGTTTTGAACCCATTTTGGTTTGGTTTAGTTTATTTAAAAGCATATCAATTCCTCCTGGGTCATTTAATGCCAAAATTTAATTTTCTTAGGAGCTTTGGTAATATTATTTTTTTTTTACTATTAAAAGCTTTTGCTTGAATTTTTATATTTTCATAGTGTTTTGAACCCATTTTGGTTTGGTTTAGTTTATTTAAAAGCATATCAATTCCTCCTGGGTCATTTAATGCCAAAATTTAATTTTCTGAGGAGCTTTAGTAATTTCATTTTTTTACTATTACAATCTATTGCTAGAAGTTTTACTATAAAATGTATATTTATACTTTCATAGTGTTTTGACCCAAATTTGGTTTGTTTTAGTTTAACAGCATATCAACTCCTTATGCATCATAAAATGACAAAATTAATTTTTTTGTGAGCTTTGCTAAGTTTTTTTTACTATTAAAATCTATGGCCAGAATTCTTTCTATAGCTGTGTTTTTAATTTTTACTTTTAAAATCTTTACTTTTAATAGTAAAAAAAAATATTACCAAAGCTCCTAAGAAAATTAAATTTTGGTATTAAATTACCCAGGAGGAGTTGATATGCTTTTAAATTTTTTCTCTAGCTGTATTTTTAATTTTTACTATTAAAATCTATTGCTTGAATTTTACTATAGCTATATTTTTAATTTTTAATATTAAAATCTATTGCTTGAATTTTTACTATAAAAATGCATTTTTATACTTTATAGTGTTTTGACACCAGTTTGGCAGTTCACTATTTGCCTATTGCTGGGACTGTAACAAATGTTACCACTCTAGATCTGGTTGGATCTGTGAACAGCAATTAAGACCAAAAGATTGTGGGCAGGGGATAGTCAAGCTATGACAATAGGTTGGTATACCAACTAGCATATTATTATGTAGCTTGACTGAGGAAAGAGGGATTGGAAAATTTGACATTCACAGGACATACTGAAGGCAGGAGGAATAGATTAAAGCAGGGTATAATCTACCTAACGATCTGGAAAATAGGAAAGATAACAAAATTTTCTAACTGTTACAAAGGACAGGAAGTTGTGGAGAACCATGATCACCCATGTCCTGAAGGGACACAGCACATAGAAAAATAAGAATATATATGGTAATAATACCTGTGAGAATAGCTGGTTCCATGCAGAAATATTCAGCATTCTCAAGTCCACTAACCATTATCACTCTTTCTAGTAATGATTGGAGTTTCCTTCCTAACCTTTTGTCTAAGATAGTGTGGAAAGTCAATATCTTGATTATATCATTATTTTCCCTTCTAATCACATGTGCTACCCATTTTAATAGTGGCTACTGTTCAAAGTCCTCAAGAGATGTGTTTTTTGTTATTTGCTAAAGCTCTTTGTTAGTGATTCTGTAGTGTCAGTCTATAAAATATTATAAAAGATTGCTTTTGTTAAGATCTAAATGAAAGTGATAAAAAATGGACATGTAAAAGCAAGAAGAAAAATTAATAACAAAAAAGAGGGGTAACAAAAAATAACATTACCATGAAGTGGTAATATCGAAATGCAAACACAATAAACAAAAACGACAATTAAACCAGTTTATTGGTCCTCTCTCATCAAGGATGAAAAATGTGAATGTGAGCAAATATAACACTTATATGCTAATTAATTTGAAACCTACCATCCACACCTATTTGCAGAGAGACGGCTGGTAGGACTAAATGTAAACAGACTCCAATAACTTCAAATGAAATTCCGTGTTGGCTTTCCTAAAAACTGTGGAGGCATGGAGGAGTAGTGGATAGCGGCTCGGATTGAGGAATTGGAGAGCTGAGTTCGAATTCCAGTTGAATCCATTACATTCACTTGCATGCTAATACCCTTGGTAATACCCTTATATTTTTACTAATAGGACCATTCTCTCTCTCTCTCTCCCAATCTCTCACTTTCTCTCTCTCTCTCTCTTTATATATATATATATATATATATATATATATATATATATATATATATGAATGAGGCACAGTCGAGTAATAGTTAGTGGCCTGGATTGAGGAATTGGAGAGCCGAGTTCAAATTCTGGTCGAATCCATTACATTCATTTATGTGCTAATAATCTCGGGAAAGGTATGAATCATCTTCTCCCCCCAGCTATGGATAAATAGTAGGACAAACCGGGTTCTATAGCCTTCGATGGCAACTGGTCTACTGCAGAAAGAAATGACAACCTACTGTGGGAAAAAATCTGCCTCGTCAGTCATGTATCGAAAGATACATGATCACCTAAGCATGTATCATGCATGGCACATAACTGACTGAAGAACTGAGAATATGCCTTGGTCTAAGACTGGGATTATTACTGATTTTTTTAGCAAATGTTCAGCTGTCGCTGAACCAGTTTCACTCACACAACCGTGCAAACTGTCCACCTTTCTCTTGCGAATATTGGCTAGTACATGCTGATTGATCCTTGCTTTCAACCTTTGACCCATGCTACCAACATAGTCAGCATCAAACTGACATTTGAATTGGTAATCTACAAAACTGATACGATGATGAGGTAGTATGTTCTTCTGGATTGCTCTCAATATTGGTCAGGCAACAAAGATAATATGTGGGTTGGCTGACTGATAACAGTCGTTCCTGAACACAGAAATCAGTTTAGCAAACGTTCAAAGGATTCATTCCGTTGAAGCCATTTTCAATCATTGTTGAAGCACTGATAGCATATCATACAACTTTAATTAATTATATTAAATGGGAATTGAACCGCAAAATAGTCTGTAGAATTCTCTATGGAAGTGAGTCATAAGTTATCTAACAAGCACAACCATTGATTCTTGGTCAAAGAGAATAATCATTTGCCCGCCCCTTTGACTTAATTTTTCATGTTTTATTATTTTTGTACACGTTTCATTCACCAGTTTTCTTCCTGAATTAGAAGAGTTCCTGCTTTTGCAATTTTTCTAACTCTGTAAGCAAAAGAACCCATAAATTCCTTGTTATGTAAATTGGAAATAAGAAAGAGTTAAACTAAAACTGTAGAGAACACAGATACAGCAAATATGTTGCTTACAAGAGATTTTGATGGATTCATATATTATTTATGCTAGATGATGATAACTTTGTGGTCAGGCCATTATAAGCTTAAAACAGTGTATATTTTTTTAAGCATTTCACCCCAAGCAAGGCAGGAGTGCCACTAGTATGCCAGGGGTTACAGAGGGTAAAGATAAGAGAGAAACTGGGTATAGGGGAGATTGAGGAAAGGATAAAAAGAAGAATGTGGAACAAGGCATCAGAAGATGATGGATGACTGATGTTACATTTAAATTTTTGAAGATTATAGTTATCGGGGAAGCAAGTAAGAGGAAAGGAGTTCCTCTGTCAGGAAGTGCAAGAGAAGAAGCTGTTGGAGTAGAAGAGGTGCATACATTTAACTGTTTCAACAGTAAAAGGGTGGGACCAAGATGCCAAACTTGTAACAAGCTTAAATTCATGCAATTGGGTCACAAGGGAAAATATCATCAGAGCAGTTGCAATGAAATTATTTGTAGAAAAGACAGAGGGAAGCCACATCATGTCTGTGAGAAAGTGACTCATCCAAGAATGTAGTTTGCCCAAGCACTTTCCATGGAAGTAGTGATAAAACAGGGAAAACTCACCATAACCTGCCTGAAGTTGGAGGGTGGAAAAATAATTCATCACCCACAAGGACTTAGAGATGCTTTTGATTCTTTCCCTCTCTCTCTCTCTCTCTCTCTCTCTCTCTATATATATATATATATATATATATATATATATATATATATATGGAGAATGAATATACACACACATACTTAAATATATACACACATACTTAAAACCTATATTTTTATCATATATATGTGTGTGTATAATAATTAAGTTATAAATGAATATGTCTTTCATTCTTCGATGAATTTAGAAGCAAATCTAGAAGTGTATACAGGAACTTGTTTTTATATTCAAAGATAAAGTTATTGTTGAGAATAAATAAAGTGTTTTTCTTAAATATTTCATCCCAAGCAAGTCAATAATGCTACTGGGATGAATGAGGTTACTGAGTGTTAGAGAATATGAGAAAAACCACTATTAAGGAGAGAGGACACTAACAGAATAAGAATTAAAACGACAGAAAATAACACTTGACTGTTGCTTTTAAATTTTTGAAGATCAGGTAGCAAGAAGCCAGAAGAGTGTTCCAGAAGCAAGAAGTGTGATAGAAGAACCATTTAGCATAGAACTTACGGTTGCATCTATATTTCAACTGTAAAATGATGAGATCTTTTCACCAATCTAGTACCGCACTTAAATAGTTACCCCCGCCACCAAACTGGAGTCTAAAGACTATGAAAGTATAAAAAATTTTATCTTAAAAATACCATATTATAGTAAAAAAAATTACCAGCAATACATTTTTGTTAAAAAAAAAAAAATATATAAATATTACCAGAAATACATTTCTGGAAAGAAAAAATATTACCAGCAATACATTTCTGTTAAGAAAAATATTACCAGCAATACTTTTCTGGAAAGAAAAAATATTACCAGCAATACATTTTTGTAAAAAAAAATTACTACTGCTCCCACGAAAATTAAATTTTGGCATTAAATGAAGTATAAGGGTTGATATGCTGCAAAACAAATAAAACTTTTTGAGATGTTTTCTCTGTCATATATATATATATATATATATATATATATATATATATATATTAATTATTTCACTTTCAAGCAAGGCAATAAAGCCACTAAGACAATTGGTTACTGAGTGTGAAAGATTAAGTAAAAGAAAAACATTATTAAGGAGCAAGAACAATACAAGAAGAGGAATCAAAAGATGAGAGAAAACAGTTTTACATTGCATTTAAATTCTTGAAGATTAAAGTTGGCGGGAAAACCCAAAAGTCAGAAGAGAGTTCAACGAGAGAGAAACATCTGTCTATATCTCTGAGATGAGGTATTATGATAACTTGCATCATTAACATTACTCAGACTGTTATCCCCATCTTTATTGCCATATTTACAAGTGAAGAGAGAGTTGAGTTAAAGGGAAATAACTGAATTGTCCCGAAGTGGCATGGCACATGGAACTAGATCAATCTACCCCGGTGGATGAAATAAAGGGTTTGGTGTGAAATTCCAATCACCTGAAGAAGGCTGGAGTGTACAACAGCCGAAACATTGTCAATATGGCAATAAAAATGAGGATAACAGTTTGAGTAATGTAAATAATGCAAGAAAAAAAACGTAATAGAAGAAACTATTTGCATAGAAATTACAATTACATTTAGCCATTTTAACTGTAAAATGATGAGACCTTGCCGCCAACCATTAATGAAACATGTTAGAAGAATCAAATGCTATCTAATTACACTAAATATATATTACTAATGTATCATGTTGAAACACCAGATCACAAAAGTTAAGCAATGTTGAGCGTGGTCAGTATGTACACTTGAGAATATCTGGTGCTATTTTTTTTTTTGAATGTGTAGGTCATTCAGATCACTGAGTTATAGCATCTGTCTTGTCAAGCAGCATCCATGTGTAAAATATTACGTATAGCATGATACTAGTTTGTCTATGTGGGGTTTGGATGATAATGTACAACAATGTAGCGAACGTCGGGGACATTTTAAGTAACATAGGAACAAACAGAACAACTGTACATAAAAACGAGAAGTTGAAATTTCTTGAATACATAATGTGGAAAGAGGGCACGGAAACTTCAGCACTCACAAGACATACTGAAGGCAAGTGAGACAGAATGAAATAACAAGAAATATATCTAGTAAGCTTGTGTAAATGGTTGGCAGAACAGGGATATTTTTTTTTTTTTTACTTTTAGTATTTTTATTTATTTATTTAGAGTGATATCCATATTAGGACACTGAAAACTCTCAACAAGATAAGATAGAAAATAGCTTTTATCTCAGTGTTAAGCATCATATAATTATCATGCTATGTGTTGGGTCAAAAGTAAAATCTTTTTTTTCTTATTTTGTTTTATTATTCTATACTTTTCTTTTTGAAGATGAGAACATTTCATATTAATTTGTTTGACTCTCATGAGACCAGATTATATGCTTTATGGCTGCACATCATCTCTGATTGGGTGATGGTTGAAGGTTTTACAAATGGTGGCATTAAAACATGTAAGGGTAATGAGTCTTTTCGATGAAGCTGACGAGTTAAAAGTATGCAATTCATACTCCGTGCTATTGTGTTATGTTCTGATTAAAAACAAGTCGATCAAATAAGTGTGTAAATGGCTCTATCCTGCATGAAAGGAAATAATTATTGATTTATTGCAATTTGTTACAACAACTCTTTTTTTTTTATCTAACAAAAGAATATCTCTTTGTTATCTGGCTGAAGATATCTTCCTAACCACGATAAAATGATGGCTGCTCCCCACAAACTGTCTTATCAATTTTTGATTAAAAACTGAAAAAGAAATATGAAAAAAAAAAAAACTATCACCATGATAAGAATCAATTCTAGAAGGAGGGGTGAATATTGACCAGTATTTTTTGATTTCATGGTTGAAAGATGTAAAGCTTATTTCTATGGGTTGGGGGACATCTCCATTAACAATGAGTAGCGAACATTAAAAAATGCCTTTTCTAAATATGCAATCATTATCAAGGTGAAGTCACAAGAAACATGCAGATATACATGCATGAAGGCACATCTTAGAATGTCGATAAATATAAACAAATACTATTTCACATATAATAATGACCAGTTCATTCTCTGAGCATGCCGGGTTAGCCAATCCCTGTTGCAGATGCCTGCTCAGGCATATTTGTATTTGTTCAATACTCACAGAGCCTACCTGTGTTTTATATTGCAACTATGCTAATCATATCTTAGTTTTTGAGAGAGAGAGAGAGAGAGAGAGAGAGAGTGCATAATCTAGTATTGAAACAAGTTTGAAGAAAAGTAGTACACTCGAAACCTCAGTTACAATGACTTATGTGTACATGCTAGCGCAACCATTGCGAAACCGTGCTTTAGGTCTTGATGAAGGCAATCCAATTTTATAGACCAGCCTTAGAAAACCACAAAGCACTTCACCAAATAACAGCAATTGTATGCATTGAACACTCTCAGCAGTAACACTAGCTAAAACGAGCAACACATAGAAGGTTAAATAATTATATAATCAAGATGCTAGCTTTCCACACTACCTTAAACAAAAAATTTGGATGAAACCTCCCATCAGTATCAGAAAAAACAATCCCAAGATTCTTGACCAAATCCAAAGAAGGATCTGTAATGTAATCGATGCTTTGACCAGACATATTGACTAAAGTCAAATTTTCACCAATGTAATGTGGCTTCCATCTGTTTTTTCTACAAATATTTTCATGGCAACTGCTCTAAGGAGCTTTTTTTCCTGGTGCCTCAACTACATGAATTTAAGCCTGCTACTAGATTGAAAAGTAGGTCCCACCATTTTACTGTCGAAATAGCTAAATGCAACTGCCACTTCTACTCCAACAGTTTTTTTCTCCCACTTCCAGCCTGTGGAACTCCCTTCCATTTTCAAGATTTCCTGATAACTACAAACTTCAAAAATTTAAATGCAAGTCTATTTTCTTGAAACCTGTTCATTTTTTTGTCCTTCCCTCAATCCTATTCTCAGTTTTCACTTTCACTTTCACTCTCTGTAACCCTCTGTATTCTAGTAACATTCCCGCTTTTTGGGGGATGAAATGATTAAAAAAAAATGATTAAAAAATTTAAAAAAAACAGTGGGTTTGAGAAGCCTATCTTTCTAAAAAAAACTCTTTTAAGAAAAATAAAATATAAAAATTTCAACTGACAGTAAGACTAACTGTTCTAGTCAATGAAAGCGAAATGTTTCCTTGTATAGAAACGACTAATTTCACCATTACCATTAACCCAATGTTTGATAGCATAATGCAAAGAGCTGATCGAGCCTAGGAGGTCAGACTAGCTAATTTCCCAGATCTCCTCCTTTGACAAATCATATATGTTTGATGTAAAACAGGTTGACATTATTTAACCTACAAAAAGAAACCAATGATCTTGCTTTGATCTCAAGCAAAAAAAAGAAAAGTTATTTTTGTCATGATATAAAAAAAATGCCTGAAAAATCTGTAAATTATTAATGCATATTGGCATAATGCCAATCACAGTCATTCTAAAGATTTCTCATAACTTGCTTGACATGTACAGGAAATGATAAAGATAATGTCTAATGCAACCGAAGATAATGGTTAACATTATGATTTATACTTTTTTTTTTGATCATTACACTCTAAACAAGGCAACAAAGCCACAATGATGCAAGGAGTTACAGAGTTTGAAAAAGTAAAAGAAAAAGAAAACATTATTAAGGAGAGAGAACAATAAAAGAACAGGAATTAATAAAACTAAGGATACCGATTAGCATTGCTTTTCAATATCTGTCTATATCTCTGAGATGAGGAATTATGATTACATACATTATTTACATTATCTGGGCTGTTATCCTCATCTTCATTGCCATATTCACGATGCTTCGGCCATTGTACGTTCCGGCCTTCTTCACGTGATTGGAATTTGGGACTGAACCCTTTATTTCGTCCACCACAGTAGATTCTTCGAGTTCCACATGTTATGCCTTTTCCAGATGTCTCAGTTATTTCCCTTTAACTCAGCTACCCAAGTTGTGGTTCACAACCGCTGTAGAGGCATGGCATGTTGAACTAGAACAATCTACTCCATTGGATGAAATAAAGTGTTTGGTTCGAAATTCCAACCACCTGAAAATGTCTGGAGCATACAATGGCCGAAACATTGTGAATATGGCAATGAAGATGATGATAACAGTCCAAATAATGTAAGTATTGCATTTCAATTTTTGAAGATCAAAGTTGACTGGAAAGCAAGAAGTGGAATGTAAATTCCACTAATGAGAAATGCGAAAGTGGAAACATAGAACTTACAGTTACATCTAGCCATTTCAATTGTAAAATATTGCTGCCAATTATTTAAATTCCTAAAGTCTAAGCACCAAAGATGAAAGTGATATTTATTCTTGTTACAAGAAATATGGCAAAAGGGCAATGTAGAAAGGCTGGTCTTCTTCTGTCTTATCTTTAAACTTAGCCACAATCACTGATCCAAACAAAGTACAATTCTTACTACTCACCATAATACCACAATGTCTCTATAAAGCCCTAACTCATCCTCATATATACAATTTGTCTGTGGCTGTGATGGGAATGCTTGATGGCGGTAGGAATAAAAACAGCAATTTTTAAAAACTAACACCAGTGCAAATTTGCGATGACAAGATCACCAAAGAGGAAAGCTCATTAAAACAATTTTTGTTTGCTTTATTTTGTTTTTTTTTAATGGCATATCAACTTCTTATGGGTCATTTAATGCTGACATTTTTGGAATCTAATGTTTCTAAAAAAAATGCAAAAGTTTTCTGATTTATTTGGAGAATTCCATGGACCAAACATGTGAGCAACAACAAAGTTTTAGAGAAAATGAAAACAACAAGGACACGTATATTTAACATCAGAAAGGGGAAAGAGAGCTTGGAAAATTTGATACTCACAGGAAAGATTGAAGACAAGAAGGATAGATCAAAACAGTGCATAACCTACCTAGCAAGTTTCACTAAATGGTCAGTGGAAAAGGTTTTAGGAGAGATGATGAAAAGATAAAATTTATTAAGGGATATGAAGGAGAGGAAATTATGGAGAGCCATTATCGCAAACATCCTGATAGAGAAGACAAAGGAGTAATTTCAGACAAATGATACTGCTCAATTTAAACAAACTGTCATAGACTGAACCCAAGAGGACAAATTTAGTCTTCTATTTAGTTTCCAGTCTGGGGAAATAATGGACTGTGGCTCGGATTGCGGAATCAGTGAGCTGAGTTCAATTTCTAGCCAAGCTCATTACATTCAGTTATGTACTAATAACCTTGGGAAAGGTAGAAATCCATCTCTTCTCTCCCTAGCTATGGATAAAATACCAGGACAGACAGGGTTCTTTAGCCTTGGGTAGCAACCAGTCTTGGAGAAAGAAAATTCTGAATTCCAAATCTCCAACTATATGCAAATAGTTGGTCAATCTAGGCTCTGTAGCTATGGTTGGCAGCCAGACTAGGAGAAGGACAACTCTAAATTCAAATCCAGAGTCGGTATCCCTAAGACAGACTTGTCATATTCAGTTTTGTTCTGGCATCTCTTGCAATAATGCCGATGCCAATCTGTATTGGCTTCTACCTTTCCCTTGGACATCATCAGGAGCATGGAGAGCGGAGACATGCTGCATGGGCAACTGTTGATCTCTCATAAAACCCTACCCTGGCCTCTACCCTGGAGAGGGCAGATCCATGGCCCCTTGAGACCAGATGCAAAAATATAATATTTCATATATCAGAAGTAAAAGCTAGATGTTGATTTCCAGGAGGAAGCCAAAATCACTGGAGCCTAGTTCTCACTCTGGTCAGTTCCAGCAAATAAATTAGGGGGATTCAGATCCTTTTCAGCCTTCCTTGTAGCACTGTGGATTAAGATTCTTCTCTAAAAACTGATTAGGCTAATTTATATTGACTTCCTGTTGTTATACCACAACAAAAAGTAGTTTCTTCACATTTCAGTTCTGGACATTCCGTCAGGAATCTTTAAAAATGATTTGTTAAATTCTAAATAAGAATCCACTAAGAAGTCAGAATTCTTAAAAGAAAACTTCGACAACTGGGATTGTACCCATCTGAAGTGAACCATTTTCAACATTAAAATGTGTCGTACAAAAAAGCACATTTTTTATTTTCCATTTTCAAAATAAAATTTTGAATTTAAAACTCGGATCTGAATATGAAAAAAGCAATGAAAGGCTATTTTTATGTAACTTTTAGATTCTTCTTCTTAAAAAAAAAAACAGTTATAAGTTGCTTATTCTTAAAGAACCGTTTCATATGATTTATAAAAATGTAAACTTGAAAACAATTTTTGTTTTGATGCATACAGAAACAGGCTTCATGTTTATTTATTCGTATTGTGATATGTTTACATTGGAAATGAGAAATAAAATGTTGTTAACTTGGTTGACATTCTACAAGGCTTATTTGTATATGTGAATATGTGTGTGCTTGAAAGGTTGTTCTGTCTATCTATTTATCTATATATGTTCCATATCTAACAATCTATCTCCCTCTGTTCCATATCTATCAATCTATCAATCAATATTCCATAACTGCCAATATATCTATCATAAACTACATATAAACCAGGTGGGGGCCAAACCTCAGTTGATGAGCTACATGCTGCTCTTTGACCTTTAATATACGGTTTGCGAAAATACGTTGGCTGAGCTCCTTCTTTCATCACAGTTAATATAAAAGCTAAATAGGAAAAATTTCAAGCCTTATAATTATTTACTGGGCATGAATTGAGACGCCATTGGATTAAAACGTAAGTTTAATGTCCACGGTTAGTAAAAATATTTAAGAATTTAAATCATAATTTTCATGCTAAATCAGAATGAGGTATTGTTTTAGAAAAATTAAATACAATGCTTAATCGCAGTACCTTGTCTGTTGTTTTTAGTGAAATATATATATATATATATTTATTATAAACTGTTACAATGGAAGATCCAAGTTACTGCGGCAAAATTGCGGTTGTTAACAGCCTGATGAGACGTCTTTTTGGACATCAAAACAAATATGCATTTTTGTTGTGGAAACTTGCATGTTCCATTGTAGCAGTTTATAATAAATATTTATTGCTCTACTTCTTGTATTGAGACCTTTTTTAAAATTAATGTCATGAATGTTTGAATTTATGTTCTTTTTTGTTCTTTTACATTTGTATATATATATATATATATATATATATATATATATATATAGGGGAAAATATATGACAAAGTGTAAAAAAGGTTTGTTTGAAGTGTTTCATCCTTAAGAACTTTATCAGATTAAATTTGAATTGTTGGTGCAACTACATGTGCTTGAACAAGACATATATATAAAAATTTATATATTGTTATCTCATATATATATATATATATGTGTGTGTGTGTGTGTGTGTGTATATATATATATATTATAAATATTATTTTAGTGTGTTCAAATGTTTCTGTTTTTTACTTTTTTTAATTAACTTAAATAGTGAAATAACTTTCAACTGGCCTAGATTACAAAATCCTTATAAAGAAAACAAATTTATTCCAATAACTGCATGTTATATACAGTCAATATTTTGCTTTTTGGGATTATTAGGTGGACACTTACCAAAGACCAGTTTTCTATACACAATTTTCTTTGGTGGTTGACTGCCATCTGTTTGTGCCACATGCCCAGCCCAGCAAAATTGATTTTTCATTGCTGTAGATTCTATGCTAGTTGATCCAGAAAGCTTTAATGCTCTGGTTGGTTGATTTTATTTAATGGCATATCAATACTTCTATGGGTTATTTAATGCTGAAATCTACATATTTTGTATGCAATTGCATGCTCTCAAATACAGGTAAAATATACTGCTGGTCATTTTACTACAAATAGATATTGTTGGTAAATTTACTATAAAAATGTATTCTTTTGTACTTTCATAGTATTTTGTTTTTGTTTGGGGGTTCACTGTTTGCCCATAACTGGGACCCTAACAAGTTCTACCACGCTATGTCAGGGTGGACTTGGAAAACATCAGCAATTAAGAGGTGGTTCCATACTCCTCAAAACCTCCAATTTTTAATCAGTGGGCTTGCTGCCAGATGTAGTTTATTATTATACACAGGAATATCTAACACTGTTTGGTATTTGGGCTGAATGACGTCCATTTGATAATGAGTATCCAAGGCAGTTCTCAAAATGGGGATTCACTGGCATTTTGATGCTGAAGGACAATAACTGATGCAGGACACATTTTTGTCCAGTATTTTGGGGACAACTGGTCTTTCAAAAATTTCCACCTAAATCTTCCTTTCTTTTTTTAAAAGATTTACTTAATAAATGCAAATGGCTGGTGAATTTGTAAAATCCTACCTGCCTGCAACCCTCTCTCTCTATGTCTCACTCTCTTTATCTCTGTCTTTTTTCTCTCTCTACCTCTTTCTTCATCTCCTCCCTCTCACACCTGCCCTCCCTCTTTTCCATTGCCCCCCCCTCCTCTCTCATTATTTGTATTCTTAAACATTAGCAAGTTGATTTAATTCAGCTTTGCAGGTCCGTGGAACTCTGGTTGGAAACCTTGTTTATGGGGCCCACAGCCGCCTGGTTGGAAACCCCAACACCCACAATCCTGCATTTTCATTTTAATGAATTGGCAACCCTTAGTCTATATCTGGGGGTGGCCAAACTTGCTTCATGTAAGAAACACATATGATAAAGTTCAAATCTTTGAGAGTCACAAGATTTACACATACATTTTTGTTACATACACATGTGACCACTCTCACTCCCCCCAGCACCCCAAATCTTTAATCCCCTAACCCATGACCTCAATCTTCTGACATTCTTCTGTAACCCTAGCTGACCCAGAAATTTCTTTAATCTCCTTACCCATGATCTCAGACATTCCTCTGTTGCCCACCATTCCTTCTCTCTAAAGGAGTTCCTTAAGGGGCATTTTAACTCATAAATAATGTTCATTTGTTGTAATTTTGATTTTGCTCGTGTGCTGTTATTTTTGAGGATAAGGTTAGCTGTTTTAAATTTTTTGTAGCAGATAATTAATTTGATTTTTTTTGTTCGGGTCAATGTGTTCCTGATCAAACCAAACTCATAAATAATTACACCAGTCACACTACTACACACCTATCTAGATGCCTTATGTTACACCTATCTGATTACAGCTCCATCAGAACCCATTAAAACACACACACAAACTTACCAGACTCCATCCAAAACATACTAGTAGAAAATACAGGCATAATAACTTCACCCACATGTAAAAAAAAAGACTAGAAATAGTGGATACCTTAATAATAAAAAAGTAAAAGCCAACACTCAATATTATTAACTACAAACTCAGCCATAATGTGCTAACTGTGTTCGGAAAATAAAACATCCCTTTAAGTTTAGATACATACACACAACCCACGAACAATTTAAAAAGTAAAAATAAAATCATCCTCAATATTGGCTAAAAGTATAGCCGAAAACACTTGGAATTACAGAACATTTGGAGAGTTTCTACACACTCTGTGTCCAGAAAAGAAAATATTTGTTTGAAGAAAACTTAAATAAAAAACTTACTCGCAGTACCTTGTCTGTCATCTTTAATAAAACATGTATAAATGAGGGGTTGCTGCCTAAATACACAATATATATATATATATATATATATATATATATATATATATATAAAATGTATACTATGTATGAAATTTGATCAAAAAAGAACCAACTAAGTTTGTTTAATTTGTCATTTCATTTTAATCAAATTTGTTTGGATATATATATATATTTTAAATAGGATATAGAATTCCAACAAAGTTTTTAAGAAATTTGACAAATAAAAAACATTGATCGAATATAGATGATTTGATTACGTATTTTGGCATTCTAGGCTTCATCAAATCCAAAACCTCTTGGATAAGATGAAGCCTAGAATATCGAAATGCGTAATCAAATCTATTTTCAATCAAACATATAGGACAAACTGGGAAGATTTTTTCTGACACATTACATCCATTAGGAATTCATCATATGTAACATGTCACAAAATATTTTTCAAATTTGTCATACATCTTTTCTTTCGAAACTGTTCTTGATATATATAAAAAATTTATATATTATTATCCCACATACATATATATATATATATATATATATATATATATATATGATGCATTGAAAATTTCTAGGGCACATAATGAGGAAAGAGGGCTTAGAAAATTTGACACTCATATGCCATATTGAAGACAAGAGAAACAGAAAAAAGCTGCATAATGAGCTTGTGCAAATGCTTGGCAAAACAGGGATTAGGAGAGATAGCACAAAGACAAACTTTACTAAGAGCTACAGAGAGGAAGTTATGGATAGCCATGCTCGCCTATGTTCTGATAAGACACACCAAGAAATATATATATATATATATATATATATATATATATATCTTCTTTTATGTATATGATAAGATAAAGTTTTAAGGTATGCCTATAATTATGTGTTAAAATGACCTATATCAGGGATAGAGCATATGTAAATATAAAAGTGGACACTGATGTCAACACCCAGAGGCAACAATCTATTTCATGCTAAATGTAATCATCCGGCCATGACTAGCATGAAACAGGCCGTTGCCTCTGGGTGTTGAATTTAATGTCCACTAATTTATTAACTATAATTTTTACAAAAAATAGATATGAGTGGGAAGTGTTTTGCATTATTTAAAATTTGATATGAGCACCAGATTTTGAGACTTACCTTCTCAAGCTGCCCAGGAATCACATCAACTGATTTCACCTGAAAGTGTTGTGGTATGGAAAACATAACTACTTGTATTCACCCTTCAAGTTCTTCCAAAGTCTTGGTTTGGTATAGTAGACTTGCTCCTTTAATCAACCCCAAAGAAAAAATTCACACGGTGTTAAATCAGGACTCCTGGGTGGACACATACATAAAATAGAGAAATACTTGTCAATCACCCTTTATATATATATATATATATATATATATATATATATATAAAGAAATATAGTTTTAAGGTGTGCTATATTTATGGGATAAAGTGCTCAATATCAGAGATAGAGTGTATGTAAATATAAATATAAAAGTGAACATTGAAGTCAACACTCAGAGGCGACAGGCTGTTGTTTCCTGCTAGACATGGCCTGATGATTGTATCTAGCATGAAACAGCCTGTCACCTCTGAGTGTTGACTTCAATGTTCACTTATATATATATATATATATATATATATATATATATATATATATATATATATATATATATGTATGTATGTATGTATATATAAATAAAATTAAAAGAAAGAACAGTAAGATATAAAATCCGGTGTTCTTATAGATATTTTTATTTTTACACAATAGTTCTCAATGTAAATTTACAGAGCATTAATATTATAAATGAATTGATTTAAAATATGTTTTTTTCGCTAAAACCATATTTTAAATCAATTAATTTATAATATATATATATATATATATATATATATATATATATATATATATATATATATAGTGTTTGTATAAATAGAACATGGATTATTGTATCTGATCAAAACTGTACTTTCAGGAATATATACTTTTGAGAAAATTCCTTCTCAACCAAATAGATATAACAGTGCTTGTTAAAAGTAATTGGAGAACTGTTAATGTCATGAAGGAGCATGAATAAGTAAGTAAAATTCTTATTGCATTCTGATGATGCAATTCTGATTTTTGTTTTTTAGCCAGAACTAACTTGAATCCATCTTTAACAGTCTCCTTCCTCCACTGATCAATTTCTCTCAACACGTTCTTGCTTTGATTAGGCTGCGGGAATTTCACAATGAAAAGTCATTAATTTTTATTTCTTTGACGCGGTCTCTTTTCAAAAGAATTTTTTGAACTTTCCCTCTTTGGTTTGTTGCACACTTCTTTCCATGGTTCTGGTTCATAGCATTTTAATCAATAATTTGGGACCTTTGTTCCTATTAATTAAATAGAAATAAACATATATTTTAAAATATCCTCTATCAATAAACATTTTTTCAGAAATATTTAACATACAATGAAAAATGTTCTTAACTCTCAGAATGAACTTTTGGTTATTAATATTTCTCGGAGCACAGGGATTTACCAATGTGCCGACTACACAATCAGATGTGACACAAAAGCCATGTTTTTTAAAGTGGGTTTATCGGCAATTTCAAAACTCACTTGGCACTTCACCTCAGGTACTGGGCAATAAACCTCAGCTCCCTCCTGAGGAAGAAGTAAAATCTGTGGGTATAGCCCCCACCCGGTGTTTGGGCTTCATATTAGAATATAAAGAAATCTCATATATTTCTTAGATAGAATAGGTATTCATAAGGGTACACAAAATACAACCAGATATGACACAAGGTCAACGTTTAAAGTGGATTTAATGGCAATACCTCACAAAAATTCTCAAGCCTCTTTGAAACTTCCCCTTTTAGGGATACCTTAGGCACTGCACAATAAGCCCCCTCCTGAGGGAGAGGTACTGTCTGGGGGATGGCCTTTGGAGCTTGGGTTTAGTATCAGAATATGAGGAAAATTTGATACACATTTTCATCATGAAATTTTCTACACTGTTGTTTATCCAAGGACTAAGATCCATTCATGGTAGAGGCTTGTCAGTTAAGTAATGTCAAGCCTAGTCAGTAACTAGATGGGTGACGGCTTGGGAATACCAGTTAATGTAAGCTTGGATGTGTGGGTGGTGCAGTGTATAAAGACTTGGAATTTTAAATTAGAGATCTGAGTTCCAATTCCAGTCAGTTTTTTTATATTCATTTACATGCAAATACCCTTGGAAAAGATATGAATCAACATCTTCTCCCTCCAGCTATAGATTAAATAGTAGGACATGTATCAGTAAATCATTATTATCTTTCAAAAAATTCTAACAATCTAAAAATATTTTCTGGCTTTAAGTAACCTGCAGAAATGTTGATAAACCATAAAAAACGAATCAATCATATCATAAAGATATGTAGGAGAGTTTAACGGTTGACTCTAGACTTGAAAACCTGGACAATGGTATATTGAGGCCGTGCACTGCCCAGACTACATGCACACCACCATCTTGGCCATACGGGCAAGATTTAAAGGAATATAGAGCTTTAAATTTGGGGACAGACTGGCTGCAGGAGTTGCTAAATGGTTGACACTGTTAGCTTCAGGATTCCACTCCAGATTTTCTGTCCAGATTTACTTACATTTTTTTCTTTGTTCGGATATGGCCACAAGTCAGCGGAAGATTTAAATTGGGGTATATATATATATATGCAAGGGACTGTTAAAAGTGGATGTAGGAGAGGATGCCAACATAAAAACTGGTTGGACAATGTGAAACAATGGACAAGTATGACTATACCAGAATTGCTGCTGGCTGCTTTTCATAGAGGAAATTCAGTGTGACATCTGCATTCAGATCCCCTCTATGATTACAAAAGTCAAGGGGATGATGATAATGATGATATATATATATATGTGTGTGTGTGTGTGTGTGTGTGTGTGTGTGTGTATGTGTATATATATATGTGTGTGTGTGTGTATATGTGTGTGTGTGTGTGACTGTGTTTGTGTGCATGTCTTCACAGAATATAATGTGCAGTCAATGATATATATATATATATATATATATATATATATATATATATATTTTTGTCATCCACAGACAGACTGTTTCGCTGTTTCACAGCTCATCAGTGTGGCTAGACGTCCGGTTGCCTCTAGCTACGATCGAAACCCGACTGAATTTGCGTCAGTCGGAACTTCTACCCGCTAAGCCATCAGCGTACGGTACGGGATGGAGGTGAATTTTAGCGTGTTTATTTTTAGATTCGGATAAACACACAGTGACTGAGAGTGACTCAATTCTGTCGAAGAGTCGTGCAGTATTAGCATAAATAGTCACTGTTTACAAATTCACACCCCAAACCAGAGGGCTCAATAGATAGACAGATATACATACATATATATATATATATATATATATATATATATATATATATATATATATATATATATAAATATAAAAGTGAACATAGAAGTCAACACTTAGAGGCGACAGTCTGTCTCAGGCCTGGCGATTGCATCTAGCATGAAACAGACTGTCGTCTCTAATTGTTGACTTCTATGTTCACTTTTATATTTACACAGGCTCTATCTCTGATATTGAGCACTTTATCCCATATATATATATATATATATATATATATATATATATATATATATATATAAATAAAAACATCCTACTGCATCTCCTTAGCTTTTACCGACTTTAGCATCCAGAATGTTTCTCACATATATTTGAATATTATCTGTTACTTCGTTATACGTGACACGTATCTAACCAATAAGAAATAGCCAAAAACAACATACCATAAATCTGCGTCTTTTTATCATTTTTTATCATTTCTGTCTTGATCTCTGACAAAGATTTAATAAAGTGAAACATGTTAGATTAAGATCTGTTTCTTGCTTGTTCTTTTACCTATCATTTTTTTCAGATTCCAATCCATACTCTCGTTCTCTCTCGCTCTCTCTATATATATATACATAAACATATACATATATATATATATATATATATATATATATATATATATATATATATATATGATTTTTTAATTTCTATTATTGCATATGACTTAAATGTATAGCATAAGACTTGATTCATCCATATTAAACTTTGTTTTATTCACTCGAATATATTGTCAGCTTCTCTCAACCAAATGGCCAAATCACATTGAAATATCCGTTTGCTTATGAACACTGAAGTTAAGTAGTATCAAGCCTGGTCAGTAGCTAGATGAGAATATACAGGTGCTGTAAGCTTGTAAGGTCGGGTGGGGTCGGGTGGGTATAATGGATAAAGGCTCAAAATTGTTAATCAGAGAGCTGAGTTTCAATTTCAATTGGGTCTGGTATATTAACTTACCTGCAGATAACCTTGGCAATCATATGAGTCCATCTCTTTAACCCCAGCTATGGGTTAATTAGTAAGCCTTGTATCATTAAACCATTATTATCTCCCCAGCTCCAAATAAATTTTTACAATCTAAAAATTATTTTCTGGCTTTGTAAGCTATGATGTGCAGCTGGATAACAGCTTGAAATTGTTAATCAGAATGCCAAGTTCCAATTCCTGTTGGGTTTATTATATTCACTTACCTGCAAATAACCTTGTAAAACATGAATCCAGATCTTTCCCCCCACTATTGGTTAAATAGTAAGACTTGTATTAGTAAACGATTATTAACATCTCCACAAAAAAATCATACAATCTAAAAGAGGTGATAACCCATAAAAAAAAACGAACCAATCAATCAGAAAAAGTCAACTAGTTTGTGGTATGAGCAGCCAAATTACATTATTTCTGTGGCTTGTAAGAGAGACTGACAAGGTAGCTGTTTATACAACCCCATGTATTAGAAATCTTTGCCGCACTTGCAAAACCCAGATGCAGGTGTGAGGTCAGGTGCTTCTCTATTCGATGGTCAAAAGTGACTCCAGGTCAGACCCACCTTGTGCGCACAGCTTCTTTGAGGGTCAGGTGGGACTTGCATACAACATCTATTGCAGCATCAGTGTGTACACTGCAAAGAGAAGCACTTCCAAAATAATTTCTTTCACATTGCAAGGAGCTTGAGGACACCGTCCTTGAGATAAAAAAAGCCAAGAATAGAACGAAAAAGTTATGATTTTTTTCCATCTAAGATGTAAAGGAAAAAGTAAAAGAAGAGTTGAAAGAAAGAATTCGGTAAATCATTGTGGATGATGTGTGAAGATGAAAGGATTAGAATAGAAAAAAAAATCTCTGTTCAGACTAACAGAAGGAAAAACAAAAATAACTACACCTAATATTACCCAGATAATTAAAGAGAAGCAAAAACATTAAAAAAAAAAACAATGATTACTGATATTAATAAGCCTTTTTTATTCTTAAATCTTTCATCTTATCTTTTTACTAATAGGACCTTTCTCTCTCTCCTCCCTGTCTCCCTCTGTCTGTCTGTCTGTCTGTCTGTCTGTCTCTCTCTCTCTCTCTCTCTCTCTCTCTCTCTCTCTCTCTCTCTCTCTCTCTCTATATATATATATATATATATATATATATATATATATATATATATATATATATATATATATATATATATATATATATATATATATATATATGAATGAGGCACGATGGAGTAGTGGATAGCAGCTCGGATTGAGGAATTGGAGAGTCGAGTTCAAATTCCAGTCAAATCCATTATATTCACTTACATGCTAATACACTTGAGAAAATTATTAATCTCTTCCCTTCTCTCCAGCTATAGGTAGTAATTAGAAAGACAGACTGGGTTCTATAGCCTTGGATGGCAACTAGTCTAGGAGAAGGACAACTCCGAATTCAAAACCTGCGAAGGGTCGTTTGGGGACCTAGTGGCACGTATGCATCTGGTCTTTGTATTAGGCCCTGCAAAAAATGTGGTTGGTTCTGCACAAAGCCTTCACCACTATAATCACATCATATGTGCTGGTGTCTGGGCTTTCAGTTACTAGAAACTGAGCTGCTTGACCCTCATACATTAAATACAACAGGAGAGTCCACTATATATATATATATATATATATATATATATATATATATACATATTTATCACCTTAAGCATTATTTTTAGTGGATACTCATATTTGAGTAGGTGTTACATTTATTTATTAGACATTGTGTTTGTTTATTTTATCTACCAGCCAGAATATTTGAGAAATCTTAGAGAAAAAATTGTTGGTGAGCACAATTTTCTTTGATAGGGTTTTTTGAATATTCAGGTCGGTAGATAAAAATAAATAAATATATGGTTTAATAAATAAACAAAGCGTCTACTCAATATGAGTATTCACTAAAAATAACACTTAAAGTGATAAATAAGATCCATTACCTTAGAAAAAAAAAATATATATGTATATATATATATATATATATATATGATGGACTCTCCAGACGAATGAGGTTCTGAAGACCACAAACTAATTATCTGCATGCCTCTGATGAGCATGACTTTTGAGACTGGCTCAAGAATTGCCCAAAAGACCACCAACAGTAGAGGAGAATGTATTGTATCCAAGTGCAGCAGGAACACTGTTAGCTGTCTTATTTTGGTTTCGTATTTCATGCAGTCGAATGATGCTTACTTCTTGATGGTGCATTATTCCTGCATGGCAGCTAGAACTATACTCTGATCTCTTCATAGCTACCTCTTTAAAGTTCTTGAATGGAATGTTGATGCAAGAAAGGCTGCTCTGCAGTTTATCTTTATATCTGAGCCAAGGTCTACCAACATTTCTATGACCACTATGAAGTAGAAAAGAACATTTGGTATGTGATCATCACTCATCATTGCCACATGGCCAGCCCAACATAGTTGTGATTGCATTATGAAGGTCTTGATGGTACCAATCTTTCATTTCTCAAAAAGGTCGCACTTGACACTTGATCATCAAACATTAGGCCACAGATTGTACAGAGACAGCCTTTATGGAAGACATCTAATCGATTAGTTTGCCATCTATAAGGTGTCCAAGTTTCAGACCCATACAAAAGAGTTGACAAAATTACAGCTCTGTACACTTGGATTTTAGTGCAAAGCTTTATTCCCCTTTCATCCCACAACCTATGATGCAGCAAACCAAAGGAAGCGCTGGCTTTTGCAATGCGATTAACAATCTCGTCATCAAGTGATGCACTTGAATTTACCACACTGCCAAGGTACTTGAGAGATTCGACATACTTGAGATTCTTTCCATCAACTTGTAAAGGGACGTTAGGAAACTTATGAACAGGGGGTCTCTGTTTTACACCTCTAATCTGCTTTGTCAGGCAAGGTCAATGATTAACTTTTGTTTTTAGGAATGGATTTTTCATTTAATAATCTAACATATTTATAGTTTATTGCTTAAATGTTATTAAGTGGCCCTATACCTAAAAATTTTGATAAACCAATAATATTTTTGCTCTTGTATATAAATACTTGTCAAAATAAAATCCTCACATTTGGTTTGATAAAGTCCCTCATAGGACAAAAAGTGTCAGCTAAGATAAGTTTTTCTTTTGTCTTTTTTCATATTGTCTTTTTACAATTATACCCGAACTGACATTTTTACACATATAAAATATAATATATAACTGCTGTATGGGGAATAAATGAATCATAATATGCAAAATCCTATGTGATGCCTTTTATCCCTCAAAAACACTTCTTCAGACTAAACAGAATAGATATGTTTGTCTATCGCTAAGCTGATTAAAAAATAAAATATGAAATAATTACTTTTGTGATGTCAACAAACACTCATTGCCACTTTTGTGATGTCAACGATTGCTTGTTGTAGTAGAGAATTTGTAATCACCGATACAACTATAGTACACCATTGAACAATACTGGTGTCAGACGCCTTCGAATACCACTCACACTAATAGTACTTGCTTGATAATACTCGCTTGAATAGTAATCTATATAGTGATCTAAATAGTATAGAGAAGAGAATAGTGGTGCATATAGTAACAGAGGATAGACTAGAAATAGAGATCGTTAGCCATCTGCTGTTTCCTACATACATGCATTTCCTCTATAGTCATGTAGTCTACTTAGTTCAATAATGGGATCACCTGTGTTTGTCCACTGGCGATCTATGTTCAAACTCAAGTGTCGGCAGTGACATTTTATTTGAATATGACAAATTACGAACTGAGAAAAATGGACAATATCATTAATACACAATTATCAATGATGTAAACGCATGACATACTTGGCATTTGTTAATAAAAATATACAGATTACAATTTAAGAAACTAGTGAGCAATTTGACACTGTATAAAGAGGACCCCTGTTCTAAATTAATTAAAAAAATGATTATTTTTAAATTCTGACACATCTCATAGCTAGAGAAATGTCTAATGTATGCTACTCTACAAAAACCGTTACAAAAATCTTTCTTTTTTTTATGATTGGACCATTTAATATTGTCTACAGAAAAACTTCTTCCTATATTTATTGATGGTCAGTTTGACAAAAATATTATTTTTTTTAAAGAATAAAACTCCAAGATATAAAACATCAAAGACTTAAATATCAAGTTCAGAAAGTATTGTGACTCCTCTGACCAAGTCAGACTTCTGACATAAATCTGGTTGAACAGGCTTCCATCATTTTTGATCAAGGAGTATGCAAGAAGTTCAGAAAGTCATCTTCAAAAGAAGATTTGTTTTCAATTTTGAATGCAATCTGGTCAGATATACTGAAAGAGAAGATCTGATAAATTTGATGACGAAGACAAGAAGAGAGCAAACAAGATAAAAAGTGTCTGGTGAGCTAAATCAGATGTTATACAAGGATCAATTTATCATATATCGAAATTAGATAAATAATAATTTCAGAAAGAGAACATTTCACTGAAACATATTTGAAAATTTCCAAGTGTTCATCTGGTCAAAATGTTCAAAATACATGTAAAAAAGAAAACATTCCGACTCCAGAGTTTCACAGACTGACTCTCCGGCAATCACTCCGTCCACTCGTCAGGGGATATCAGCAATTGACTGTTTATATTTCTTGTTTATTCTTTTATATATGCACTTTTCATTGGTGCAAGGTTGAATTTTTTTTTTTTTACATAGTGTGTTTATATGCGCATACATGTGCTCATGTGCATGCCTGCATATGTGTAGAATGTTGTGGTTATTTCTCTTTCTTGTCATTTTCTTGCCACTTATATATATATATATATATATATACTAGCATGAAACAGACTGTTGCCTCTAAGTGTTGACTTCTATGTTCACTTTTATAATTACACACACTCTATCTCTGATATTGAGCACTTTATCCCATAAATATAGCACACTTTAAGACTATATTTATTCATATATATATATATATATATATATATATATATATATAAGCTATAATTATAAACTATTATTTTGGAGACACAAAGTGTTATTGGGTGTGAGAAAATAAGAAAAAGAGAAACATTATTAAGGAGCAAGAACAATAAATGAACAGGAATAAAGAAGACAGAAGATATCGATTGGCATTACATTTAAATTTTTGAAGATCAAAGTTGGCTGAAAATCATGAAACTGGAAGAGAGGTCCACACATAAGAAGTGCAAAAAAAAACTGTTAGCAAAGAACTTTTGGTTACATCTAGCCATTTCAACATTAAATTGATGAGACTTTGTTGCCAATCTGGTACTGTACTTAAATTCTTAAAGTCTAGGTACCATAGTGAAAAGTAATATTTATTTTGAAAATACAAAAATGTGGCACAAGGCCAAAATGGGGCATAGAGGAAGACTGGTTTTCCGTCTGTCTTATCTTAAACTTAACTAGCCACGATTACTGACCCAAACATACAACAATATTCCTTACACCAAAACAACACATTCTTACTTACCATTCTTACTACAATTACCATAATACCTCAAGTCTCTATGTAGTCTTGACTAGTTCCCATATGTGAAATTTGTCTATGGTGAAAAGTTCATCTGAATAATTACCATGAAAGAATCTATAGAAAAAGCAAAGGAAATCTACATTATGGCAATGGGAAAGTGATTGAAGCTGAGATGCCAGGGCAGGACCAAAAGAATAATTATGAAACAGAATTTTAGAAAAAGAAAATTACACTGAAATATATTAAGAAATTTCCTCATATTCATCTAAAATAAAATAAAAATATTAATAATTTTAGCAAACTGTTCACAATGCATGGAAATAAAATGGTGGCTAATTGACACCAGGAAGATGCATTAAAAATGGCACAATATTTATCCTTATAAATTTGTTCTACAATTGTAAACAAGTTAGTTTACTTCTGATTTATTTCTCTGTAAATAATTGTCAAGAGACATGTTTGCAATTCTTGGGAATGCTCAGGTCTGAACAATTTAGCCTGTGGGTCTATTTGCGATTGCTACTGGATTAAAATTCTGAAATGATTTGTTAGATTTAACATTGGCTTCAAAGTTATTGGAAAGATTTTCCTTGGGTCCACAGCTTATTTTTCCTTGAATGACTGCAAAGCAAAACTATAAAACATGATATGCTTATCACACCTTTCATTTTATTCATGAAGAGTATATACACAACGTACATCATCCTGATTACATGTTAATATTCATAAATCAAGTAACCTACTCTCTCCTAATATATCACAAGTTATCACACATATATACCAATTAGCTAAAACATTAAATCAGTTAATCTTATTATATCTTCCTTCAAAATATTTCACCACAAGCAAAGCAGAATGTCACTTGTACACAGGAGGTTACAAGAAGTGAAAATGAAAGAGAAGACTGAGAAGAGGTAGGATAAAAGATGAACAGGGTTCAAGAAGATAGAAGAAGGTGATTGACATTGCATTTAAATTTTTGATGTTTGTAGTTATCAGGGAAGCAAGTAAATGAAAGGGAGTTCCACAGGTGGGAAGTGCAAGAAAAGAAACTTTTGGAGTAGAAGTGTTGGCTGCAACAGTAAAATGATGGGTCTTTGTTGGCAATCTAGTAACATACTTAAATTTATGTAGTCAAAGCACCATGGAAAAAATCTCATCAGAGCAGTTGCCATGAAAATATTTGTAGAAAAGGCAGAGGGAAGCCACAACATGTCACATCAGTGATAGAGTGACTGAAGTCAAGATGCCAAATCAGGATTGGTTATATTACAGATCTTTTTTGGATTTTGACAAGAACCTCAAGATCAAATAGCAGGAGCACCAAACCAGATATGGCAGCAGTAATCAACGCACAGACGAATGACAGATGTGTAAATGTGCAAAATAACAGAATTCACAAAGTTTGCAATAAACAATAACAAAAGAAAGAAAAGAACAGGGCAGAAATTATACTAAGCAAACAATATATATATATATATATATATATATATATATATATATATATATATATATATATATTAATGAATATACATATCCCACACCATTTGGATTACTCAGAGTTTCATGCCAAACCCAATCTTCAGGTGCTGAGTCTATATTCTCAGCACCTGAAGATTGCATTTGGCATGAAACTCCAAGTAGTGCAAACATTGTGTGATATATATATATATATATATATATATATATATATATTTATATCTTCATTAATATATATACTTTATAGCACTGTTATATAACACTGAGCACTGTTTCAATAACAAACAAGTACTCACGACAAAGATGCATTTTTGTTTCAATGCAAATGCATTTTGACAGGTGAGGAACAAAATGGTTATAAAAATGCATCTTTTCCGGAGTACTTGTTTGTCTGTATGTAACATCTTTATAATAAGTATGTAATATATATATATATATATATATATACATATGTGTGGGTGTGTGTGTGTGTGCGTGTGTGCAAGACAAAAGTAGGCAAAACAAGTTAAAATGCACAAAAACTAAGAATGGTGCTAACACAAAAAGGATACAAACAAGTGATTGCTTCATTCTGACTTCAAGACAAGAAATAACAGAAATATGGCAGATGAGACCAAGAAATAGTCTAGGATCTGTATGATTTGTCTGTAAATTTGGGGAGGGGAGATTTTTAGCAGTCATTCCTACAGACTGAAACCAACAGCTGTCATTAACAATTTAATCCAAAAAAACTAAATTAATTTCCTCATCTAAAATGATTTCTCTTAAGGAACTAAGTAACACAAAACAAACTTTTATTAATAATGGCTTCCCTTATTATCTTATTGACTATCAAATTGGACTTCACTTTGGCAATAATAATTTTAAAATAAAACAAGGTTCTCAAGATAAAATTAATAGTGATACCATTAATATATTCTACAGAAATCAAATGCACCAGAACTACAAAATGATAAAAAATTTAATACGTAAATAATATTATTAATGGTTGGCTGCTCTCATGCCTGTCTATGGCTAGTCAATCCCTGTTTCAGGTAAAACTGGGTTTGTTCAACACCTGAAGAGCCCACCTGTGTTTTATACTGCAACTATGCTGAGTAGACCTTAGTTACAGTTTCTGGGAGAGATTGCATTACCTGGTATATACATCAGTTTAAACATGATAAGTACACTCAAAAACCTGGTGACAATGACTTGTGACTTCAAACTGGCCCAACCCTCTACAAACAATTTTGTCTTCCCAATTTTCTCACAAGGCTGGGGCCATCGCATGGTATAGTTTTCAGGCACTGCTTTTCAAAGGTGCTGGACAGTGGAATTGCCTCCCCAGGCTGATAGCATAAAGATGTCAGCTTTCTGACAAATCGACCATCGTGATATTCAAACCCAGGTCTCATGGTCTGAAAGCGAACATTCTAACCACTTATCCACATATCTATGTTGATACAAATACACATACAAAATTTATCATTTATTGTAAAATATTTAAAACTAGTAATCTAATGAGAAAAAAATAATACGTATTTTTCAAACCATGAATTCAGATCTGCAGTCATCAGGATTGTAGAAGGTTGTTCACAGTTTGTATGACAAAGTGGCAAAAGTTTTCTTGTAACACGTTTCATCCTTTAGGACTTCATCAGGCTAAATTTGTTATGTTAGTGCAACTACACATGCACACTGAGGGATGCTGGGAATATTAAATTTAAATTTTTTTTGCCTTATTTGTGTGCATGAGTAGTCACACCAACATAACAAGTTTAGTCCGATAAAGTCCTAAAGGATAAAACATGACACAAGAAAACTTTTCCACTTTGTCATACATTTTTCCCTATTATTGTCCCTGTTATCTAAAAATACTAGCAGCCATACTCAGCTGGTCGATCAGAAAAAAGCGTTTATTTAGAATGGAGCAAAAACAGCATCATATTTATATATAACAGAGTCTATCTTTTTCAATCACTTTAAATTACTTTCATTAAAAAATATTTTGAATTAATGCAGTTACTGATACAACAGAAGTTGTCTGTATTTATTCAATTGAATTTAGCCGAGGACATGAAGAGGTAAAACAGGCAACATGAAGACCCACTTCAGACTACAATTATTTTGGAGTCTCTGAAATTCAATTTGTCAGTGGGCTACCAGGGATATAAAAGAGGATACATTTATAAAGCAATTATTAAGTTTGATGAAAATTGGTTTAAAGGTCAAGGAAAAATAAGAAAGAAACCAGTAAAAATCGCCATTTTTCACTATTTACACAGATTTTCACTATATGGGTTGACTCAATTATTAAGTTAAATGACTGTTAAACAATCAACTTATTGTTGGCTACAATTGAGTGAAGTTTGTATTGGATTGATTGAAAATGGAGGGAGTTTTTAATTTGAAATTTGTGTTAAAATCAATTTTTGTTGAAATAGATTTTTCGTTTTCCATGTTTTTTTGCTAAACTCAGTGGCATAGAAATAAAAATGAAGCATCATTGAGCTTCTCATGATATATATATATATATATATATATATATATATATATATATATATATATCGAGTTTAAATGAAATTGGAGAAGAAGTTGAATTTATCAATTTTTGATCAGCTTTATTAATTATTAAAAATTATCGAATTTTATGCTAAGAACCTATTTCTTACATTGTACAATGTATATACCAAGTTTGGTCAAAATCAGTTGGATGGATCTAGCGTGAAAAGTTATCACAAAGACAGACAGGCATCCTTTGCTTTATGTATATAGATACATCATTATGTCATACACACACACACATATATATATATATATATATATATATATATATATATATATATATATATATATATATGTATATATATATATATATGAATGATAGGAAACAGATCTTAATCTAACATGTTTCACTTTATTAAAGATTTGTCAGAGATCAAGATGGAAATGATAAAAAATGATAAAAAGCAAAGACGTAGATTATTTCTTATTTGTTAGATACATATCATATATAATGAAGTAACAGATAATATGCAAATACGTGTAAGAAAACATTCTGGATGCTAAAGTGGGTAAAGGTTAGTGAGATGCTGCAGGATGTTTTGAAAAATTTTCTTTTGGCTTGATTTTTCATTAAAGCATATCTGGTGCATATTTAACAAAATCAAAACATCCTACTGCATCTCACTGACTTTTATGCACTTTAGCGTCCAGAATGTTTCTCATATTTGAATATTATCTGTTACTTCATTACACATGACACGTATCTAATAAATAATTTTTTATTATTTCTATCCGTTATATACCATACCTATGAATTCTAATGGGTATGTTCCATCCTGTGAAATACATTGGACACTATTGTAAGTGAGGTTAGTATGTTGTCTAAGTAGTCCACCACTAGCAGTGGTTTACCTACTTCACACCACAGATGAGTATTGTATTTTGTTGATGTTATAAAGTTTACCATTTCATTTCCAACCTCCATTTTGGTTATTCCGCATTCAGTAACCCTTTCTAGGTTACAACATTATCTTGATCTCTGATGAAGCTTTAATAAAGTGATACATGTTAGATTGATATCTGTTTCCTACTTGTTCTTTATCCTATCAATTTGTCAGATTCCTATCTATTATATATATATATATATATATATATATATATATAAAGAAATCAAGCTACTGGTAAAGCCTGAAAAAACTAAAACCATACCAATACAAAGCATGCCAGAGGAAAAAACATGAGAGAACAAGAAAAAATAAAACAGACACCTACTTTCACAAAAACCTAAAGTACTCTACGACTCTAGAGATTAGACTAAAACAGAGCAGTAATGCTAACGAATCAAACCGTACTCAGGAACTCAGATCCAATTCAATACTTCACACTAAATAAACATCAGATGACAAAAATCACAAGTGCTGTTTGGTTTACATATATATATATATATATATATATATATATATATATATAAATAATCATTTATTTAAATATTATAATATAATTATGTTATAAAATCACTACAAAAATAGCCATTTCATTTTGACACATCCAGTGTCTTATCAAGTGATGGTGTTGAATCCAATCTAGATTCAACACCATCACTTGATAAGACACTGGATGTGTCGAAACGAAATGACTATTTTTGTAGTGATTTTATAACATAATTATATTATAATATTTAAATAAATGATTATATCTGCTCTACTCTGTATTGAGCACTCTTTAAAGAATAATAATTGTTGGTTATTGGAATTTACTCCGTATATACCAATCCCACACTTGGATATATATATATATATATATATATATATATATTACATAAAAAAAAGAAGAAATTTACCTCAACATAGGTATAGTCTATTTCAAACCATTCTTCATGCGGTTATCATCAGCGACTAAGTGCTTGTCTTGGAGCATAGTCCTAAATTTATTTTCAAAAGTCAGTCTTCCTCTAGTCGGAGCCTTGTTAATTTGTGTTAGTGATTTATCAAGCTCTCTGTGGATCAGTTTTAATAAATAATATTACTAAGATCCACCCAGATTATAAAACAACAGACTGATTACCTGTACTATATATATATATATATATATATATATATATATATATATATATATATATATATATATATAAACATTTTATTGAAATCAGTTGACAATGGCTGTCTAATTTTCTATTACACCTGTGTATAAGATGTCACATGACCAGATCAAAGTTCTAGAAAAAATTTATGAAGTTCAAACTGCTTTTATTTTAGTACTTTTCACAAATTCTTATTCATAGATGTCACCTAGCAAAAACTACAAACTAACTGATTCTTCTGTATGCACCAAATAAATTTAACATTAATTCCATTATAGAATTTATTCAAATATTGCATTCAGATAAACTTAATAACACAGTTCTTGGAGGTTCAGGCAGGGTAAATGTTGCCGCCATAAAAGTGGACTATTTACTTTACACTATTTATATTATTCAGACTGTTGTCCTCGTTGTTATTGCCATATATACAATGTTTTGGCTGTTGTACGCTCCTGCCTTCTTCAGGTGATATACGTTGAAATTTTGAACCTGACCCTTTATTTAGTCTACTGAGGTAGATTGTTCTAGTTCCACATGCCATGCCTTTTCTGGATTTCTCAGTTTCAGTTATTTCCCTTTAGTAACTCAACTCCCCAAGTTTTTTAATTAGAAGAAAGAAAAAAATTGCAATTCCAACGAACGATTTATTTTTTTATGGAAATATTTTGGCTTGCAGTTTCCGGTCTTGGTCACTCCTTAATTTGAGTAAAACAGTACAAAGAAGTTCGAAACGCTTAAGAATTTAAATCAAGGAAAACAAACCGAGTTGATGTCGTTTCAACGTAATATCAAGTCGAGGCATAATTTTTCCCCTCCTCCATATCATATTTTACTTTGGTGCAAAGATGTCTAAACAGGATGAAGTTGTGCTGCATCTATCCTATTGCAGGCATTTTTTTGTAGTTGCCATTGCCATTTGTTCAGCGACTCTCCTTTGATTGAAATGCTTTTGGTTCGTCAATTTCATTTCCGGATGGTCAAAGTCAATTCTGTGACCTTCGCTAATGGTATTTTCTTTTTAATGGCATTTTCTTTTTAATGGCATTTTCTTTTTAATGGCATTTTCTTTTTAATTGCATTTTCTTTTTACGCCTCAACTTGCTCTTTGTAAACGTCATCAACTCGGTTTTTCTCCTTGGTTTGAATTCTTAAGCGTTTCTAGTTTCTTTGCCTTGTTTTACACAAATTATGGAATGACCAACACTGGCAACTGCTAGTCGAAATATTTCAATAAAATAGATCATTTGTTGGAACTACAAGTTTTTCTTCCTTTCAATTATGCAACTACCAATGGAGACAAGAATCCTAACTCCATCTGCTGTTGCCAAGTATTGAACTCACAACTGTTTGGGTCAAGTTACTTTGTGGATTACTTCAACCAATGCTTTTATCCACTGGGTCATGGTTCAATAGCTGGCCACAGTAGAGGTGAACAATGATGATTAGGTAAGTACAAACACTTAACTAAGTACAATAGTTCCTTTGGTCATTCCAACTCTACAGAAGGCTAACTTGACAATGACCATTATAACAATGCTTACTCTTACTTTTTTTTTAATAAGCATTTCACCCCAAAGCAAGGCGGGAGTGCCACTAGTATGCAAGGGGCTACAGAGAGTGTAAGAGAAAAGACTGGGCATAGGGGGTATTGTGGAAAGGATAAAAAGAAGAACAGGGATAATGGTATCAGAAGATCTTGATTGATATTATATTTAAATTTTTGAAGATTAGAGTTATCAGGGAAGCAAGTAAGAGGAAAGGTGTTCCACTGTCAGGAAGGGCAAGGGAAGAAGCTGTTGGAGTAGAAAAGGCAGCTACATCTAACTGTTTTGACAGTAAAAGGGTGGAGCTGAGTGCCAACCTAGTAACATGCTTAAATTCAAGCATTCAGGGCAATGAAAATAGCTAATCAGAGCAGTTGCCATGAAAATATTTCTATAAAAAGACAGAGGGAAGCCATGTCACATCTGTGAGAAAGTGGCTGGAATTGAGATGCAAAGTCAGGACCAATCACTTTGCATATCTGTATTTGGATTTTGTCAAGAACCTCAAGGTGAAATGCAGAGGCTTACCCTAACTTTGGGACCCCAAAAAATAAAACAGACATACCCAAGAGACATTGCAAACTTTGTTTCCCTACAGTTTCTATGATAAAAATAAATAAATGGTTTGTAGTATAAACCAAAAATTATTCATCCACAGACAGACAGAATACACCAATGAATAACCTTTAAATTTCATCGTACTGAGTATTATTTCATGGCTTGGGGTCTGCTTTTTAGTTTTTCTTCTCAGTTTATATTTACTTTTCTTTTCTTGCTAGTTCTTGGTTTTTCTATTTTTATTTCCTTTTGTTACTTGGCAGATTTTGCCTTGGTGGAGTCACAGTTGCAGGTTCTACCAATACTTTGGTCTGTTGTAGATAAAGATACTGCTGAAAATGTGATAATGATGATGATGATCATCATCATAACGATATCTGAAATACAAATTAAATAGAACCCCTAACTAAATAAAACAAGAAAATAATAATTCCCCGCCAACCAATTCCAAACTCTTCTGTGCTGCCACATTTTAATAAACCTCTTGGCAATGGCGCCATTTCAGTTCAAGAAGATGACATAAAAATGAAATATTGGTTTGGATAGTATTCCTGCAGCTTTAATCACTTCTCTTGTGGATTGTTGCTTTGTTTGTTTTTGTTTTGTTTCTTTTATCATTCGTTTTGCTCTGTTTCATTGCTCAAAGTCAATACCCCCAAATCCATCTGAAGACATCTGGACTTATTACAATTCTTCTATGAGTTAACTGCAGCCAGTCAAACCTTCCTCGGTATTCATTACATCCGGACAGAAGAAATTTCAAACATTATGCTTATCCATTAGGTGGTGCTGTTTTAGTTCTATAAAAAGACAAACATATCCTTCCTCTTCCTCTAAGATGTAGTAGGATATGTAGTAGGATATAGACAAAGGCATCCCAGCTGGGTAACATTCCTTTCCCTGGTCAACTGAACTTGTATCTATAAAAAGAACGTTAAACATAATATAAATGTCTTTAAATAAATTGTCGGACAATGTCCAATTCTAAAATATATGACGTCATTTGTTTACATTTGATACGCTAGAGCAGATATGAATAGAAGAGATTCATGGAAGATTTAAGTTTAAAGATAGTAAAATCGACCTTGCTAACCAGACGCCGCTCTGTGGGCGAAAGGTTAAGGCACATCACGCGAAATGATGGTTCCGTATAGGATACAGGTTCGATTCCTGTCGGAGAGCGAAAATTTTCTATGAAAATTTCTCGGACATTCAGGCCGGTAAATGTTATTTAATACTGTTTATTATAAAACAGAGCATTTGCTTAAATACTTGTATCTATAAAAAGAACGTTAAACATAATATAAATGTCTTTAAATAAATTGTCGGACAATGTCCAATTCTAAAATATATATATATATATATATACACACACACACATGTATGTATGTATTACATACACATTTCTTAAATAGTTAAGTTTTTAATTTCTAGTTTTTTTTTCCTTTTCAACTGTGCATACATTGACGTAATTTTCATTTGTTAATACATGCATTGATTGTTTTTGCATGGACTCACATGAATCTGCTAAATATTGTTTGTGGGACAAATGT
>OZ038504.1:35861826-35864326 GCA_964036315.1 Acanthosepion esculentum | reverse complement strand
GAAACCCGTTCTTTTATTGTCCTTTCACCTCAATAAATTCTTCTCATTCTCTTTCATTCCCTTAACCCATTGCCTCCTCGTGGCGTTATCACCTCGCTTGGGATGAAATGATTAAAAAAAAAAAATTGTGATGTGAAAAGAAATTAAAAATTCCAGATGATAATCAAATTTATCTATGAGACAAACCATGAATAATTTCACCTTAAAGAATGCAGTTTTAATTAAGACAGCACAAGTTATCCCACATAGCTTCACCAGTTTTGGCAAGAAGTCATTAAAGGTCACTGTGAAGCAGCTATAAAAATCAAACACTTACTGTAATTCTTTCTCTCTTCCTCTCAGAATGATTTAGTGATGACACGCCAAATGGGGACCTTGTTTCCTGAGTATTGGGATATTTCCCCACTCAGTGAATGAACTTTTGTGCATAAACATGTATGACCAACACAATTTCTAACTTCCATCTTTTTACTCAGCTTTATAAAAACAAAATATATAAATTTGTTGAAATTCATTCATTTCCCTACACACGTCATTTACTTGTGCAAAATACTGTTGCCACTGCTTTTGGCCTAACTAGAAGTGATGCTGCAACAACAAAAATTAATTTATGATGATGAAATTCTATTGTAAGAACCCTAATTTCAGATTCTGTCACAGTAAATTTATGTGCAGGATCATACAATAAATTAAAAATAAAAGCAATAAAAAGCTTAATGAGACACACAACAAACATTGGTTTCAATTTAACAATGAGAAATGCTGAATATATAAGGATGTTTGCTTTAAATTATTCTTGTGGCTTTGTTAGGGTCAGAAATAAAGACACAAAGAGAGGAATTGAGTTAGACAAATATATTAACAGAAATGGTAATACAAAACATATAAAACGAGAGTGTTACAGCAAGAATGTTCTGTCAGAGTTGACGGCTGGAAACTTCCCTCTCCAAAAGGCAGTACCTGCTCCTATTTATAGCTGGGAGTGTTGATACATTGAAAATCCAAACACTAAAAAATTACATAATTGTTATGGTAATTTACTCACACATGCATCAATGCTCCTAGCTATAAATAGGAGCAGGTACTGCCTTTTGGAGAGGGAAGTTTCCAGCAGTCAACTCTGACTGGTTCTGTTAATATATTCATATATGTGGGTAAATTACCATAACAATTATGTCATTTTTTAATGTTTGGATTTTCAGTTTTCAATGTATCCAAACAATTTCATTCAGCATTCATTATTGTTTGAAAATATCCTACATTGTGTAATAGCAGTAGTTTTGTTAGAAAAGAAGATATGTTGTGTGATCCTGGCCATAAATTTACCCTGGAAAACTCAGAAATTAGTGCACTTTCAATACATCTTTGCCTTAATAAACTACCTTCATCATTCTGCTGGGTAAGCAAAATCCGTAATACAACATCTGTCTTATGTCACTGGTTTAAACATGGTTGGATATATATATTATCACAGATATTCAAAATGAAGTAGTAATAATAATAATAATAATAATAATAATAGAATTAGTTTTGTTAGATGCTGTATGAGCCAAGATAACAATTTAACCTGAAAGACTCTGAAATTCAAAATATTTTCACTGTAATATATATATTTTTAGGATTGCAAAGTTTTTAAATATCTGTTTGTGGCCTTGTTAGGACCAGAAATAAAGACACAAATAGAGGAATTGAGTTAAATATATTAACAGAAACAGTAATACAAACATATAAAAACAAGAGTGCTACAGCAAGAATGTTTGGTCTGACTGTCAGAGCTGACTGCTGGAAACTTCCCTCTCCAAAAGGCAGTACCTGCTCCTATTTATAGCTGGGAGAGTCCATGTTTGCATGGGTAAATTAACATAACAATATTGTTCATTGTAATAGCTATAGCTTTGTTAACAAAGGAGACATTTTGTATAAGTAATGAATTTACCTTGAAGATTCAGAAATTAGTGCAATTTCAATAAATATTTGTCTTAATAAATGACTTTCTTTTTTATTTGAGTATTTATTTATGATCACCAGGTTTCTAAATATTCCTTATTGTAACATCAGTAGTTTTGTTAGGAAAGGAAATATGTTGTATAATTCTAAGTATAAATTTACCCTGGAAGATTCCAAAATTTGTGCACAGTTTTGCAAAACTATACTTTCAGTGCATTATTCATTCATAGTAAAAGATTTGACCATAATTCTGACTTAAAGAAAGTAATTTCAGATAAATATTTAATATAGAAAGTGGTCTAATTTCAGAATCTTCCATGGTAAGTTTATATCCCATACAACATATCCCCATTCATGACAAAACCTCCTCTATTACAATGAAGGATACTTAAAAAGAGTAGTATTAAAAATAAAAGTGATAGAAAGCTGACTGAAGTCATTCATGAATCTGGACACATAAAAATTTTAAGAATTTAAATTGAAAATTAAACGTCTCTGTCTTCAGTATTTTCAATGTAAAATTATGTAATAAAATTAAGTTGGAAATTAACCT
>OZ038504.1:35776826-35854326 GCA_964036315.1 Acanthosepion esculentum | reverse complement strand
CTGCTACATACACGGTGTTCATTTGGATTTTTATAAAACCTACAAAATTGTTTATTTTTATTTCTAGCAGACCACATTGGAAGATGGGAAATTATTTTGAGCACCCGTTGAAGACATCTTTGATCAATCACGAAACTCATTTAACGTCCAATTTGTCTTAATTGGTTTTCAGCACTCTTTGATCTCAAATCATCGTTATGTGAAATTCGGTTTCTCATAGAGATGAAAGCCACAATGCTCTTAGCTAAATTAAAATGCGTTTGGTCAATGAATTAAAAAAAAAACAACAACAACAACAACAAGAGAAACATTTAAGATACCCGATAATAGTTTTGGAGTTTTTAAATGTAGGCCAGAGGTTGATAAAGATGATTTCTAATGACACTGTAGATTAGCAATTAACCAAACTTCTTTTTTGCGGAGAAATGTTTATTGCATAACAGCAGGCTTAATTGTTGATTGATAAGTAAGGTCTCCAATCCTATAAAACATTTATGCCTGGTATAATGAGAAAATTAGTAAGAAAATGAAGGCAATTTATTTATCTTCAAATCTACAAGGGTTAATTGCAAAGACAGTGCAAGCATCTCATGCCTAATCCTATGATATGAGGTCCCCCCACTTAGGTGCATTACTACTCAACACCACCAACTGAATGCCGCCATTTCAGTACCGGGACAACTCAGAACCGAGACAACTCAGCACCAGAAAAACATAATTTTTTTTATAACTGAATAAAAGTAATTTATTAAGGATTAAAACCTTAATTACTGAATATTTTTGCTTTATTAAAAAATAAATTTCTTTGCAATTTACTTTATTAAAATTAATTTAAATATATGTACATATATATGTGGTATTGAGTTGTTCCTTCCTGCACACATCTACCTTCCTACATCTCAATTTTCATAAGGTAGTATTCATATAAAATACAAATTTTATTGCAAGCTAATTATATACAATAACGGATCCTATCTAATATAGGTGAACAATTCAATTAGAAAAATTGAAAATAAATACAATGTATCTAAATACAAACTAGAGACATGTCATAATAGATCATTCCATCTTAAATAAATCAGCAATGTTTTGCAACAATCTTAAACATCACCTTGAGAATTTTCTTGTTAAAAAGTTGAATAATTTTAACACACTCAACATTATGGACAAAAATTAGTGACTTTTATATAGTGTTTTTTATATAGTGTTTTTTATATAGTGTTTTTTGAGACTTGGTATGAGCAAAACAATTCACGGATTTGGCCCAAAAGAAACAGAATGATGACAAAATGTGTGAAAATTTTTTTTTGATCAGTTGGTAAAACTGCCATAATATAGAAAAGAAGCAAATTTATTTCTCTTCAAAATTATGCAGGTCTCAAATCCAATGTAACAGGTTTTAGACCAGTTGGTAAAACTACTATAATACAGAAAAGATGCAAATTTATTTCTCTTCAAAATTATGCAGGTCTCAAATCCAATGTAACAGGTTTTTGATCAGTTGATAAAACTGCCATATTATAGAAAAGAAGCAAATTTATTTCTCTTCAAAATTATGAGGGTTGATTAGATTGAGCTGTGATCTATGATTGACTGATTGATTTTTAAGGTTTACCAACCCATTGCATGTTAATTAAAGCTAGAAAATATTTTGTTAATTGTAAGAATATTTTGTATATAATAATGATTTTACTGATTATTCCATAGTTGGAGAGGAAAGAGGTGAAGTCATGCCTTTCCGAAGGATTTTTGTGTGTAAGTGAATATAATAAAAGGACTGAAATTGGAACTTGGCTCCCTAATTTCCAACTCTGAGTCATTCTCGATTACATCACCTATTCAGTCAAGCTTACAACACCTCTTCTACTCCAATAGCTTCATGTCTCGCACATCTCGCCTGTGGAACTCCCTTCCTTATTCCTGTTTCCCTGACAAATACAATCTCCAACTATTTAAGTGTAACGTCAATCGACATCTCCAGTTGCCTTGATCTATCCACTTCCCTTCTCCACATCCTTTCACCTTTCATTCCTATCTGCTCTCGCTCCAAATCTTCTGTAACCCCCTTGCCTTGATCAATCCACTATCTTTCTCCACATCCTCTCCTTTACCACTCCTATCTGCTCTTCCTCCAAACCTTCTGTAACCCCTTGCATGCTAGTGGCCTCCAGCCTTGCTTGGGGGTGATAAGCTTTAAAAAAAAACAAAAAAAAAACACCTGGTATTTCCAAATGTTCAACTTTCTAGGTAGTGACCAGGATCACTGTTGCTTAACTTTGGTGACCGTATGAGAACTGGAGATTCAACATGATATAGCCATAAACCCACCTACAATCTAATGAAACAAGTTTTAGACTAGATATGTTGATTGAAATGGTATCGAAATGCAATAAATGCATTTAAAAAATTCTGATGTCTGTTCAATAAATAAGGCCTCAGATCCAATAAAATAAGATTTACACCAGAGATAATAATGAAATTAATTTGCTTCTCCACATAATTACAAATTTATTTCTCAACAGAGCCACCAATTTTCCAGAACATTCTATCCATGTTTTGATTCTGTTCATGATGAAGACTTTCTGGTTTGCTTTTGATCCAAATTTACACAGCATGTTCAACTTTGGCATCGGATGAAAAACGTTGACCTTTCAACACTGCTTTTCAATTCCAAGAACAACCAGCTGTGTGTCATCCACTTCTCTTTGATTCTCCTTGTGTGTCAGCGAAATTGCTTGTCCTGTCCTGCTTTTGGCTCATCAAACATCCTCGTTTTACTGCGAATGTAGATTCTCGAATATCAAACACACTGGCAGATATTCTTCACTTCACTTCCATACAAAAATTGGCATAATTTGCTTTGGTACTTCTATGAATTTTGATAGGCCCAAAATATATATATATATATATATATATATATATATATATATATATATATATATATATATATATATATATATCCCAAATTATATATATATATATATATATATATATAATTTGGGACATATATATGTATATAATTTGACATATATATGTATAATAATATATATATATATATATATGTGTGTGTGTGTGTGTATGTGTGTGTGTGTGTGTGTGTGTGTGTATTGATGTAATAGGAAAGAACTGTTAGATTAATGATCCAAAATTCTTTAGTATTTTGTTTTTATTTTTAAAAAACAGTGCGTGATGCAGAAGTAGAGCCTAAATTATAATTATTTTTTTTAAAATTATGATTCTATCGCAACACAGAAATTACTATGTTTATATATAATATATATATATATATATATATATATATATATATATATATATATATATATCATTCACCGATTTGGTGTCCGCATTTCTAACACTGAACTATCTTCATTCAACAGAATGAAATAGCTAAATCTAGCATATTGTTTTTATCAATGTAAACAAATGCCAATCAGCCAGAGGGCTCTATTCATTTTACTGAAAAGCTTTGCATTAGTGCAGTGTATGTAAGCAGCAAATTCTCTTTTAGGCATGTCTGATTTACTAAATTACAAAACATTATGTCTGCTTATTTTAATCATGATCCTTTCATATTCACAAATATTTTTCCATATATTACAATCAAATGAGGCAAGAAATGCACTGTAACAGTAGACATCATTTTTATTTCCCAAGTACTTTCCATCTCTTTTGGAGATCATCATCATAATGTTTGTAATTTATACACTCAGACATGCCTAAAATATATATATATATATGGAGAGAGAGAAGAAAGAGAGATACATGTTTGTGTGTATGAAATATATATATATATATATATATATATATATATATATATATATATATATATCTATATATATATATATATATATATATATATATATATAGAGAGAGAGAGAGAGAGAGAGAGAGAGAGATAGATAGATAGATAGATAGACAGAAGGAAAACATGTTAGCTGACATGTTTCGTCCTCTTAGCCAACATATACTACTAAAAAATATTCATATATATATATATATATATATATATATATACATATAGATAGATAGATAGATAGATAGATAGATAGATATAGATATAGTTAGATAGACAGATAGATAGATAGATAGATATATGAATAAAGCCAGAAGGAAAACATATGTTAGCTGACATGTTTTGTCCTCTTAGCCAACATATACTACTAAAAAATATACATATATATGTCACCTCTAAGTGTTGACTTCTGTGTTGACTTTTATATTTACACATGCTCTATCTCTGATATTGAGAACTTTATCCCATAAATATAGCACACTTTAAGACTATATTCCTTCATATATATATATATATATATATATATATATATATATATATATATATATATATATATATACACATCCCATATATACTCACATATCATGCGACTTTTGAAGACCTAATTTTGAAGCTAACTTTTATGAGATATAAAATAAACATAAGTACTGTTGGCCCCGGCTATGCTGTTAACCAAAGTCTATAACCATTTACTGTAGTCAAATTAGCTTCAAAATTAGGCATGCAAAAGTCAGATATGTGACTATATATGATATATATGTATGTATTTATATATACATGTCATGTGTGTGTCCTTATTTATTTATCCATTTTTCTAAGTATTGATCTTATTGTCTGTAATTCTCGCTCCAAAGTGGCTGCCTTTGTTTGTCTTTCATTTTTGCTAAGGATGAATGGATCAGGTACAGGAAAATAATCCGTTTGTTAAAAGTAAACTCTGGAAACGAATGATGAATATGACACATTCTTTTTTCTTTTTTTCCTTAGCATTATTCAATGCTTCAGATCGGTGGAACTTTGTTGGGTGAAAATTTGCCCAAATGCCAGACACATGTCTTTATCAACTTACTTATATATTTATGATCTATTGGAACTTGGTCTATAAAGATAAGACTAATTTCATCTTTTTTTTGTTGATGTTCAGTTGGAAGTTTTCTCTGTTTGATCAGAGACAGAAGCTCTTTTTGATCTGATCAAATTTTTATTTGATAATGGTAAGAGTTAAGAAACTTTCCAAGAATTTTCCACAAAATGTTTTGCATAAATAAGGCATTTATTATCATTTATTTGTACACATCATTTTTATTATTTATATTATTCCCATATAACATACATATCTAACAGTATATATAAACACATACGCTACAGTCAGTTGTGTGCCATGCATGATACATGCATAGGCGATCATGTAACTTTCAATACATGACTGATGAGGCAAATTTTTTCCCGTAGTAGGTTGCCATTTCTTTCTGCACTAGATCAGTGGCCATCAAAGGCTATAGAACCCAGTCTGCCCTGCTATTTACTCATAGCTGATAGGAGAAGAGGATTCATACCTTTCCCAAGGGTATTAGCACTTAAGTGAATGTAATGGATTCGAATGGAATTCAAACTTGGGTCTCTGATTCCTCAATCCAAGCTGCTAACCATTACTCCACTGTGCCTCCTCACATGCACTACATGTTTATATATATATATATATATATATATATATATATATATATATATATATATATATATTCACTTACATGCATTTATTTATCCTTTATATTACTATATATGTGTACATGTGAGATATATATATTTATATATAATATGTATATATATATATATATTTTCGGATATATGTATGTATTTTCTTTTTTATTATTTCACCCCAAGCAAGGCAATAATGCCACTAAGATGCAAGGTGTTATTGATAGTGAAAGAAAATTAGAAGACATTAGTGAATAGATAGGACAATAAAAAAACAAACTTCATGAAAATAGAAAATGGTGTTTGACATTGCATTCAAATTTTGGTAGGGAAGTAAGAAGCTGGAAGACTTTTCCACAGGCAAGAAGTGCAAGAAAAGACACTATTAGAATAGAACTTACAGTTACGTCTAGCTAATTCAATAATAAAATGATGAGATGACATTGCCAATCTAGTAGTATGCTTAAATTCATGCAGTCAAGGTCCCAAGGAAGTGAGCTCATTAGAACAATTGCCATGAAAATATTTATAGAAAAGATATAGAGAAGCCACATCATGGCTGTGGGAAAGTGACTGATTCTTCTTAGGATTTTGTTAAGAATCTCAAGATGTATAATAAAAGCAACAGACCACATATGGCAGCAGTATCCATGAGCAGATGAATGGTAGATTTATAAATTTAAAATAATTTATGCATGTTTTATTGGTGTTGGGTTCATTTTTTTTCTTTATGAGCATATGTGTGTGATAAAATTATAACATATATATATATATATATATATATATATATATATATATAGAGAGAGAGAGAGAGAGAGAGAGAGAGAGAGAGAAAGTACTATGGATAAATTGTCGTCCAAATTTTGCAAAAATGAAAATAATAACTGAGATTTCACTTTAGCTTATATATTTACCAAAATTAGACAAAAATATCTTGAATTACTGAAGAGTAAATTTATTTAATAAAATTGCCATTGGCTTCAACCATGGCCTCCAGACGACTTTGGAATCACTTCTGGACTGTCTCATTGTTTAAGGTGGTAAATGCTGCCATAATCCACAGGGAAGCCACATCATGTCTGTGGGAAAGTGGCTGAATCTATATAAGAAAAGCACCAGACCACATATGGCAGCAGAATTCCATGAGCAGATGAATGGTAGATTTATAACTTTATAATAATTTATGCGCATTTTATTGGTGTTGGGTTGATGTTTTTTTTCTTTATGTGCATATCTATGTGTGTATGTATGCCTGTATGTGTGTGTATATGCACATGTGTACGACATTGCTGCTGTTTCTTCTTTTCCTAATTTACCTGTCTTCTGACACCATCTCATTATTGCTTTTCTTTCTTTTCTTTATCTTTTGCGCTGAGTGTCAAAAGACAATGCGACAATGTTATTTCCAGGATCAGAGATGACTTAAGTGTAGGCTAATATTCCAGAATATTCTGGGGTTTTCTAAAGGTTTTTAAAATTTTGGTTTATTTCATTTTTATATACTTCTTGTTTAAATAATTACATTTTTTTTAATTAATACTTAAATGGCAAAGTAAATATTTGTTTGCATCTTCACTTGTCCATTATTTTATTTAGTTGTTAATAATCTGACTTTTTACCTGGCTTATGATGTTTATATATATATATATATATTACCCCCACCTTCCTCAATATTAAGTATTTTAATAAAAATAAATTTAAAATCATTCCTATCTCTCCCTTCCCTCTGTAATTTCGACCATGTCTGTCACCATCTCTCCCCACTCTCTATATCACCTTACATCAACTTAATACAACCACACAAAAGTGTATAAAAAAATATGTGTAAATTTAAATTCATTTTTTCACCCTTGGAAGTGTGGTCAGATGAGCCAGGGAAAAAGAAATTCACTGGGGAAATAAATTATAACCAATATACCTTTAAAGTTTTCTGTTTTCATTGAAATGTATATATATACATATATATATATATATATGTATATATATATATATAATACCAAATTGTAATTGGTAGGGATTATTCCAAAGATAACTTTTGTCCATATGAAAGTGCAATGTATGATACAGAGCAAATTATAAGAATAATTAGGAAAAAAACATTAAAAATTCATAGTCAGTAATAAATTTATTTTGATGAATATAAGCAATATATATATATATATATATATATATATATATATATATATATATATGTATGTATGTATGTATGTATGCATATATATATATATATATATATATATATATATATATATATATTGGGGGAAAATGTATGACAAAGTGGAAAAAGTTTTCTTGTGATGTGTTTCATCCTTCAGGACTTCATCAGACTAAATGTGTTATGTTGGTGTAACTACACATATACAGGACAATGGGAATTTTAAATATTATATATATATATATATATATATATATATATATATATATATATATATATATATATATATGTAAATATAAAAGTGAACATCGAAGTTAACACTTAGAGGTGACAGGCTGTTTCTTACTAGATGCAATTGTCAGGCCTGATGATTGCGTCTATTATGAAATAGGTTGTCGCCTCTAAGTGTTGACTTCAATGTTCACTTTTATATTTACAAATGCTCTATCTCTGATATTGAGCACTTTATCCCATAAATATAGCACACCTTAAAAGTATATTTCTTCATATATATATATATATATATATATATATATATATATATATAGCACACCTTAAGAGTATATTTCTTCACACATATATATATATATATATATATATATTAAAAAGAAGAAAGGTACCGCAAACTTTTTTGGTTGTAATGTGGGTTTTTTTTAAAAAAATATTATTCTTTATTTTTCATAGTTTTACATAGTTTTACAACACGTGTTTCTGGTCTTACGACCGTCTTCAGGTAAAGGGTGGAGATTTCCACATATTATTAAAAATAATTATTAAAAATAATTAATTTTTTTCCTTTATGCTTTTCAATGTTACATCTTCTCTATATGAGACATTCTCTGTTTTTGTGTTGGTCATTCCAATGTCTTTCTTTAAATGGTAGTGAACTCTTCACTATGTGGAAATCTCCACCCTTTACCTGAAGACGGTCGTAAGACCAGAAACACGTGTTGTAAAACTATGTAAAACTATGAAAAATAAAGAATAATATTTTTTAAAAAAAAACCCACATTACAACCAAAAAAGTTTGCGGTACCTCTCTTCTTTTTAATATACACACTTTTCTCTCGTTGGGACCATTATAACCTCTTCATTTCATTTTATATATATATATATATATATATATATATATATATATGTGTGTAATTTGGCAGCAACTTTTCTTTTAAACATGTAGTATTGAATGTTAAAGACAACATAGTCTTGCATATTTTCTTTTGAATTTTCTCATATTCTCTAATGAGACTTTTTATTTGAAAATGATTTCGAAATATGTATTGTCTATACGATGACCTAGCGCTTTCGAACATCATTGTTCATCTTCAGGGTCAATGTTTTTAGTCAAAATTTTTTTAAACAAACATTTGCCAATTATCTTGTAGCGTAATCATGTTGTTACTTTTTTACAAACTAAATAAACGTTAAAATCCTTTTAAATTCAAAAGACGCAACGATGTTATCACGTGCAGGGCGAAGATTTTTATCATGTGACAGCATGAAAAAAAAGAAATATAGTCTTAGGTGTGCTATATTTATGGAATAAAGTTCTCAATATCATAGCCTGATGATTGTGTCTAGTATGAAACTGACTGTCACCTCCAAGAGTTGACTTCTATGTTCACTTTTATATTTATATATATATATATATTATTTATGTATATTTACATGCATTCATTTTTTGTTTATATTATCATAATTATATGTTGTATATATTTAAGTGTGCATGTGTTTGGATATGTGTATATGCATATACGTGTGTGGTGTGTATATGTGTGAATGTACATCCTTGTATATGTGTGCAATATCTATGTCCGTGGTGAAGGCAGCTTCACCTGTCCTCACAGTTACTTCTCTATTGAGCAAATGCACTGATGTTAAATTTAAAAAAATCATATATAAAAATAAAGAGACCCTCCCCAAAGAAAAGGTGTCATGTCTTGCAGATTTTCCAAGTATGCAAACATATAACACCTGCTGTAGGAGTCAAAACGTGTTTTTACTTTTAAAGTTTTGCAGGTGAAATTGTTCCATTTGTTTGCATTCACATCACCTTGATCGTTAACAGCACAGATTAATTCACACCTGAAACTATTTATTAATCGAAATGGTTAACTTGATAAAAAATAATTAATTATAAAAGCAAAATATGTTTTCACGTGTTACAAGGCATTATTTGAAAGTGAAGCATTTTTCTTAAGCCATCAATATCCATAATCACTGTTGGCTCATTTTTATAAGAGGGTTAAATAAAATGATAAAAATATGGAATGCAATAATACAATAATCCGAAATATAAAATGCCCCACTGAAAAAATTCAGAAATGATCTTAGAAATTGTGGTTGGTATCTTAGTTTGGCTTCACAAATTTTGAATCTTCTATCTCTAAAAATAAGATCAAATCAAGCAAATTCTTTTTCTCTATATGCTGTGTCCCCCTCAGAAGTAAGCAATTGGTGGAGTAATGGATAACGGCTCGGATTGCGGAATCGGAGAGCCGAGTTCGAATTCCAGTCGAATCCGTTGCATTCACTTATGTGCTAACACCCTTGGGAAAGGTGTGAATCCTCTTCTTCTCCCTCCAACTATGGGTAAATAGCAGGACAGACTGGGTTCTATAGCCTTGGATGGCAACTGGTCTAGGAGAAGGTCAACTCTGAATTCAAAACCATTCGGCGTCTGCACCGGCATCCGGCGGCCTCTTGGTTACTCCTGCCACTGCGTCTGTGGAAATTCTGCTGCAAGTAAGAGCATATTCCTCCCTCCACTGGGATAGCACGCGAGGTGTGGGGACCGCGTGTGAAGTTCAAAACTCCCTTGTTACTCCGTTTCAAGAATTCGCCGCCGTTGGAATTGGGAATGGCTGTAGCTTGTTTCAGCATTGGCGACGGATCGCCGTGCTTGGTCGGCCTTCGTTCCGGACGCGGTGAATTCCTTGGAAGGAGCCGGCTTAACCGATCCAGGGTGAATGCCGCAACATACATACATACAATCATGGCTCTCTACAATTTCCTTTTCTTTGTAGCTCTTAATAATTTTTTTCTTTTTGCTATCTCTCCTGAACCTTGTCCTACCATCCATTTACTCAAGCTCACTAAATAGGTTATGCATTGTTTTCCTCTGTTCCTCTTGCCTTCAATCTGCACTGTGAGTATCAGATTTTCCAAGCCGTCTTTCCTCATTATGTACACTGAAAATTTCAACTCTTTCTTCCTGATGCTAAATATAAGTTTACTTCTTGCTTCCTTTTCTTCTAAAACTTTGTAGTTGCTTGCATATTCAGTCTATTGCATCCTCAGCATCCTTCTGTAGAACCACATTTCTGATGTTTCATGTCTCTCCTTCATCTTTGAAACTGTCCAGAATTCACTGCCATATAGGAGGACTGGTATCATGTAAGAGTTCAGTAGTCCTTTCTTTATTTCTAACAAAATTTTTCTGTCTCTGCTTAGTTTTTGGAAGGCATCTTTGGCTATCCACATGCACCTCCAGTTTTTGGTGTCGCGCTTTCTGTCCACTTTTAAAACACTTCCCAGATATTGCAGGTTTTGTGCTTGTTTGATTTTGGTGTCTCTAATTTGTAACTTTGTACTCATCCTTTTGCTAGCAACCATGCATTCTGTCTTACTGCAGTTGATGTTTCAAAACGAAAATAATTTACACCTGAAACCATTCATTAATTGAAATGGTTAACTTGATAAAGAATAATTAATTATAAAAGCAAAATATGTTTTGTTTTTTTTCCTTTTCAAGCAAATTTTTTTCCCCATTTACATGTTGCAAGGCATTATCCAAAAGTGAAGCATTTTGCTTAAAACATCAATAATCATTGTTGATTCATTTTTATAAGAGGGTTAAATATAATAAAAATATGAAATGCCCTACCGAAAAAATTCAGAAATTATCTTTCAAATTGTGGTTGGTATCTTAGTTCAGCAAAATAGCCAAAAGCAATCAAAGTCAGATCATATGGCTTCATAAATTTTGAATCTTCCATCTCTAAAAATAAGATCAAATCAAGTAAAGCAGCAAAACAAAAACAATAAATGCTTCTTTCATCACAATATTAGCATATCAGTCGGTTATGTTGGAAATTTTTCCTTCAGGGTTTGTTTTTTTTTTCTTTCTTGTTTAAAAGTTACCAGCTTAAATTGTGCATCGTAACATCTTTTTTGTTTTTCACCAGACAGTATTAATTGCAATGCTTTTATTTCATCTTAGCAAAGAATAAAAAAAAGGTATTTTTTGGAGCACAACAGGATTAGTTTTGAAAACAAAAGCCGAGAGTTAGTTACCACAGTATTTGAAATTTACACTTTTAAAATTCTGATATTTTTATATGATATCAGTGTTTAATAAAATAATTTTAACATTTAAAATCAGTGTTACAGTTTTAATTAAAAACAATACGACACGAATCAATGCTTTAAAATGGTGAGATTGAAACAGTCACAACCAGGAGAAAATACAACAGCACTTATGATAATAATGAATTAATGCTATAAATATTTGCAAAAGAAAAAAAAGAATTGAACTCCTTTGTCATGTCTATCCTCCTGGGGAGCAGTTAATGCTGGAAAATTTCCTTAAAGATGAAGAAACTTGAAGCAACAGAAATGTGGTTCTACAGAATGTTGCTGAGAATACCATGAACAGGACATTTGATCAATGAGGAAGTTTTTACATAGGACATATGGAATGCAAAAGGGACTGAAGAAGGCAGCGGCCATTTGTATGAAGAAGAAAAAACATAGAGATGCTGCTTCACTTTGGTGAGAAAAAGATAGCCTGTATATTCATAAGAAAAACAGACAGACACAAAGGAAGACAGACAGGCTGAAAGAAAGGAAGACAGACAGAAAGGAGGACAGACAGAAAGGAAGACAGACAGAAAGGAAGACAGACAGAAAGGAAGACAGACTACTCGACACACAGCAAGACAGACAGACAGATAGGCAGACAGAAGGGAAGAGAGACAGACAGAAAGGAAGGAAGACAGACAGGCAGATTGCAAGACACACAGCAAGACAGGCAGACAGACAGAAAAAAAGACAAGCAGACAGACAGCAAAGAAGACAGACAGACAGACAGAAAGGAAGAGAGACAGGCAGACAGAAAGACAGGAAGATAGAGACAAAGTTGATGACAGCGATACAAAGGAAGACAGGCAGAAAGAATGGAACACAGACAGACAGACAGAAAGGAAGACAGACTGACAGAAAAGCTAGCAGGCTAACAGACAGATAGAAAGTAAAGCGGAGTAGTGTAGGCAGTAACACCCATATACATTTAACATCTGCTTCAATTAAATAGAAACCCTTGAAAGTTTTTAATCTTTTCATTTATACCCTCTTACTTCTTTAAATAATGACTTATATTCATACTTATTTTTGTTAAAGTTGTTAAGCTAAAATATTTAATGATGCAATAATGGAATTTCTACAGTGACTTCTTAGTCATGGAACTTTCAAATGAGATTATTTACTCATTAAATTTAAAATTATAATTCATCAGAAAATACAAATAGGAAAACCAGGAAATTTTCATGGGTACTAAAAGTATAAATTCTTATCTAATGTAATGTGTTTACAGATAAATTTTCCAACATTATTAATCGACCCAAAAGTTTATTACAAAAAGAATATAAAATTTTAAAAATCTTTTCCACTTTAGATTTTTAAGACTTTCCCAAATTGATTGTTATATCATTTTAGCCATGATTGTTATATCGTTTTAGCAATAAAAGATTTTTGTTTTTTGACCATAAATTACAAAGGCTAAGTGGTTAAATTATTATTAATGTTTGACAGGGGTGTGATAGTGATAATATCAGCTGAGAGTGTTGATTGCATCATATGGCATCATTGCAAAGGGCCTGAAGACCATACCACAGATTGACCCAAGCACTGTAAATGGAATTCGCTACACAAAATTGTTCAGAAGTTGTCAATATTTGTGCTCACTTGAAATCACAAGTCATAAGGAACAAAGGTTCGAGCAAAGGGGCCTTCTTCAACAACAGATTAAGGCAGATTGTGAGATCTCTCTAAGAAACAGTAATTAAAGCCCACTCAGCCTACTTGTATCATAAATCCCATACTGGTTATGTAAGCATTGATGAAATACAAATTTGCCTGAGCAGATGTTTGCAAGAGGTTATTTGCTAGCTATTCTACCTCTCTCTATTATATATATATATATATATATATATATATATATATATATACATATATATGTATGTGTGTGTGTGTGTGTGTGTGTGTGTGTGTGTGTGTGTGTAATTTATTCAGAAATTATAGCATAAACATGTTATAAAATCACTACAAAAATAGCCATTTTCTTTCAATACTTCTGGTGTCTTATTAAGTGATGGTGTTCTTTTTCCCTAAGAAGTTCTCTAAGGCCCAAGAAATCAATGCAGGTGTCTCCCTGGGAGCATTTTTCGGACCAACCCTCTTTGTACTTTACATACATGTGGACCACGCATCAGACTCTGGCCAGTAGAACAAAATGAACTCTCCAACTTGGAGTAAGAACCAGTCTAGAAACTTTACTTTGAATTCAAAACTAGCAAGAAAGCAATCATTCCACTATCTTTTCCAAGAGGTCATGAAACAAATAATAAAGGAAAGGAATCTGTGGAGAGACATAATCACTTATGAAATGAAGGGATATAGCCTTGAAAAAATCATATATGGGTTCAAGAGAAGAGTATTGATTAAATAGCAGAGTAAACTGGACTCTCCAGCCTTGTATAGTAGCTAGTCTAGGAGAAAGTCTATGAATTAAAGACTCTGGCAATGGCAGTAGGAAACTACCCCACTAACTCTCACAAGAAATCATGGCAATTCACAGATATTAAAGAAAGGAAGCTGTGGAGAGCCACATGTGTAGGTAGTGTAATGGTTATCAATGTGGTAGTTCAAATTATGGCCTAGTCTGTTGTGTTCCCTTTCAGATTAACACTCTTAGGAAAAACATGAACCATCTCTTATCCTCCAGATATAGGTTAAAAACAGAATAAACTGGACTCTCCAGCCAGTCTACAAGAACAAAACTCTGAATTCAAAACCAAAGACAATGCAGCAGGAAGCCAATGTGTTCTTTTTCCCTAAGAAGTCCTCCAAGGCCCTAGCAATCAATGCAGGTGTCTCCCTGGGAACATTTTTCAGACCAACCCTCTTTGTACTTTACATAAATGATCTGCCTAAGAGTATACTTTGATCATTTGTGGATATCTATACTAATTATACAACAGTATATGGGTGCACCTCCAAAAGTTAGTTGTTTTGATGTATGACTTCCATATAAGTTAAAAATCATTTAGGCCTGCTTGGTTAGGTTAGTTGGTTTGATGTGTGGCTTCCATATAAGTTAAAAATCATTTATGCCTGCTTGGTTAGGTTAGTTGGTTTGATGTGTGGCTTCCATATAAGTTAAAAATCATTTAGGCCTGCTTGGTTAGGTTAGTAGGTTTGATGTGTGGCTTCCATATATTTGAAAAATGCTGCTAGATCACTCTTCTTTGAATAATTTACTATGCAGAACTGTAACAGGCAATGAAAAGTAGATACTTTACAATGACATGAAATACAGGGATTTTCTCAACTATCAATGCACCAATTCAAGGTCTGTTAATTGGCATTCATTTTTTTTATCACTGCCTTTATACCTCAGTGTATGGATCATTTTTTTAAAATCATTTCACCCCAAGAAAGGTGACAGGGAGTGAAAGGGAATGAGAATACTGAAAATGGAGGGATCAAGGAAAGAACTAAAAAAAAGGGTTCAAGAAGACAGAAGATTTTTAATTTTTGAAGATTGCAGTTATCAGCGAAGCAAGAAATTGAAAGGGAGTTAAACATTTTTTTTTTTTTTAAGCGTATCACCACAAGCAAGGCTGGTGGCCACTATCACGCATGGGGTTACAGAAGGGTTGGAGGAAGAGCAGATAGGAGTGGTAAAGGAAGGGATGTGGAGAAAGAGAAGGACGGAGGGTCGATCAAGGCAAGGGGGTTACAGAAGATATAGAGCGAGAGCAGATAGGAATGAAAGATGAAAGGAAGTGGAGAAGGGAAGTGGGTAGATCAAGGCAACTGGAGATGACGATTGATGCTACACTTAAACCGTTGGAGATTGTATTTGTCAGGGAAACAGTAATAGGGAAGGGAGTTCCATAGGCGAGATGTGCGAGACATAAAGCTATTGGAGTAGAAGAGACGTCTACATCTAACAGTTTCAATGGTGAAGGGGTGGGAACGGGATGCCAGCCTCTTAGGTCGCTTAAATTCATAAGGCCTAGGGACAAGAGAAAGCAACTCCTCGGAGCAATTACTGTGGAAGTACTTGTAGAAAAGGCAGAGCGATGCAACATCGCGTCTGTGAGAGAGCGACTGCAGACGAGATGACAGATGATCCGTCTCTGGATCTTATCAAGAACCCTGAGGCACCACGCAGGGGCCCCAGACCATAAATGGCAGCAATACTCCATGCAAGGGCGAATGGTCGATTTATAGACTACACATGTGGGAAGTGTGAGAAAAAACTGTTAGAGTAGAATTGGTATTTGCATCTTGCTCGTTCAACAATAAAAAAAAAATGTAACATAAGAGACAAGGAAATTGAACATAGAATAATCCTTGTGAGAGACAGCTTTACACAACACTGCAAATTGCTAGAAAAACAAATCATTAACCTGAAAACTCAACTCATGTTCTTAAATAGCCTCATTAGATTGGGACTTTCATATGGATGTCACCAAACTTGTTTTAATTGTCAAATAAATACATATATATATATATATATATATATATATATATATATATATATATATATATATATATATATATATCAATTTACATGTACATCAATGCCTCTTTCTGCATGGCCTTGATTTATACTAAATTATAAATACAAAGATCTTATCTACAGACCCCCCCACTTCCTATCAATGGACTTTGGATGCAACAGATAAAATCTGCAGGCAAAATAAATAAAAAACCAGCAGAAAAAAACTTGCAAATTGTCAGCAATGTATTTAAAAATTTGCAGACTTAGCGGTACGAGTCATATTAGTTCTCAAAGTGACCACTTGGCGATGGTGGTAAGCCTTTCAATTGTAAACAAAGATGGGTGTACAGTATATAAAGCACAATGCATTTAGCACATGCGTGAGAAAGTAGCTGTGATAAATCTATTATTTTTGTTATCTTGATTAATTTATCTATATTAAGTATATATTTATTTATGCCATATATACATGTTTATAGTATTTACATTAGGATATAACTACTGGTAGTTACTATAGTGGTTTTATAACTCAAAAATAATCCTTTCTAGTCTACGACCAATTGGCTTTCACGGACTACCTCTCCTCCTTCTTTGATGAGAGGTTTGTCTGTGCTCATAAATTATAAATTTTTTCTGCATGGCTTTTATTTTATATTAAATCATAAATACTTCTAAGATATAAATACTTTCTGCACAGTCTTGATTTATACTAAATTATAAATAGTAAATTACTAACATGATATTTATATTTTAGTATTTTTATCAATACAATTAACCCTACTGCAGCATGTAAAAAAAGGTCTTACCTTTTAAAACATTAAAAATAAAAATATATATACAAGTAAAGCTCAAGAAAACAAAATAAAAAGAAGCAATATTAGACATTCTATTGTTACAGTAACCTGAGGCATGTTTGCTTGTGCTGTGTACTGTCTCTGGTTATCATAACAACGGCATATCTCATTAATAATAAAGGACCATCAGGTTGTTCGAATGATAAAAATACATCTTGTGCCTTACGTCATAGAAGTGATTCTTACCAAGTGAAAATTTAAATGTTTACTTTTCAGCTTTTGTGGAATTTCAAGCGGATGATTTAAATATCAGATCCTTTGAAATAGGTGATTTGTCAAAAAAGTTACTCGAGAAATCCTATTAGTCTAACATCTTAGAATAGAAACGGTAGGTTGAGACTGAAATTTATCATCACTGTTCTCCCATATTTTACAACTAAGAGGAAAACATTAAAGAAGAAAAATCAAGCAAAATAATATTAATAATTATGGAAGATTGGAATAGAAGTAAAACGATACGGATCAATTCAAAAGATTTTTTTTTTTTCATCTGTTCAAAAAGTTATTAAAAAACAGATTAAAAGACAAAAATATTTACTTTTCGTTCGCCATCTTTGATTTTATTTCTTTCTGTGTTTATGCTCACTCTTGTCTTGTAAAGTTTGGATTAAATTTTAAGAAACTTAGAATTGATAAAACGCAGCAAAGAGGCTTTGAGGAAGCAGCTAAGCTAACCAAAGTAAGAACATCAAGAAAGAGTCATGAATTTAAAGGAAGAATTAAAAAACATACACGCATACACACATCAGGAAATGCCAAAAAAAGAATTTGGAAAACAAACTAGAAACTAAAATGAAGACATATTAAAAAATAATCTTTTTTAAAAATATAAAATCTCTAATAGACGGGTAAAAGAAAATCAAAGAATTTTTGTGGAAAATAAACAAAGTTCACAGTTAAGATTTATATAGGTGCAAATTTCAGCAGCTGAATACAAAAGATTTAATTTTCTATGACAACTTCTTGGGTATATATATAATATGTATATCCTTGGGTATATATATATATATATATATATATATATATATATATATATATATATATATATATATATAAATAGGTTAATTGCTTTTAATTTTCACATATTTTTTCTTATGCATTTTTATTATTATTACTACTATTATTATTAACTATGATATGTATCTATTTAAATGAATGATATTTAGTTATTTGGTCCGATTTTGGGTAATTGCTTACATACATTTGATTTAAAACTCTATAATTCAAATCGAACCCGTAGTCCTCGACCGTGGTGATGGAAAGCGGCCGGATGGCATTACCATGTTCCCTTTTAAAACGGGTAAGTCGTTGATTTGGGATGCGACCTGTGCAGATACATTTTCGGCCGGTAATTTGATCAGGTCCGCGGTTGAGCCGGGGTTCGTCGCCCGAGATGCAGAGATAAAAAAAATTGCTAAATATTCTTCTCTTGTTGATAGATTTTTTTTTACTCCTGTGGCAGTGGAGACTTCAGGGGTTATTGGCCCTCGTTCGATGGTGTTCCTTTGGAGGATTGGTGCAATTGCGTCTCGATTAAGGAACGAGCCTCGCGAAACGGCGTGGCTCTTGCAGCGTGTCTCACTGGCGACAGTTCGAGGTAATGCTTTCTCCATCATAGCGGCTGGCAGAGGATAGAAAAAATTGTTTATAGTTACGTTGTTCTGAAATTGTCATCATTGGTCGACTGAACTTGCTTTGTTCCAATGACTTTTGTTTTGTTATTATTAATTACTTTGTTCAATAAATACATTACCAGGTATTTAATTAATTTCTGACGAAAGATCGGGGCGATCTGAAATATCAAATATATATATATATATATATAAAAATATAAATAAATACTCTATATTTATTTTACACACACACACACACACACACAAAGTACTGGTGTTAAGTTTTTTCTTTAATTTTTCTTGTGTCCTGATAATTTTATTCTTTTCTGGACGTAAATTGTGTAGATTTTGTCCAAATGTTCTTTATGGTTGAGCACTTTTGCCTACACTTTTTTTTAGCCATTATCAAGGATGATTTTATTTTTACTTTTAACTGAATCTATGGATTCCAGAAAAAATATGCACACATACGCACACACACATGTATTTTATTTGCATATATAAAAAAATATTTGGAAAAATTTTGGAGGGTTTTTAAATCTTTTAAAATAAATCACATAAGTTACCTCCTTGCATAAAGGTAAAAAAATATTTTGAATTTATAGTGTTACACGCATAACAGATCCATAGATATATAACCTCTGAAGATGGTTTTAGATGAGATTGAAAGTACTCTGGAAAATAAAAATTATTTGCAAGAACATTTTGGAATATTTCGTAACCAATTAACTACAGCCACCAAGAAATTATTTCATGGACTTAAAAGGATTAAAAATAAAATAAATAGACATAATATATCTAAATTATTTAAACAAACATGCTTGAATTAAAATATGATGCCTAAATATACATATATATATATATATAGTCAAACCTAATGAGCCAGACAAACCTACCAAGGTTTCACTTAGGCAGATCGTCAGATATAGTTACCTATATATATATATATATATATAAGCCTTGCTTGGGGTGATACACTTAAAAAAAAAAAATACATATATATATATATATATATATATATATATATATGTATTTTTTTTTTTTAAGTGTATCAAAAAAAAAAAATACATATATATATATATATATATATATATATATATATATGTATTTTTTTTTTTTAAGTGTATCACCCCAAGCTATAATGCCTGTTGAGTGCTGGTGCTAATAAAATAGTGTTCAGTATATAATAATAGAGATATAATTTATATTAATAATAAATTTACTTTTTTTCTCTCACCAGTAGCAAAACTCTAAGTCATATGTATAATGCAATTGTCAGATACTGATTCAGTACCTGACGATTTCATTGTGCATGATACTCAAAGTTGTGCGACTTGTGAGGGGAAATATATATATATATATATATATATATATATTTAGTTGTATGGATATTAGTTTCTGATGCTGTGTTTCATGCTTTTGCGATCATCAGACAATATATATAATATATAGATATATATATATAATGGAATCTCCTGTTGATTTTCTCGTATGAGGATCCAACAACCTGATTCAGTTTTTATATTTGTGTCATATGTGATACTTCAGTCCCACTAGTGACCTCCATGCAAGTCCACATATAGTTCATTAGCAAGGGCCTCGAGATATAAATATATATATATATATATATATATATATATATATATATATATATATATATAAAAGTGAACATAGAAGTCAACACTTAGAGGCAACAGTCTGTTTGCATGCTAGATGCAATCATCAGGCCACATCAGACAATCTTGTGGCCTGACGATTGCATCTAGCATGAAACAGTCTGTCGCTTCTAAGTGTTGACTTCTATGTTCACTTTTATATTTATACACGCTCTATCTCTGATGTTGAATACTTTATCCTATAAATATAGCACACTTTAAGAGTATATTTCTTCATATATATATATATATATATATATATATATATATATATATATGTATATGTATATATATATATAAATTAAATAAATATATATATATATATAAATTAAAAAACACACACACACATATATATATGTATATATATATATATATATATATATATATACGTAGAATCAGCACCATATACATATATATATATACACAATTGCAATCAACTAAAATTGTTGAAACAAAATGCAATTTTTATAGAGATGTTATAACATGCATATGTTATAATTTTGAACATATATATATATATATATTCATAGATAGATAGATAAATAGATAGATAGATAGGTAGGTAGATATATACACACACAGTTTGTAAGAAAATTGTCAAATTTTAAACAATCAATTTAGATGTCAAAACAAAGCCTGAATTAAAATTTTAGGTAGTATCAATGTTTTATTGATGTTATTTTATGTATTCTAAAATATTGCCGTCTGAAGTTATTAGGCAATTCCAAGTAATCACATTTTACTTCCATAAAAAGGTAATAAATTCATCAAAAATTGACCAATACCTATAATAGAACAAATAACAAACACATATTGAATCCTTTACATTTTAATACAGTGACACTTCTTTTCAATAACAGCCAGTAATCTATCATCCATTGACTTTTTTAATTTTTTTTTTTACTTCAGCAGGTTCATTTTCCAACATGGCAGTTTTAATTGCTTCCTATAGGTCTGCTTTTCTGTTATATTATTTGCCATCTTCATATAATTTCATCTTCACAATTGACCATAGATGTTTGATTGGATTCAAATCAGGACTTGATGGTGGTCATTCCATTATCTTCTGTCCTGTAAATCTTTTATGCTCAAAGAATTCACAAGTATGCTTAGATACATGAGAAGGAAAACTGTCATGCATAAATATACACTTCACTTTGAAATTGTGAGACTGGGAGTTATACCATGTAAAGAAATTCTTGTTCATAAAATCACAATAGTAGCGGTGTTAAGTTGAACTCCTTCATCAAATTTGAAGGGTCCAATATTTAGTTAAATATTTATACTAAGTGTGGAAATGGATAAGTTTAAATTTGCCAAATATTGGTTCAGAACTTTTTGAGTTATTGAGGTTTATCTGATTTGCATAATAAGTTCAGACATGCTATATACATGTAGCTTTTACTTTTAAAAAAGTGCTCATCAAAAAGTAGACCAAAATATTATTATAATATTTTTATTATAATAAATTACAATAAAAACATTTTACATTGCTACACAAAAACTTTCATGTTTCAGTACTAAGATTGTACTTCATCAGGCGATGGCAGATATCTACCAGATGATTTCTTGCCAGAATGTATCTTAGAAATTTATAAATCTACCATTCACCCATGTGTCAATTATTGTTGCCACATCTGGTTTAGTGCTTCTGCAATGTAACTCAAGATTTTTCACAAAATCCAAAGAAGACTTGGTTATCCGTCACTTTCCCACTGTTATAACTTTGCCACTTTCTATAAATATTTTCATGGTAATTGTTCTGATGAAACCAATGATTATCTTAAGTGAGCCATAAAATATTGTCACAGAATACATATATATATATATATATATATATATATATATATATATATATATGTGTGTGTGTGTGTGTGTGTGTGTGTGTGTGTGTGTGTGTGGAAATAGTCATGGTACAGCATGAGTATTTGAATAAATGTATAAGTATTAAACTTTTTTTTCAAATAATTCCTTTCACTATTATTCGATTATGTTATTTTAAAAACTTTGTTTTAATGTTCATTTTTTAAAAGTCTTTTTATTTTTTAAATTTAACTTTTAAACATTTCAGTACCATACAACCTACATTAAAGAACTGATCTCTATTATGGTTACCCATCTGAAGGCGCTCGACGAAAACATTGACTATTATTTTCCATCATTGAGCACAGAAAAGTATGATTAGATTCAAAATCCCTTCATAAATGTTCCTTCTAATAATTGGACTTCAGCTATATGACGAAGATAAATTGGCCACCATTTCTAGTGACCGAGGGTTCAAAATAAAACATTTGATGGTACCCATTGGTACATTTTTGTTTTCAATGCAAAGGGAATATCTCACATTAGCTAAAAGGTTTTATTAGTTTTAATGCAATTTTTCTACTTAAGTGAATTGGGCTTCTCAACCCTAAATAACAAAAAATAAGAAATGAGAAAGACTACACTCAACTAAAGAAATGAGGGTCCGCTTATCGCACATTCGACCAAACATTGAAGAAGTATTGTAATGGCATACATATGTATATATATATGTATATTGAATTAGTAATGATAATATTGGACTTCATTATGTGAAGAAGAAGAATTTCTAGTGATCAATGGCACAAAATAAAACATTTGATGGCACCCCTTGATACATTTTGGATACAAAAGGAATATCCCACATTAGCTAAAAAGGCTTTATCAGTTTTCTACTTATTTATGTAAAATAGGCTTCTCAACCCTAAATAACATCAAAAATAAGAAACAAGAAAGTCTACGCTGAACTAAAGAAGAAATGAAGGTCTGCTTTTTGCACATTTGACCAAACAATGAAGAAATCCCAAAAAACACCAGGCACAGGTTTCACATTAAATAATCTGCATAAATAGTTGAATAGAAACATTGAAATAAAGTAAGTTCATATTTGTGTGTGTATTTTTTTTTAAATGCATGGTTTCATTTCATAGCATTTAAATGTATACCCTCTAAAAACTTTGCTAAGTGTGCCAAGATATTTTCATTTGCTCCAAGGTGTGCCGTTGCTTAAAAAGGTTGAGAAACACTGATTTAACCCATACCTAGGGGGTAAAAGAGATGGCTCCATGGGCTTTCTAAGGGCATTAATGCAACCATGAACACAAAATGGAAGAATATGAACTTGTCTTTGAATTGCACTCTCCAGGCCTATAACCATTATGCTACCCACTTTATTGGCAATTTACTTAAGTTACAAGAACACAGTTCAATATGGAAGCTGAAATTTTATCCAGCTAAGATAAAGAATACAAATATAAAAAGATACATTTCAACTGGTAAACAGCACTGGCCAATAGTTAAATGAGATTTGCAACAACCAATAAATGCTGAGAAATGCAACCTGAGGAGATCACAGAGTTTTATTTTGAAAAAAAGCAAGCTTGTTGAACAATTAAAAACAAGAGTATCTCATGACAAACTATTGAGGGGGAGTATTGACTAAGATTAGTAACCCAAAAGATTTCTTGTAGAAATACAATATAATTTTGTCCATTTTCAAAAAATAGGGCAATATCTTTTTTTTAAATAATTCATGCTTCTGTAAGAAACAGTGCCTACAACCCCCCCCCACAAAAAACAGGTTTTTCCTTAGACATGTCTATTATTTTAACTACCTCCACTCCTCAGCAATATTTATTGTTTTAAAAAGTGAAGATTAAAATTTTAATAAAACCTAAACATATGAAAGTGAATTTATACATTTCCTTTGTTATATGTCTCTATTTCTGAGATGAGGTATTGTAACTATTTACACTATTTACATTGTTTGGGCTGTTGTCCTCATCTTTATTGTCATATTCACCTTCAACATCAGTCTCTATTTCTGAGATGAGGTATTGTAACTATTTACACTATTTACATTGTTCTAACTGTTGTCCTCATCTTTATTGTCATATTCACCTTCAACATCTGTCTCTATTTCTGATATGAGGTATTGTAACTATTTACACTATTTACATTGTTTGGGCTGTTGTCCTCATCTTTATTGTCATATTCACCTTCAACATCAGTCTCTATTTCTGAGATGAGGTATTGTAACTATTTACACTATTTACATTGTTCTAACTGTTGTCCTCATCTTTATTGTCATATTCACCTTCAACATCTGTCTCTATTTCTGAGATGAGGTATTGTAACTATTTACACTATTTACATTGTTTGGGCTGTTGTCCTCATCTTTATTGTCATATTCACCTTCAACATCTGTCTCTATTTCTGAGATGAGGTATTGTAACTATTTACACTATTTACATTGTTCTAACTGTTGTCCTCATCTTTATTGTCATATTCACCTTCAACATCTGTCTCTATTTCTGAGATGAGGTATTGTAACTATTTACACTATTTACATTGTTCGGACTGTTGCCCTCATCTTTATTGTCATATTCACCTTCAACATCTGTCTCTATTTCTGAGATGAGGTATTGTAACTATTTACACTATTTACATTGTTCGGACTGTTGCCCTCATCTTTATTGCCATATTCACCTTCAGCATCTGTCTCTATTTCTGAGATGAGGTATTGTAACTATTTACACTATTTACATTGTTCTAACTGTTGTCCTCATCTTTATTGTCATATTCACCTTCAACATCTGTCTCTATTTCTGAGATTAGGTATTGTAACTATTTACACTATTTACATTGTTCGGACTGTTGTCCTCATCTTTATTGCCATATTCACCTTCAACATCTGTCTCTATTTCTGAGATGAGGTATTGTAACTATTTGCACTATTTACATTGTTCGGACTGTTGTCCTCATCTTTATTGCCATATTCACCTTCAACATCTGTCTCTATTTCTGAGATGAGGTATTGCAACTATTTACACTATTTTCATTGTTCGGACTGTTGTCATCATCTTTATTGCCATATTCACCTTCAACATCTGTCTCTATTTCTGAGATGAGGTATTGTAACTATTTACACTATTTACATTGTTCGGACTGTTGTCCTCATCTTTATTGCCATATTCACCTTCAATATCTGTCTCTATTTCTGAGATGAGGTATTGTAACTATTTACACTATTCACATTGTTCGGACTGTTGTCCTCATCTTTATTGCCATATTCACCTTCAACATCTGTCTCTATTTCTGAGATGAGGTATTGCAACTATTTACACTATTTTCATTGTTTGGACTGTTGTCATCATCTTTATTGCCATATTCACCTTCAACATCTGTCTCTATTTCTGAGATGAGGTATTGCAACTATTTACACTATTTTCATTGTTCGGACTGTTGTCCTCATCTTTATTGTCATATTCACCTTCAACATCTGTCACTATTTCTGAGATGAGGTATTGTAACTATTTACACTACTTACAATGTTCGGACTGTTGTTCTCATCTTTACTGCCATATTCACCTTCAACATCTGTCTCTATTTCTGAGATGAGGTATTGCAACTATTTACACTATTTACATTGTTCGGACTGTGGTCCTCATCTTTATTGCCATATTCACCTTCAACAAAGGTCTATATTTCTGAGATGAAGTATTGTAATTATTTACACTGTTTACATTGTTCGGGCTGTTGTCCCCATCATTGTTGCCATATTCACAACATTTTAGCTGTTGTATGCTCTGGCTTTCTTCAGGTGATTAAAATCTCGAACTGAACACATTATTTCCTCCATCAGGGTAGATTGTTCTAGTTCTGCATGCCATGTCTCTTCCAGATGTCTCAGTTTCAGCTATTGCCTTTTAACTCAACTCTCAAAGTTTTTGTTCACTACTCCAGTGGTGAACAAAAACTTGGAGTTGAGTTAAAGGGAGATAACTTAGACATCCAGAAGAGGCATGACACATGGAACTAGAAAAATCTGCCATTATTACTGGCTCCCATATTGTATTAATTTCGATGCAATCTACCCCAGTGGACAAAATAAAAGGTTCAGTTCAAAATTCCAATCACCTGAAGAAGGTTGGAGTGTACAATGAACGAAACGTTGTGAATATGGCAACAAAGATGAGGACAACTGTCTGAACAATGTAAACAGTTACAATATGACAACAAAGATGAGTCTGAACAATTTGAGTTCTTCAGAACTGACAACTGATAATAATAAACACTGTTTAGATTATCTCGCACCTTACGCCTATGGAACTCCCTTCCTCATTCCTGTTTCCCTGATGACTATGATCTCCAGCTATTCAAGTGTAACGTCAATCGACATCTCCAGTTGCCTTGATCTATCCTCTATCCTTCTACACATCCTTTCCTCTAACACTCCTATTTGCTCTCGCTCCAAATCCTCTGTAACCCCTTGCGTGCTAGTGGCTTCCAGCCTTGCCTGGGGTGAAAAGCTTTAAAAAAAAAAAGATTAGACATTACAGCAGTGGGAAAGTGACTGAGGCTGAGATGCCAGGTCAGGATAGATGATGTTGCCAATTCTTCTTTGGATTCTGTCAAGTATCTCAAGATATGTAGCAGAAGTACAAGAGCAGTAATAAATAGGTGTGCACACTGGGTATTCTCCGTCCATTTTTTTTTCTTTCTGTGAAACATTTCAAATAAAGTCGCCATGGTTGAATGACAATGATATAAATTGTTTGTTTTATTTTTCCAGGCACATAAAAATCTAATAAAGAAATGTATCAAAAGATGTAATTATATATGATAAGAAAAGAAAACATTAAACTCTTGAAAATATGTTGAAAATATGTTGAAAAAAATGTCATGTTTATGATAGTCTGGCAATTGTCAGTAAGCTATAAAACATTTATTGTATTCTCTGGTTTAATGTTTTAGATTTATTTACCATCTCATGAGTCTAAAAATAACAAAGTCTGTTTAATGAATTCATCATTCCACACATATAATTAATGGCAAAAATAGCCTAGTCTCACCAGTGTTTAGTACAGGCATCTTTGCATGTTCCTAACACTGTCCAATGATTAAAATGGGGAGTTACTTCCTGGGATTCCCAGGAACCAGACTTAACTTAACTGACTTATCTTAACTGATCCCTAACTACAAATGAACAGCAACTTCCATATTCAAAATCTAAAGAAAAAAAATCTACGTGGGCAGTATTTTTTCAAACTGCTACTTTGTGGAAAAGACTCCCATGTGGATGTTTCCCTGCATACTACAACCTTAATCTCTTCAAATCAATGTTCATTTGTTATCTATCCTCTTCACTTGCTACTTCTTCTTTCATTCATATCGCATCAATCATTACCATTACGACTGTGACCCTCTCTCTACCTTGAGTGGCTCTCTGGGCTTATATTGGTTTAGTGTGAAAAAAAAAATAACCAAAAATACAAATGTATATGATTATTCTACCATTTTACAATATACCTTCCTTGCCCAGCCAGACCACAAATTGGAGTTCAAATAAAGCAGAAGGTGCTCAATGATGGTGGTGAGGGTCATCCTACAAGGCAGTAACTTTCCAAAGGGAGAGATCTTGAACAATTTATGTCCCTTGTCCACATGAGATTCCCACTTTAAACCCAGCTTCGTGATATCACATGGTTCAGATACCTGCCCCGGTCTTTTGAACAGGAGTCAGAGTTTATCCCTTGTTTCCTGTTTAGGATTGGATTTCCAGTCCCTTAAAGAGCCTTCTCATTCTTTTTCACTCATTGCATCTTAGTGGCATTATAGCCTTGCTTGGGGTGAAATGATTAGAGGAAATCAGCTGAAAATCACTTAGCCTTGCATATGAATTCAAGCAAGTCCTACTAAAAACGTTGATTCAAACAAATTATTGTGGAGTTTTCTTTTTCTCTACTCCTTCCTAGGTCTTTTGAACAGGAGTTTCTATTTAGAATTGGGTTTCCAGTTCCTTCTAAAGTATTCTCATTCTTTTTCACTCATTTTAAAGAATTTTGTTTATGTTTCAGACACTTAAAATGGTTTTCTCAAATGTGCAATCAAAAATTTTACTATGTTACTCATAAATATAAGTAAAATAAAGTAAACCAAATCAATAAATAATAAACAAAATAAGAAGGTGCAATGAGTTACATTTCTGGAGGTTAGCATCAGCCATGCTGATGGAAGGCAGAAAGGGATCTCTTAGATGATTAATAGTGAGTAGTTTTGTTTTGGAGATATTAAAATTAACAAGCCATTCTTTGTCCTAGTTAACAGCTGATTTTAGGTCACTTTTGAGATCAGCTGCCATTTTGACTTTAGCAAACTGATGAGACTTGCTATTAAGACAGGAATAGAGATACTTATAAATAATACAAAAACGTGACATATGAACAAAATGGTTGAAAGCTGGTCTTCAGTGTGTCTTGTCTTAAACTTAGCTTGCCACAAACATTGACCCAAACAAAGTACAGTATTCTTTGCAATAAAATAATACATCCTTACTTTGCATTCTTACTACCCCCCCCCCCCGACAATACTTCAGAGTCTCTATGAAATCTTAACAAGTCTCTATATGTTCAATTCGTCTGTGCAGGGTAGAGGAAAGTTCATGAGAAAAATTACCATGAAAGTATTTACGGAAAAGGCACAGGGAAGCTACGTTATGGCAGTGGGAAAGTGACTGAAGCAGAGATGCCAGGTCAGGACAAATAACATTGCAGATTCTTTGGATTTTAACAAGAATTTCTAAATATATAGCAGTAGTATCCAACCAGATATGGCAACAATATTCAAAGCAAAGACAAATGGTAGACTTATAAATATGTAAAATAGGTTCTGGTGAGAAAAATTGTCTAGCAGGACATAGTGAACCAACTTTCTTAGCTGCAGACCTAGCAACTGATTCAATAAACTTTTTCCACTTCATGTCAGCTGAAAACGGCTGTCCAAGAAGGCACAATGTGTCCCTCTCCTGTAACAAAACAATATAACAATGGACTTTTATTGTCTTTTAACCAAACTTGTGTATGTATATATAAATGATATTCCAAAGTTCATTAATGTACGTGCTTCTACTAAAGATGAAGTGGAACATAGTTTTTTGTTTTTTTTTATCTTTATCCACTTCAGCATCTTTGACAGTCAAAAATATGAAACTCTGAAAAAATATCTTTAAGCAAAATCAAAAAGACAAAATCAATAAATATTGACAGGAAAAAAAAAATCTTCTCCTCTGTTGGTTTTCCATTTTGATGGCTTTAATTTTTTATGTTTTTTTTCCTTTCCGTTTTGATCTTTAACGACATCTGGATTTATTATCATGAAATATTCAAACATTGAAACTAGAATAGTAAAAGTTTTCAAATATTTTGTCATTACTATTATATATTCTGTTAAAAACAATGGACTGGACCTAAATCTAAATGTCTCACAGATTCCATTGATTTGTTTTTAGTTTTTATGAATTATCAACCTTTTGCAGGTTATTTAAAGCCAAAACATATTTTTGAGTTCTTAGACAAATTCATTTTTTATTTTTTTTGCAAGTGAATATTTTATTAATTTTTGGTTGATAAATAATATCAGATTAAAGTTCTAATTAACCCATAGCTGGTGGAGAGGAGGTGGATTCATACCTTTCCCAAGGGTATTTACACCTAAGTGAATATAAGGAACCTAAATTGAATTAGAACACTGCACTCTAATTTACAGTTCTGAGTCATTATCCATTACACCACCTGCACATCCAAGCTTACAGCACCTGGTATTCCCAAGCCATCACTCATTGATGTTGTTTAACTTCAGTAATTGTATGAGAACTGGTGTTGCAATGTGATATGGCCATAAGCCAAATTGTCTTTAATGCTTAAAGGAGAATGGTAATGTGCCATTTCCATGGAAAACATTCAGTATTCATTGACCAAACAAATAGTGTTACTTGAAATTCATAAAATCTATTTATTAATGCATTTTTTCAGAAAATTAGACTTCTCAAGTCCATTAAAGGTTATAGCTCTTTCAGGTACTGATCAGAGGCTCCTAAACATTTAGTGTTATTGTTGACTGAAATTTATGAAATATTTTTGTTAAAACACTTGTTCAGAAAATTAGACTTCTCAAGTCCATTAAAGGTTATAGCTCTTTCAGGTACTGATCAGAGGCTCCTAAACATTTAGTGTTATTGTTGACTGAAATTTATGAAATATTTTTGTTAAAACACTTGTTCAGAAAATTAGACTTCTCAAGTCCATTAAAGGTTATAGCTCTTTCAGGTACTGATCAGAGGCTCCTAAACATTTAGTGTTATTGTTGACTGAAATTTATGAAATATTTTTGTTAAAACACTTGTTCAGAAAATTAGACTTCTCAAGTCCATTAAAGGTTATAGCTCTTTCAGGTACTGATCAGAGGCTCCTAAACATTTAGTGTTATTGTTGACTGAAATTTATGAAATATTTTTGTTAAAACACTTGTTCAGAAAATTAGACTTCTCAAGTCCATTAAAGGTTATAGCTCTTTCAGGTACTGATCAGAGGCTCCTAAACATTTAGTGTTATTGTTGACTGAAATTTATGAAATATTTTTGTTAAAACACTTGTTCAGAAAATTAGACTTCTCAAGTCCATTAAAGGTTATAGCTCTTTCAGGTACTGATCAGAGGCTCCTAAACATTTAGTGTTATTGTTGACTGAAATTTATGAAATATTTTTGTTAAAACACTTGTTCAGAAAATTAGACTTCTTAAGTCCACTATAGCTCTTTCTAGTTTTATTAGGAATTTCCTTCTTACACTTTTTCTCCCCATTCATATGTACAATGTGTGTAAAATCCTACTGAAGATAAAAGAATTACATTTGAGAAAATATTTTTTGTTCATTTTGTGGTTCACTATAGACTAACTGGACTCAAGTGGCAATGCGACATGTCATGCCTATGTGGCATTCTGTGAGTAAAGAGTGGAAGAAAAGACAGAGACTTTCTTGTCCTATATTTTAATTTTATATACTTCTTTATACAACACCATCTAGTGGTTATTAGTGTAAGTTCACTGTCAGATAAGTGGGGTAAGCCCACAAATGTAAAATCTCATAATAATTCATAAAAGGCATATTTTCTTTTCTTTTTTTTTTTTGTTATGAAGTGAAAATTAATTTTTCTCTAAAATTCTTTTCTTTCTTTGTAAATTCCTTCTTAATATATTTTTTCACGTGTTTTCTAATGTTACTTCTGTGCTTTTAACTGTCATTTTTAGAACTGCAATAAAACTTGAATTTATTCCAATAAATTTTAAATAATTATAATAATTGTATTTTATCAATTCTAATCATTTTGCAAAACAATCTTTGGTAAAATCCTTTTTTTATTCCACCCAATTAAGATGAATTCACAAGGATGGTATTTAAATCAAAATGACTCCATATTAAGATTTCATTCAATTTATTCAAAGCTGTTTAAAATTTCATGTCCCTTCTGTGGAAAATGTATAATATGACAACATACAGGGTGTAATGAATAAATTGTCATCTAAATTATGCACAAATGAAAATAACATTAACATCTCTTTATTATATTTAACAAAATTACACAAAACTATTTTGAAATATTAAAGAATAAATTTGTTCAGTAAAATCACCATTGGCTTCAACTGCAGCCTTCAGATGACTCCGGAATCTCCTGCCATTCTTCTGGATGGTCTCCTTGTTTAAGTTGATGAATGCTGCTATAATCCTTACCTTAAGTTCATCTTTGGTGTTACAAGGAGTTTTCTTGGTCTCTCATTCAACTGTGCCCCACACATAATCAAGGTGATTTCAGTGTGGGGGGGTTATATATATATATATATATATATATATATATATATATATATATATATATATATATATATGTATGTATGTATGTATGTGGGGAGTTGTATGTACATATATATATATATTTTTGAATTGGACAAGTTCCGACAATTTATTAAAGACATTTTTATGATATGTTTAACATTCTTTTTTTTTTTTATATATATATAGATACAAGTATTTAAGCAAATGCTCTGTTTTATAATAAACAGTATTAAATAACATTTACCGGCCTGAATGTCCGAGAAATTTTCATAGAAAATTTTCGTTCTCCGACAGGAGATATATATATATATATTTATATATATATATATATATATATATATTTAGTGTGTGTATATATATATTTATACATACACACACACACACACACATATATATATATATATATATATATATATATATATATATATATATATATATTGCTTGTGCATATATATATGTGTGTGTACAAAATGAACTATAGAATATAATAGACAACAGTACATTTATAGAAATCAGGCTAAATGACGGTTCCGTATAGGATACAGGTTTGAATCCTGTCGGAGGATGAATATTTTCTATGAAAATTTCTTGGACATTCAGGCCATTAAATGTTATTTAATACTGTTTATTATAGACAGAGCATTTACTTAAATACTTGTATCTATAAAAAGAATGTTAAGCATAAAAATGTCTTTAAATATATATATATATATATATATATATATTAAAATAATGAGAAAGAACAGTAAGATTTATAATCCGGTGTTCTTATTAATTATTTTTATTTTTAAAAAACAGTGCTCAATACAGTTCTGTAGAGCATAAACATTATAAATTTACTAATTTAAAAATATGGCCCCATCACTACACAGGAATTACCATGTTTCAAAAACAGAAACTAAAACTTTAAATTTAATTATAGAATTAAATTAAAATCCCTAGTACTGTTTCATTTTCTAGTGATTTTTTTTTTAATTTTAATTTAATTCTATAATAAAATTTTAAGTTTTAGTTTTTGTTTTAGAAACATGGTAATTCCTGTGTAGTGATGGGACCATATTTTTAAATTAGTAAATTTATATTATATATATATATATATATATATATATACATATATATATATATAAGCTAAACTAAACTTTGCTTGCAATATAATATATATATAATATATAATAAGGTATAATTTTAGACATACCTAAAAGAGAATTTTCTGCCAAAATACACAAATTTTAAAAACGTATAATATATATCTATATAAAAATTATATAATATATTATAAACTAAAACAGATAAAGCAATGTTTATAAACTATGTATATAATATATAATAAAGTATAGTGTGTGAGTGTGTACATATATATATATATATATATATATATATATATATATATATATATATATATATATATATTTTTGTCATCCGCAGACAGACTGTTTTGCTGTTTCACAGCTCATCAGTGTGGCTAGACGTCCGGTTGCCTCTAGCTACGATCGAAACCCGACTGAATTTGCGTCAGTCGGAACCTCTACCCGCTAAGCCATCAGCGTACGGTACGGGATGGAGGTGAATTTTAGCGTGTTTATTTTTAGATTCGGATAAACACACAGTGACTGAGAGTGACTCAATTCTGTCGAAGAGTCGTGCAGTATTAGCATAAATAGTCACTGTTTACAAATTCACACCCCAAACCAGAGGGCTCAACCGAAATTAAAATCAATAACACCTATCAAAATATGTAAAAATTACTAGAATTTAATATATTTCAGTCAGGCAGAATCTGACAAAAAGAGCTCAATTGAGAACTAAAGTGGTTTTATGAACCATAACAATGTACAATCATGGCTCTCCATTATAACTTCTTGCTTTTGTATCTCTTAGCAATGTTTCTATTTTACTGTCCTTCCTACTCCCATGATTTGGCATCCATTTACTTCATATGTTAATGTTTCCCCTCTCTCTCTCAATATATTCTTTGAGTGTCAAATTCACCAAATCCTTTCCCTGTTATGTGTTCTGGAAATTTCAACTCTCTCTTTCTGATGCTAGGCGTAAGTGTCCTTTTCCTTCAAATTTTATGGTATTCCCAACATTCAATCACCAAAAAGACCCCTTTTCTGGCTCCCATCAGCACAATTGATACTAACCTCAAGGAGAGTGATTTGTTGAACTAGCTGTAATATTCTAAATATTCAAACCATTTAGATTTGAAATTTGATCATCTTACAAAAAACAACGTGACAGGCACCAAACTAGCGAATTATAGAAATAATTGTGAAATTTTGGTATTATCTTTTAAGAGTGAGAAATTATGGTTTCTTTTTTCTTACCATTCGCAAAGAAAGCAGACTTTTCTTAACACAGATAAGTATTTTTTGCTACATCTTATTTATTGCTATTTTCCCTTTTATCTGCTAAAAAAAACAAACAAGTACAACCGAAATTAATATTACTGCACTAAAGTTGCAATAGTGATAAAAATCTTTCATTTTTGCTCGCAGAAACATTGGAAGTTACTTTTGTGACATCAAATGTTAATTTTAACAGCCTTTCAGGTTTCAGATGTTGAACATGATTCAAAATACAAAAAAAAAAGGTTTATTTGCAAAGAGTACAATTATTTATATATTATTTATATTTTATTTCTTTTCTCAAAAACGAAGTCACTTTTTATTCCTTTTATCAGTAGTTCTTTACTTTATTAATTAAAACTGAAAAGATTAAAATTCTCTTTAATTTGTTGTTATTACAATTTTTTTCTCTCTTCCCTGAGCCTGTACAAAGTGTGTCACTAATGCAAAATATTAAGAAAACTCTCACCAGTGTAAAGCATATATCACATTGTGCAATATCCATTATCATTTATGGCATAACATTAACCTACAGACATTGTCTAATATATATAATAATTTTACCTTGGTCTTCAGTGGAATAATTAATTTTGCTGACAGAAACATGTAAATTTACTTTTACAACATCAAAGGTTAATTTTGACAGCTTTTTCCTCTCAGATGTTGAAGATGATTAAAAATACAAAAAAAAAATGCAATTTGCAAATAGCATAATTACTTATATTTTATTTCCTTCATCCAAGAAGTAACTTTTTATCCATTTTCTCAATTATTCTTATTCTTTATTAATTAAAACTGCAAAGAACAAAACTATCTTTCATTGTTACAATTCTTTCCTTCTATAAATGTTTAAACCAGAACCTTGGAGGTATGTGGATACAGAAAACAGAATCAGCAGAGTTCAAACTCCTGCTGCTACATGTGCTCACTTTATACTAATGCCCTTTAGAAAGGCATGAACTCTTCTCTTCTCTTCGCCACTTAAGGATTAAATAGCAAGGCAATCAATCTAGGAGAAGAACAAGATTTAATTTGATCATGTCTCATGCCATAATTAGAAGAAACTTATTCAATGGTTAAAATTAAGCTTTTAATTCTGGCGTCAAGTTGGCCTATACAAGATGCCAAATTGAAATGAACAATAATTTTTGTTTTGCACCTACCACAGCAAAGGCAGGAAGCAAGTTAAGAGAAACTCCTATTACAAAACATTGCTGGACTTGAAGTCACATCCATAGACTGCTAAAAGGACTCTTATAAGTAGGCAGAAAAACAAGTACAACCAAAATTAATATTACTGCACTAAAGTTGCAATAGTGATAAAAATCTTTCATTTTTGCTCGCAGAAACATTGGAAGTTACTTTTGTGACATCAAATGTTAATTTTAACAGCCTTTAAGTTGGGAGAAAAATTAAATTCCACAAAACATTATTACTTTTTTATATAAGGTTGGTGTGGTATTTCTCTTTAACTAGCACATTACTTAGTCAAACTAAATTTGATGCCCAAATACTGCATTAAATACCTATATCTTTTAAATACTTTAAGAAGGTGTGGATAGATAGATAGATAGTTTGTTTGTTTAACCAGCATATCGACCTTCATTGAGTCATTTAATGTTGATAAAGTTTAATTTTTTTTCACCCTTTTTTTGATATGGTTTGCTTCCTAAAGTTGTTGTACTCCTGAGTTGTTATGCACCTTTAGGCTGTTGTACACATCAAGATTGTTATGAGCAACAAGGTTGTTTTACATGTCAAGTTGTTGTGCTCATCGAGGTAGTTATGACATAGTTGTTGTATTCGAGTTGCTATATCAAAGTTACTACATTCGAATGGTACCTTGGTGGAGTCGTTAGAGTTGGGATGAGATATTATATTTTTGTGTAAAATCCTGTCTCTTTCATGAAAAAGAACTGGAAATTTGAAAAAGACCTGGAAGTTCACTATTTGCCCATAGGTGGGACCCCAACAGGTGCTACCACTCCAGGTCAGGGTGGACCCGGGAACACCAGCAATTAAGAGGTGGTTCCACGCTTCCTCAAAACCTGATCAGAGGCCTTGCTGTTGGATGCAGTTTAACGTTGTACCCAGGACGAAGAAGGTGTGGCGAGACCTGATTACTAATATTCTAAAGGGATATTTAAGAAGAAAGGGAGAATATCTGCTTGAGATCAAGTGACAAAAAACTTCTTTAATGCACCAGTATATTGTAGATATTTTTTTGTACAATCTGGATCCTTCCAGTTCATCACATCTTTTGTTCAAGGTTCTTCAGGATTGTCTCCAGTGTGGACGCACTTATGGGTGCATCTGACAAATTTATTTTCCGCACTTCTTTTAATTCTCTGATAAGGTTTGCATTTTCCCACTTTCTCAGTCTCTTCCATTTTTACACAATGCTTATGATAATGAGATCCGGTCTCCTTGCTGTGTGAGTGCATCAATTTGAAGTGATATAGAATTTGTTTTTTTTTTATTCTCTAACAGTTTCTGGTTTGTTTGGTTGTCCATATATTAACATGCATTGTCAAATGCCACTCATTTGCACTAATTCCAATGGATTCCTGTTCCTACCCATTCTTGTCTACTTTTATATCGCTTCCAATTTACTACAGTTTCTTGTGATGCGATTGCCAGTTTTGTCTTTTTGAGTCACTGTTGACAAGACATGTCCATTTTCTCCTCAGGTTGGAGGGTGGGGAGCTTTTTAGTCCCCAGTGAACCATATGTTGCATACAACACAATGATATCAATCCACTGGCTCCAGTTTATTTTCTGATGTCTTTCTGCAGTGGCTTAAGACTTAACTTCATATATTCCTTCTTTTTCCACAATTTTTTGTTGTCATTTTTTTTTTCTCAGCTTTTCAATTTGATTTACTTCCTTCTGTAACCAGTTCAAATACTCATTATGGACATATTTTTTGGCCTTTTTTTAAAGTTTATAGACTAGGCAATTTTGTGGAATTATAGAACCTTGTCTGCCAGGAGACTTTGCTTAACACTCATTAGGTGGCATTGTCCAAGCAGTAAAATCAAAGGCACAAAACCTCTTTGTCTTCATTCTTTCTTTGCCAACATGATGCAACAGTGACAAGACATATTTCTTTTCCCCTCCAGGAGACTTTTGTCCCCAGAGGAACCATGTGTCAAATAGCAAAGAACACAATAAGATCATTACACCAAAAACCTCATGCTAGTGATGTTCAAAATTGATCATCTACTGCAAGGAACGTCTATTCTCTTGGAGAGGGACCCATGTCTTGAGTGCCTATTGAGACTTAAGCACACTCCAGACTTCAAGTGGAACTCATATATACAATCCATCACCAAAGATCTTGAAAAAAAGTTAGTTCCCTGTATTGTTACAGTAAGTACCCGACTCCACCTGCTATCCTCCTCCAGACCAGGCTGAATCAGCTGCCATATATATTGTGAGGAGCAGTCTCAACAGAGTTCAAAAGAATTTCTGCATCCTTGTGGGTGATGTACTATTTTCCACCCTGCAACTCCTTTCCCAAAGACGAAACATTGTAAACCTCTTGCTTCTCTATTGGTATTTCCATGGAAAGTGTTCAGACGAACTACATTCCCGAGTTTCACCAATTCTTATCTTCACTACTAAGACCTGCCATGCCATGCACATTGTAAGGAACATTCCTCATTTCACTTGTATTCCTTTGGTGAGTTAAAAGTTTCACTCAAGAATCTTCTTCCGACAAACTCTGTGGAACTGACTCCCAAGAGGTTGCTTCTCTAATCACTATAATCTTAACCTTTTCAATTCTAGGGTTAATCATTATCTTCCACACATACCCCCATAAACTGTGCTACTTACTATGAACCTCTACCTTGAGTGGCTTTCATGCCTTATACAGGGTGAAAATCATTGTAAAAAAAACAAAAATGGGGAGAATCATGATTGCTTATGTCCTGATGAGACTTAGCATTAAAAAAAGAAAAAGTGCATTATTTTGTCATAATTATTGCAAGTTTCTCGATTAACCAATTTTATATCTGAGAAACCCAACAAGCAAATTGGAATGGTTAAGTGTTAAGTCAAGGTTTAACCATTATCTTCCCCACATATCCCCAAAACTGTGCCACTTACTCTACCTTGAGTGGTCAACATTATTGTAAAAAATTAACATGTCTGCATATATATGACAAGTTGGATTTTCAAACAGAACCCTTTATTTAGTCCATGGGGGTAGGTAGTTACCACGGGGTATTAAGTGAAATCACAACATCTACCCCTGCAGACTAAATAAAGGGTTTGGTTCAAAATTCCAATTTAATATACATACATACATACATACATACATACACACATATATATATATATATATATATATATATATATATATATATATATATGTGATCTTGTATAGGGTAAACATTATTGAAAAAAATAAACATGTCTGCATATATATGACATGTTGGATTTTCGAACAGAACCCTTTATTTAGTCCATGGGAGCAGATAGTTACATAGTATAGTAATATATATATATATATATATATATATATATATATATATATATACACACACACACATGAAAATATCTCAATTCAACACCTGAAATAACAAACTGGTAACTTTATGCCATTACAAATTTTGCAGTCACTTTCTCACTCAGAGTAAGTTAGTAGTTTAAAGAATGGGTTTTCTCTCCATTTTTATGCTACATCAAATTTTTTTTTTATTTTTTTACAAAATTTAGTCACAATGTTTCATTGAAATTCTTGCATCTCAAAGAATTTTAGTTTTTATAAATGAGAAAATATAAAGATCATTTTTTGAATACTTTTATCTATTTTTAAATCTTCAACTGAAAGAAAAAAAATGCTAAAGATAAAACCAACATTGTCTGGTGCTATATGAACAATATGTTTTCTACTGCAAAGTTCTCATAATATTAACTAAGAAAATCTAAATTTCTCTACTTGCTCCATCATATCATCTATTGGCTCGGTAATTATACCAAAATCTTAAATTTAATTACTTTAGTTCAATTTCAAGAGATTAAGTGAGTTTTCCTTGGAATCAATTCCATACATACCCTTCAGGTCAAATTGGCAAAGAGCTCAGGATAACTACACATGAGATGAAAGTCTTCAAGCATGGCATTATTAATTCCAGACCAAATTTCAATATTGATCATTCATGATGCATCTAAGAATAACTGTACCTAAGAGTTCAGATTTATCTGTATTTCAAAATACCATTTTCTCATTAACTGGAATTTACAAATTTTTGGTTTCAGTACCAAAATATGAAGTTAGAAAAAAAAATTATGAATTTATGTTAATCTTTTATAAATTCACATGCATGCATCCAAGTTACATCCGTAGAATGATTGATTCATTCATTCACTTTTTACAGCTAATCAACCCTTTGCTTATTTAAAAGCACAAAATATTTTTAGATTGCAAGAATTTTTTTTTTTCTTTTGGGATAATGATTTAGTAATACAAGTCTTAAAAACTGACCAATAGCTTTGTGGAGAAGAGGGTATCTGCATGTAAGAAATTAGCTTTCAGATTTCCAATTATGAACAATTACCTATTACAACACTTGCATATCCAATCATACAGCATCTAGTATTACGCAGCAGTCACCCATATAGGTGCTGACCAGGTTTGAAGTTGCTTAACTTTGGTGATTATACAGGGAACTAGTGTTTCAATGTCATATAGACGTAAGCCTTACATCAGTAGACCAAAACAGCCAACATTTCTAACACATATGAAGGAATATAGTCTTAAAGTGTGCTATATTTATGGGATAAAGTGCTCAATATCAGAGATAGAGCGTGTGTAAATATAAAAGTGAACATAGAAGTCTGTTTCATGCTAGATGCAATCATTGGGCCCAATGATTACATCTAGCATGAAACAGACTGTCACCTCTAAGTATTGATTTCTATGTTCACTTTTATATTTATATATATATATATATACCAAAATGTGTTAAAATGTGAGGTTTAGAAGGAGGATTCAAACAATATGGAATGAAAGAGATATTAGTCAATAAAGAAAACTCAGGAATAAGGTAAGAATAAGGTAAGAATCATTAGAACATAATAGGAATTAAATGACCTTTAGAATATTCATTCGTTTTTTTCCTCTTTCTTTCTTTCTTTCTTTCTTCTCTGCCATAAAAGGCATTTTTCTCCCAATCACTCTCTTCATTTATAAATCAAATTGTGTATCTTCTAAAAATCCTTGCCTCTCCAACCTCCAAATAAATTAAACACAGTGCTGCAATCCACCATTTGTCATGCAAAAGCAACAAAATGTATTAGCTCGCAAGGATGGATAAATGGGAGGGTCAGGTTTGATGAGAGCGTGAACTGGAAGGCCAGTGTAGGGTTGAGATTTCCTTGAAATGTTATCATTCCTCACATGAACCAAAGATTAAAAAAAGTAAATAAATTAGAGAGAGGTATTTGTCTAAAAGAACAAAAATATAATCAACGACGAAAAACAATTTCATCCAAGTCAAATGGCCAGACAAGATAGTACAAATTTATTTCCTTTTCAGTTAAAGATGCAAAAGAAAAAAGAAAATCAACTTATGAGATATAAAAACGAAATTAATATTTCATGCCTTTCCTTTACTATTAGTCAGTGACAGAGTTAATAGAGATTAATATATATTTGATTAGTTGTAATTTATCTATTCGCATTTTATGCTCTGTCAGTTTTTATTATGCAAGTCAATGTTTCCACAATAAAATCTTGATGCTGAAGAAAATTAAATATTCAAGACAAATGCTACCTCATTTTCAGATGTCCTCACTAATGACTTATTTTCATTTTTTATTTTTTTAAAGACCTGAGTGTATATCTGATGGATAGGTAAAGAAGTACTGTAGCTGTGGTAACCATGGGAGCCAGACAAGACTTGATACAGAATGTTGGAGTAAGAAAGATAGGTCAACTGAAAATGTTTAATCAGCATTTTGAACTCAGCTCTTCCATATACAGTGTTCCTACAGGACATCGATTTTCATGGCTCTCCCAATTCCATGTGCTTTGTAGCTTTTAATAAATTTTGTCTTTTATTACTTCCCCTAAACCTTATTCTGCCATTTTGCTAGGTATTGCATGTAGTGTTTCCTGTCCCACTTGCCTTCCTTCAATTTTTCCTGTGAGTATCAAATTTTCCAAGCCCTCTTTCCTCACTATGTGTTCTAGAAATTTCAACTGTCTCTTTCTCATGCTAAGTATATATCCATCAGCTTCCTTCATGTCATTAGCAAAGTTTTTGAGGCCATAATAAACAAGAATGTTGTTGATCACCACAATAGTGACAACCTCTTGAACAACAAACAGGACAGATTTTAACTGGTTCAGTCCACTGCTGATATCCTGGCATTACTCACAGAATAAGTGAGACACTAGGCAATAAATACATCGCAAAGATTGCATTAAATATTTCAAGGGCCTTTGACAGGATATGACAAAAGGTTACTGTGCAAGCTAACTAGCTATGGAATCGCTGGAAGAGTTTTCTCAATTGCACTTGGTTTTACTAGGGTGCATAGCTTAGTGCAATAAATTTTCAATAGTTTTTTGAGAAAAATTAAGTTTTATTATTTAACGTACAAATTACTCCTGCTATTTTAAAAACAATTTAATGATTAAAATAAGAAATAAGTTTTTTGCATATATTTTTTTAAAGTTTTTATATATATACAAGAATCCAGTTTGCAGTTTGCCCTGCGTTTGTAAAAACTATAAACAAATCACAAGGCCAAACACATCAAAACATTAGAATTTGGCTCCAGAATGAAATATTTATGCATGGCCAGTTGTATGTTGCATGCTCAAGAGTAAGAAATCCTAATAAGTTATTCTTTACTGTTAGAAAGGAAAAAATGAAATTTTCTTAAAAAATATTGTTTACTATAAAATTAAAAAATATTGTTTCCTATAAAATTAAATTAAAGAATTTATTAAACCATGAAGTAGAATTTTTGTCAAAGTATTTTTCCAAACAAATCAGCTTATTCCAATTTTATCGATTGGGTGTGAAGTTTGTAATTCTTGAGAAAAATGTTAGCGATAAATTTAACTATACTAAACACTGTGAGAATTTTAAAGTTTAAAATTCTTGTTTAAAAACAAAACGAAACATTTCTATGTATCTGCATATTTTATCATGTTAGATGTTATTATGGAAATCAATGTTTTCACAATAAAAATGGGACAGTCCGAGCTCTTTAATCTGGCATGCAGTTGTCCGGTAACTCTCATGATCCAGTACTTTTTCTGTTTTTCTTTTTTGTTTTTTTTTAAATCAGCAGTCATTAGTTAACTGTGTTTTTATTTTTAGGTTTGCATTTTTATATTAAATGAAAAACATAAAAACCTTGTTTGGAAGCATTAATGATTGTTTTAAGCTTTGTTCTACCTTTGATAACACAGCAACTTATATAGGGAATGAACTGACAAGACTATGTTTACATAGGTTTTATTTTTAAAGATGATTTCTGTCATCCAGCATTTTCTGTGGTTCCAATCGTATCAGATTAAAGAGGTCAGACTGTATTGATCAAGTGTTATCAAAATTTACATTAAATATTAATATGTTTCTACTGGAAAATAAATGGGCAATCAGTTTTCTGTTGTTACTAAGTAATAAAATGATTTCACCAGAGAAGTAACTCTATCTCATACAATATTTTCACAATAATAATAATGGTAATATTAGCCATTTTGGCATTCACTGACAGGTTATAATTTATAAAATCTTCCTCTTAAAACAATTTTTCAGGAAAATAGGTTCTCTCAAGTCCAGTAGCTGCTATCTCTCTTTTCAGTATTGATAGTTGCTTTCTTTCCTAACCTTTTATTTGAAGTGGTGCGGAATCTCAACTTCATGATTAGGGTTTGCTTTGGCAATTATGTTGGAGATTCGTTTCCAGCTGTGCTGGTCAAACTCTCTGCCTGAGGGCAGAGAGGAACACAGACAAGGCTATGCTGAAGGGCAGAGTCTCATCTGGAGTGTTAGACAGCTACCCGACCCCATGTATATGGGGTCTACAGGGAGTTTTTTTTCCCTGAGCCTACAGGCCTTGTGCCAGATCTTGCCTCATGGAGAGGTAAGGTTAACTTCATAATTATGTCATTATATTCTCTTTAAGTTGCATCCCATTAGAATGTCTGAAGACCAACTTCTCGAAAGCTCCTCTCTGCGGCTGCTCGGTCTCACGCTGTCCGCTGATCTGAGATGGAACAAATACATCGAGTCAGTTGCATCATCCACCGCAAGGAAAGTTGGTTCCCTGTGCCGAGCCAGGAAATTTTTCTCCCCGGAATTGATCCTCCAAGTCTATAAATCGACCATTCGCCCTTGCATGGAGTATTGCTGCCATATATGGTCTGGGGCCCCTGCTGTTTTCCTCAGGGTTCTTGATAAGATCCAGAGACGGATAGGCAATGTGATTGGCCCTGATCTGTCATCTCGTCTGCAGTCGCTCTCTCATAGATGCGATGTTGCCTCGCTCTGCCTTTTTTACAAGTACTTTCACAGTAATTGCTCCGAGGAGATGCTTTTGCTTGTCCCTAGGCCTCGTGAATTTAAACGTCCCACAAGGCTGACCGAGCTGCCAGTGCTGCTCTTGGCTGAAATTTAGAAAATCTTCCTCGTAAAACAATTTCTCAGGAAAATAGGTTTCTCAAGTCCAGTAACTGTTATTGCTCTTTCCAGTAATTATAAGAGGTTACCTTTTATTTGAAGTCCTGTGGAAAGGCAACATCTTGATTATATCTTTATATTCTCTTCCGGTTACATGTCATACCCATTTTAGATGTTGCTGCTGTTGACAGACCTCAAGTAATATGGTTTCTGTTATCTGTAGTTTTTAGAAATTGGAATTTTCAGACATGCCTGTGTCCTTTCTCAACAAGAAATAAAAATAAAAAATGATAAATGAAGTGGAACTTTCTTTTCTAAAACCTTCCTCATCATGCTTCCATTCGATCAAGGACTTACTAATATGCAATAAATATTATTAGTCTTATAAGAAGAATGTGTGGATAACCTTTCTTTATTATATATATATGTGTGTCTGTATGTGTATATGTATGTGTTATGATGTTGGTTTGGGGTTTGTAGAGACAAACGACAAATACAAATAACACGTAACAATAAAAAGGGTTTTAATAGGTTGGTAAAAAGGTACAGAAATCGCCTGAGTAGTCTATAACTAGCTCAGCCAGGAACGTCTCAGACTTCTGTCTCTCGACATGCAACTATTTAAAGTCTTTGTTCACAGACGCAGACAAGTTCATCTTCAAGAGGGGTGGTAGGTTTCCGACACAACAGTATGTATAAATAAAAAAATAGAAAAACATTTCATTTAAAATAAATTATGCATTTCACCCTTATTAGGCTTCATCAGATCAAAAATGAAAGAAATAAATGTGTGCGTGTGTGTGTGTCTCTGTGTGTGTGTGCACATTTCTTTTTCATTTTTGATCTGACAAAGCCTAGTAAGTGGTAAATGTGTAAGCCAATTTCAATGGAACAGTTTTCCATTTGTCATTCTTCAAACTTTGTTTGGATTCTGTACCCTATTTTACACTCACACACAGAAAATATATATATATATATATATATATATATATATATATATATATATATATATATATACATGTTTAATTAAAGATATATAATAAATGAATGATTGCTGCCTAAGTAAAGAGCATATATATATATATATATATATATATATATATATACATACATACATACATACATACATATATATATATACATATATATATATATATATATATATATATATATATATATATATATATATATATATATATATATATATATGGCTTTCAAACATAACCTCTTTTATAGAAGTAAGAAAGTACTTGTAATTCATAGAAATTATAGTGATAGACTCTTTTACAACATAAATACCACTTGCTGAATACCAACTACTATGATTCCGTGATTACTGTTACATGCAATATTCATTCTAGTTGTTAAAAATCCTCAAATGATGTGGTTTCTATTATTTGGTACACTTTTTTTGTGAGTCTCTAGCGCCAGTCCACAAGTTTCAAAGAACTACAGTTTTTGCCAATATCTACAGGTTTCACTTATTCAAAGCCATTTATCAACATTGATCTTAGAAAGCAGGTTGATGAGGTTATTTAAGAACATGATTTGAGTTTTCAGGTTGATGTTCTGGTTGTGTAGTAATTTGTGTTGTTGGGTTGAAACTACCTCTAGCTCAGCCTATGTTCAATTTGTTTGTGATTCTGCAGTACCAGTCCACAAGGTTTGAAAGAGGATGGACTTTGCCAAGACCCACAGGCTTCTCTCAATCAAAACCATTTTTAACCATTGATTTGAGAAAGCAGTTGTATACAGCTGAGAGTTTAAATATTTCTGAATAGGTTTGGTGCCATATGTGACATTCACATGAAAGTCTTGATCAGGTGAGGCTATTTAAGAAGATGACTTGAGTTTTCAGGTTAATGTTTTGGTTTTGTAGTAATTTGTGTTGTTCCAACAGATTTTGGGAAAATTTTCAAGTGACATTTACATTAAATATTAATATAAGTTTCCACTGGTCATTAAGTGGGGGATCGTTTTTCTGTCAGGTTTTCACAATAAGAAGAGTATAGAAAAGATTTTCAAGATATAGCTACATGTGTATATCAGTTTCAACTTATTTTTTTATGGGGGGATATCAGATTTTATTAGACAAAGAAAAACAATTTTTTTTGTTTAATAGTATATCAACAACTTATGGTTCACTTAATGCCAAAATTTAATTTCCTTGGGTGTGTTGAAGTAATAAAAATGTTATTCTGCTTTCATAATTGAATACATGGCAAATGATACACAGCTTTTATGTACATACGTGTTTGTTTGGACATGATTACTAGAGGCAGTAATATGTGATTTTATGTCATAGTTTTGTTGAAGCTATATTTTGGAATACAATTTGATTTCTTTAAGAAATTGTAGAATATTATATGAATTAATATCATAAAAGATTTCTTTCATGTTGGTTGACATATTGTTGTTAATTTTACTATAAATATGTATTGTTGGTAATTTTTTTATATAAAAATGTATTGCTGGTATTTTTACTATAAAAATGTATTTTTATACTTTCATAGTGAACCCCCAAACAAAACACTATTTGCCCATAGCTGGGACCCTAACAGATGCTACCACTCTGGGTCAGGATGGATCTCGGAACAACAGTAATTAAGAGGTGGTTCTATGCGCCTCAAAACCTCCAATCTCTCAATCAGCAGCTTTGCTGCTGGATGTAGTTTATCATCATACCCAGTACTAAATTTTCTTTATCAATAACTTTGAAAGATATCAGCCAGAGAAACATTGATTAACCCAATATCCCATACATCCAAATAAATTTATTATTTCACATATTAATAGGGATTCCTTGATATTGTATGATCTTCAATGATCTTTCATTGCTTTTGTTGAATATTATATGGTTTCAAATTTAACAATTCTTGCAGTATTCCTTTTTTTATTGATTCTTTACTTGAATATTACTTTCCCTTCTCATCGCTAGCTCTTTTAATGATAGACCATGTTTTCTATTGGAGTAATATCAGAACAAGCTGTCAGTATTTTGGAAATCTAATAAAACCGTTCCGACCAAAATAATAGTAAGAACAAACCACAACATCCCACCCCAAAATTCAACAAATAGATTTAATCAATGACAAATAAACAATTATATAAGATAAAAAATAAAAATGAAAATAAATAAAAACAAGCAAAACAATTTAACCCAAATAAATAAGCAAACAACCGACTTCCGGTAAATGGCCGCCATAATAGACTACCAACAATAAGCTATATAAACAAATTTTTACTACGTTAACAAAAAACACCGATCAAAATAAATAAATAAATATATAAGATAAAAAATAAAAATAAAATTTAAAAAAACAAACAAAAAACAAGCAAAATAATTTGACATAAATAAATAAACAAATAAGCGACTTCCGGTAAAAGTAACCGCCAAAATAGACTACCCATAATGCACCACTGACCTTTATATATAAATAGCCGAGAAAAATAACAGCACTAGTTGCCTGACGATTGCACTAGCATGAAACAGACTGTCGCCTCTAAGTGCTGACTTCCATGTCCACTTTTATATTTACACACGCTCTATCTCTGATATCGAGCACTTTATCCCATAAATATAGCACACTTTAAGACTATATTTCTTCATATATATATATTTATATATATATATATATATATATGTATATACCCTTAATATTTTTCTTTTTCTTATATTCTTTCACATACAATAACCCCTGCATTTTAGTGACTTTATTGCCTTGCTTGGGGTGAAATGATTTAAAAAGAAAAAATCTATCCTAGAAACAATCTACTATGGCAATCTACTCCCTGTTTCACAAGTTATTTGGGAGAAAAGATTTATAGGACAGTCTTGGAGAAGTAAGAATTAATTTATCAGGGATCTATTGTAGGCACAGTGGAGTAATGGTTATCAGCTTGGATTGAGGAATTGGAGAGCCAAGTTTGAATTCTAGTCAAGTCATTACATTCACTGACATGCTAATACCCTTGGGAAAGGTATGAATTCATCTCTTCTCCCCAGATATGGGTAAAATAGCAGGACAGACTAGGTCCTATAGCCTTGGCTTGAGAAGGTAACTACAAAAACAAATCAACCCTGCATGTCATTTTGAAGGATCTGGCCCCCTACTTAGGGCCATGACAGAATATAATTGACTCCTCAAGTTTAGTACAATGTTTCAGTCAAACATAACCCTGGGAAATGGCACTGCACTGTGGACCTCTCTGATTTCAGACCATTTTCCCATCTACAGCACTTTAGACAACTGTTGAAGCCAAAACACAGATACACTAGTACTGGTTTCCCATTCCAAAACATATATTCAGAAAAGACGCCAAGATGCCAACTAGAAGACCTACCAGATAAGGATAGTTATGAAGATGCCCTGGTGATGATGATGATCAATTTCTAGACAGTCTTTGTGGCCATTTCATTAATTTGGCATCTTTGAAGTTGTTTTTTTTTTTGGCAAGGTGGACAATAATCTGGTTTACAGAATGTTAATGAGCATTGTCACCTCCAATCGGTTGTAGACTGGGGCAGGAATTGGCTGGTTAGCTTTAATGCCTCTAAAACAAAACTGCTCTCTATTACACACCACAGGTAACCATCCCTGCGGCCCATTAGAATGTCTGATGCTCAACTCCATGAGAGCACCTCTTTGCGACTGCTTGGTCTCACACTGTCTGCTGACCTGAGATGGAACAATTACACTGAATCAATAGCTTCATCCCCCGCAAGGAAATTTGGTTCTCACCTGAGCCCATACTTCAAATCTACAAATCAACCATTTGCCCTTGCATGGAATACTGCTGTCATATATGGTCTGGTGTCCCCACTGTTTGCCTTAAGGTCCTCGACACGATCCAGAGACAAATAAATAATGTGGTTGGTCATGATCTGGCATCTCATCTTCAGTCGCTTTCTCACAGACGTGCCGTCGCCTCCCTCTGTCTTTACTACAAATACTTTCACGGTAACTGCTCCAACGAGCTACCATCGCTAGTTCCCAGAATACATGAATTTAAGCATGCCATTAGGCTGGCATCACAGTCCCACTCTTTCACTGTCAAAATGGTTTAATGTTGCCATCTCTTCTACTCCAATAGCTTCATGTCTCGCACCTCCTGTCTGTGGAATTCCCTTCCTGTTACTTGTTTCCCTGATAGCTATTTCCAATCAGCATCTCCAGATGTCCTGACCTATTCCCTGTCCTTCTCTTCATTCTTTCCTCCATCATGCCTCTTTACTCTCACTCCCACTCTGTAAGCCCTTGCATGCTAGTGGAATCCCACCTTGTTTGGGGTGTAATGCTTTAAAAATATATATATATATATATATATATATATATATATATATATATATATATATATATATACTCTTTATCCTGTGGATTATCTCCCCTTGGCTTCACCTGGATGTTGTTAGAGGATGCTGTTAAATAGTTATGAGAACAGGACATTTTCTGTCTTCTCTTGTTTCTACACAATATGCAGTAATGACAACACTGTCTGGTACCTTCTCCCATTCAGTACTCTTTTCTTTGTTTCTAAAAAAATGTCTCTATTTCTTAATACTATGCTTAGCTTTTGGAAGGCATCTTTGGCTTCAGATTTCAGTGTCGCACTTTCCGTTTTCTATTGAAACAATTCCTAGACATTTAAATTGTTGGACTTGTTTGATTTTGGCATCTCCAATTTGTAATTTGCATATTGGGCTGTTTCTTTTGCTAACAACCATACATTCTGTCTTTTTGCAATTAATGTTTAGTCATTTTTTCTTGCTTTTTTTAGTCCCTTTTGTAGTAGTTCTTATAGTTTACTTTCTATGTCGGCTATCAACACTTTGTCATCTGCATATCTTATATTGTTAAGATTGTGGCCACCAATAATGAATCATGGTAGGACTTCTAATTCTCTCAGAATTGCATCACTGTATAGGTTGAATAAGTCTGGTGAGAAGACACATCCTTGTCTTACACACTTTTCTATTTTTGTAGATTTACTGAATTAATTTTCTCTGAAGTTAGGATTTTTAAAAACTAAAATAGAACAATCTGAATAAGGCATTATTATTCATTATCATATGGAACAGTCCATGCAGAATGAATTCAGTGAAACTGACTTTGAACCTTACAAATCAGGGATGTGGACAATGGCATAGCTAGTGTGTGTGCTGCCCGAGGCAGCCCTTGAGTTTGCCACCTCCTGGCCCACACAAAAAAATACATATTGCACAGTGACTCATCAAACTAGTTTTATAATTTTAAGACTACTATTATAATATCACTTTTACATAGTCAAATATAGTATGCTTTAAATACACATCAAACATACTTAAACTTTATTAGTAACAATTAAAAAGCAAAAACAGTATATAGTGAAAAAAGTGAAAAAAATTAGGACCATCTTGATTTATGAAATAAAATTACAACTTTCTATGAAGTAACTTTTCTTGCTTTATGTTGACAAATTCGTCAATGATATTGTCAAAAACTATTTCATCAGTCAATTGTCACGCTAAATAAAGTAGAGAGTCAAATATATATGCCATAGTTTAAAAAATCAAAAATATCCTCCAACTGTGAGTACTGTCCTGACATTAAAACCACTTTTATTTCTATACTGGCTTATAGCCTACAACAGACACAAAAGTGCTGCCTCCCAATAAAAGTGCCGCCTAGGGTAGACTGCCGCCACCAACTATACCACTAAGTGTGGATGTTCTTTTTTGTATGGAGATCTATATGTGGAGACTACAAGATCTATTTAAAACCTCCGTTAAAATTCTGTGGACATAGGTGATCATGGCTCTCCATAACTTTCTCTCCCTTGTGGCTCTTAAAATTACTAGTTTTTAATTCATGAAAGCAACAGGAGGTGGGGCACTAAAGGAGAAAATGCAGTGTAGCTTCATTCCAGAATTTAGAGAAAATAATTTACATTTACAAATATGCAAAAATATTTCATTCTGTGCATCATTTTTAACTGCTTGAACAAATTATCTGCAGCAAAAATTAAACCTGAAGTCATTGATTTATTATAAAAAAAAAAAAATATTTTCTAAAAGAAATTTACAAAATGTTCCACATATTTAAAAAAAAATGTATTTGCAATAAATTTCTCATGAAACAGACTAAAATTGTTTGGCAACTCACAAATGCAGAAGACAGGCTGGACCAAAAGAGAATTAATACGAGACTGAAGATTCAAAAGAGTTTAAGAAGCAGACATTTTGGAATGGTGGAAAGAGATAAAAGAAGTTGATTTGAAAAGTGTATGATGAGAAAATTATTCAAGAGAAAGGATAGAAAAGAAACTACAGGAAGGAAAAAGAAAATTATGGAAAAGAATTAAAGATTGCAAATGAAGACAAAAAGTATAAAGAGAATAAAAATATAGGAAAAAAATGAAAACATTTGGAGCCTGACAATGAGAGGAGGCCAAAAAATAAACGACAAAATGAAGTTCTGTTATAAGAAAAGTCAAAAGAGTTTGTAAAAGAAGAAAGGAATGAGAGATTGAAGGAAAAGAAAAAAATATGAAAGAGAATTGGAAAATGAATAAAAAAGAGAAGAAAGAAAAACTTTAATATTCACAATATTGATTTTAAAAAGAATCTTTAAGTCGCTCACTTGTTTAGTAAATAAATATGGCTGTCTACAGTCATGAAAGACTAAATTCTCTTGTCACTTCAGATGAAAATTTTCTGTAATTTTCATAAATAAAATATATATATATATATATATATATATATATATATATATATGGTGGGGGTGACCATAGTTGGCCAAGGAAAGATATTTGGAAAAGAACAATAATATTATTAGGCCAGTAGACAAAGCATAATAAGAAAAGTGTCAAAAATCAGAATATTAGTACATGCCTGTGTCATTTTCAAAGGGTGTTTGTGTGTGTGTGTGTATCAAATAGATAATTAAGGGACAATGCAAAACTCCTACATAGCACATTTTATCCTTCAAAGGGAGTTTGTGGTGAGTATGAAATAAAATACTCCTTTTACACACTCCCTTCAAATTTGGGCAAAAAAGACAGAAAGAAATTTTTTTGGACAACTGGAAACTTTGACTTCAAAGAGATTGGCCGGTGAGCTTAGTAAAAAGGTGAAAACAAATTCGCAAGCCTATGTGAAATTTTCTTTGGACCAATAAAAACCTTGTTTTCACAGGAATTAGTTATTGATCCTAGAAAAAGAAAAGAAAATAGCAAGCCTATGTGAAATTCTATTTGATATAAAATAAGTAAAAAAAAAAATAAATCAACAAGAGAAGAGTGTTTGAAGTCATGTGAAAAGTTTGATTTTTTTTTCACACATCCAACTTTCCGATTTTCTCCAGTGTCAGATTACTTGATGATTACATTATTGTCCTTAATGAAGTGCTTGGTATTTCAAAGAAATTTATTTCAACTATCCAAGAAATCTAAGTATTTCAAACTCTCTGTTCATCTACTTTTTAATGTATGCAAATGTATAACCCTTATGAGAAAAATGAATTCTCTTAATTTGTTTTAAACATTTTTGAATATCATGATTTCTAATGAATGAACATTTCCTCTTCATGATAATTTACTGAAAAGACAGACTTAAAAATTTGAGATTTATTTTCCTGAGTCATGTTACTGACACAACTTCAAGCATGTAAATTCATAAATAAATTCCTTATCTTGTTTTGTTAAAAATTATCCATGTGTTTCCTCATCATTACCTGCTTCCAGTCACCTTCTTGGCGTGGGTAAACCAACTGTTCGTTTTAACCCCGAAATCCCATGCCACTATAACTTCATCAGGCTAATAATAGTTTTGTCAATCTGTAGTCTTTCATAGTTTTTCTAATTAAAAAAAACTAACTACTCTCGTGTGAATTCTTTTTTTTTTACTTAGAAAAATTAATTGAGAAATATCTGAAAAAAAAATGAAGTTAAAATAGAACTGAAGGAAACGCAAAAAAGAGAAAAATTAAAAAAACAAAAAACAATAAGGTGCGTAAAACACTACAAAGGGGAGGGATGGCAATGACATTGTACACATACATGCATATACATGCAGATGGGTGCATTAGCACATGCATGTATACGCATACACAATAAAAAGAAAAAAATCAACCCTACCTAAACCAATGAAAACTGCAAATGAGAAATATAATCAGTCAGTTGCTGATAACTTCCATTGATGACTGGACATGATTTCTGGAAACTTGAGTTGGGATGTTGAAGGTAACATCAATTGTGAAGTGAAAAATTTTATATTTGTATTAATTATATATATATATATATATATATATATGTTGTGTTGAATGTCAAAGACAACATAGTCCTTCATATTCTCTTTTGAATTTTCTCATATTTTCTAATGAGACTTTTTATTTGAAAATTATATTGAAATAAATATTGTCCGTACGATAACCGAGTACTTTCGAACATCATTGATCATCTTAACGGAGGTATATGCTAGGTGTTTCAATAATACCATAAATTTTATCTTCAAGATGTGACATATAAAAATTGCTAAATGTTGGACCAAGGACAGATCCCATAGAGATGCCGTCCACCTGTAAATAAATATTATTAAGGTGGTCATAGAAAGGAACCTGTGTGGTGCAGATTAAAAGGATTTTTTTGAGTATATTCGGATTAATTTTAAGAGGTTGCATAAGAGGGTTGTTATAGATGTAATTAGTAAAATTAGAAAAGTTGCTGCCAAATTACACATACATATATATGTGTGTGTGTGTGTGTGTGTGTGTGTGTGTGTGTGTGTGTGTGTGTGTGTGGATGGGATAGATGCAACAAACACTGGTTATATATTTATATTGAGAAATGCTTATATACATAAAGCTCTTTCAATAAAAATCATTATTAGTCTGAATAAGTTCTTTCAAGGCCAAAGCACAATGTAGGGGTTTTCTATTTTGTTACTGAATTACCTACTATCAGTCTGATACATAGTGCCATATTCTGATACCTAGTGCCATATTCTCTCATAATTTTGGTGAGCATGTGGTATTCTTTACATTTGCATATTGCACACACACACACACACACACACACACACACACACACACACACATATATATATGAGATAATGATATATATTTTTATATATCAGGAACAATATTGAGGAAAAATGTATGAGTGGAAAAGTTTTCTTCTGACATGTTCCATCCTTTAGGACTTCCTCAGAGTAAATTTATGTTTCTACTTACGTAATTACACATGCACACGAACAAGGGATGCTGGGAAATTTAAATTTGAATTTTTTTTAATTTAGCCAATTTCATTTTGATTCTCTTTCTTTACATCACTGTTGTTAGTAGATATTCCACATTGAGATAACAGAAGTTCTTACAACATTTCCCCATTCCTGGCAGAACTTCTATTATCACAGTGTGTGATATCTACTAACAAATGTGATGGAAAGAAAAAGAATCTAAATGAAGTTGGATAGATTAAAAATATTTTTGAAATACCCAGCGTCCCTGATTCATACACATATGTAGTTGTACTAACGTAACAAATTTTGTCCGATCAAGTCCTAAAGGATGAAATGCGTCGCAAGAAAACTTTTTACACTGTCATATATATATATATATATATATATATATATATATATTTTACACAAACACACATATACACACACACCCACGTATCTGTAGATTACGTAGCTACATTGATGCGTAAATCTTTCATTACTGTTAATGAATATGTAATTTCATGTGATTAATTCAATTTTATTTTTATACTCATTCAATGAAAAATGGTTGCTTCAGGATTATTGACTGTTTTATTAATGTTTTTTTTTTTTTTTAAAGCAGGCATTTAATCCTTTGGGGGACATTCCTAAAGATTAATGTATATTTGCCAAAATACTAATATGCTCCCACAGCATTCCTGTTTCATCATTGATTTGCATATTCTTTTTTTAGTGAGGCCTTTTGGCCCAGTAGCATTAAAGATAAAAGCCTGGGCAACATTCCCATAGAATTAATCATTTCGAGGAAGATAGATTTTCTTAAAGTTCTGCAAAACCAAATATTCATATGGGGTGAGGGGGGGGAATGCAAAAAGAAAATTAAGTTGACAATAAATAAAGTTTAATGAAGTTTGAAAAGAATGAAAGAAAGTAAAATTAAAAACAAAGCAGAAATGGAAAATAAAATTGAAAGTTTGATTGATTCCAATGAGAAAAAAAAGTTTCATTTGAGCAAATCATTTAAATTAGGATCAGCTTTTATTGTTATTTTAAAAATAGTCATTGCTGATTTTCTATGTAATGAAATACTCTACTGTCTCAAATGTGACAGCATTTCATTTGAATACAAATACATTTGTCTATACTTATCGCTATTTTACGGTTGGATATGAAAAGAGGGCAAGATTTGCATAAAATTTGCATAAAGATCTGTATAAAATTTTGCATAATATTTAAAAGCAAAAAGTTAGAAATCACTGCATATCAACAGCAAATATTGAAACAAAAATATATTTAATAGAAACAGAGAGAATAGTAATGATGTTTTCTTCAATCATTTCACCCCAAGTAAGGCAATAAAGCCACTAAGACACACAGGGTTACTAAGTGTTAAAGAATAAGACAAAGAAAAACATTTCTAAGAAGCAAGAACATGTTGGATCTGTCTAGCCAGATTTTTCTTGTTATCCAAGTGTCAGAATTTCAAACATTTAACAAAAACACATCTTTTAAATGAAACACGAAGAAAGGTTATTTTCTGATGGAAAAATAGAAGCAGAACATCAGTTGAAATAACATTTGTATATTCTTATCAGAAATATACAATAACAATAAAATGTTCAATTTTCCTTGCAGTGAAGCTTGTTTTATAAAGTAAATAAGGGTCCATAGTACAGTGTGAAATGCGTGGATAAACTTCATAGCTTTATGTGTTCATGAGGGCATAGCCAAAGGCTTAGTAGGCATTTGCTGTTTTACTGTTTAATCCATTCTATTGTGTGTGTGGACAAGGCCTTAATCGGCCCTGCTGGCTGTCTCTCTTCCACTGTGTGTGTGTATGCATGCTTGTATGCACATGTAGATCAAACTGGTCCCTGAAATTGCTGTGAAGCATATTAGCAAAAGGAAGACATCTTCAGTGATAGAAAATTTACACATGGACCGTTTCAAGGTAATTGCTTCATGAATAACACCATTGAGACCAACTATCTATATTGAGATCTATGGATGACACCTTCATCTGTTGGGATCCGTCTCCCCAGGTTTTAGTTGCTGAGTGTTGAGATTCCAAACATTTAACAAAAACACATCTTTTAAATGAAACATAGAAAGAGGTTATTTTCAGAAGGAAAAGTAGAAGCAGAACGTCAGTCGAAATAACATTTAGATATTCTTATCAGAAAAACAATAAAATGTTCAATTTTCCTTGCAGTGTAATTTGTTTTACAAACTAATTAAGTGTTCTTAGACCACTGTGAGATGTGTGGACAGACTTACTTTATGGCAGTCAACCTAATGTTTCTGTCAGTGTGTTGACCTTTGTTGGCAGCTGCTGACTCATCTCTTCCATTGTGTGCATTTGCAGGTGCTTGTATGCACCCGCATAAATCTAACAGCCCTCCAAAATTGTTTTGAGTCCCAAGAAGCAGTATACTTCTATTTTTATATCCATAAGAGAAATTCAAAATCTAATTTCATATAGAGGTGGGAATTTTGAATACAAGGTTTTCATTAGTTAGAAAATAATTTCACACAACACACTGCTCACAATATTAGCTGATGCTCCATCCATATAGCAATAGTAAGACACAAGCCAATTTTACATCAACCATTGTTTTATTATTACTACCTGGACTGACTATGCACTATTTATATACACATGGTATTGAAACAAAGTGGGAAAGCTTTTTATTTACAACACGTTTTGCCTTTCTTAGGAGATAAACATATATGGTATGTGTGCAAGTGTGTATGTCTCTCCTCTCTCTCTCTCTCTCTGTATATGTGTATATATATATATATATATATATATATATATATATATATATATATATATATAGGATAGGATAGGATAGGATAAACAACAAATAGAAAACATTGATCAATCTAACATGTTTCACATCTATTAAGGCTTCAGAGGCTTTAAATATAATAAAAAAAGAAATCTGGTATTTTTATTTTTGTGTTGTTTGATTTTCATTAGTTAATCAGGCTTCACATGCATTTGACTTGTTAAGCAATGTTAGTATAATTTAGTCAAAGTGACAACACATCCTTTTGAAGATCAAAAAAAATTAACAGATTCCAAGCCTAACTGAAAAAAATGTAAATATTACTTTATGTATGTAAATGTATAACAATTTTAGTTTGTCTGTGTGGGATTCAGATGATAATGTGTGTCTGTTTGTGTGTGTGTGCATCTTGTAGACTTTATGTTGTTTTGGGTACATTGTTACATAAACCCTAGTTGTGGTAGATAGACATATGTTAGATTCATTAAGAACAGATTTAATAAAGTTTGGTCATGCAATATAGTGTTTATGATGTGTGTTTACAGATGGTCAAATATTTATCAGGATTCCCTCAAAGTATTTTCAATGTAAAAAATTGGGTTCTTTTTAATTAGGGTAACATTTTTAAAATCAATTGTGGCCAGTTTTGATCCAGTGGTTCATAAGTTTCACTTTAAAATGACTGACATTTATTTAATTTTTGTGTTCTTATAATTTTCTTCTTTTCTGGATGTAAATTAGGTAGAAATTCTCCAAATGTTGTCTATGTCTGAGCACTTTGGGTTATACTTTTAGCCATTATCAAGGATGATTTTATTTTTACTTTTAACTGAATCTATGGATTCTTTTACGCATGTATCTAAAGTTATAGGAATGTTTTATTTTCCAAATGCAGTGTTCATCTTTGGTATTATTCAGTATTGTTTTGTTATTTTTTATTAATAAAGCTTCCATTATTTTTAGCCGTTTTTATATGTGGATGAGGCTATTATATTTGTGTTATCAATGAGTATGTTGTAAATGGAGCTTGGTAGTTCTCCATGTGTATTTAGATGAGACCTAATTGAGCTATGGTCAGAGAGATGTAATGTGAGGCTTCTTGTTCAGCATGTTGTATTATTGCAATGAATTACTCAGGAATACAGTTCTTTAAGGAACATGGGAATTTGCAAATAATATTTGTTTGCTGTGATTTGGATCTTGCAGGTTGTATCTTGTTATTGACAATGAGGTTTTAAATTTTTATTTTTATATAATTTAATTTTCTTGTTTTCATTGACTTGTTTTGTTATATATATATATATATATATATATATATATATAGTTTACGAAAAACTAGGTAATCCGTATGGGTAGACCCAAAGAAGATAAAATCCAGAGAGCTCAATGTAAATCAGAGCTAATAATTTAAATAAAAAGTAGTCTGTTTTTATTTTTATTTAAATATATATATATATATATAGAGAGAGAGAGAGAGAGCAGGTTGTGTAATGTACTTTGACCCTAGAAAGTTTATATTTGGTTTTGTTTATCAATGTTTTTTTTTAATTAGTCAAAATGTTGCTTACATTTTCCAAATCAACTTTTGATACTGATTTACCTGTGTCGTCTTTAAATTTTTAAAATGTTTTATTTTCTCACTTGTTAAGCTGGAAAAAAAATTAAGTACACACAACCTCAATTAAATTGCCTCATTCATTATGCAATATTAATTAATACAAGATTGCAAAGAGAAAACGATCAATATTGATCAATTTGGGGATAAACTTTATTCAAAATAAGAACAGTTTTTAATCAAGATCCATTAATATTTTCCTTTTATGCACCATGCCCTTTCAGAATATAGGCGATCATGGCTCTCCACGGATTCCTATCTTTTAGAGCTCTTAGCAGTTTTTATTTTTAAACAGAATGAACCAGAATGAAGAGTGTGTACTTACCAACTCCTACTAGAGAAGCTAACTGGAGGGCAATTAATACTTGGGGGCTTTAAGCGCTGATTTGTTTCTTTTGCCAATATACCAGTCACAGAACGGTTAAAAATCTGACCACTTTGACCAAGCCAACCAAATATAATTCCTGGATTTCTATCTCTTTTTCTCTTACAACTGATTCTACTTCTTCCTGTAGCAATCTACTTCTGCTTGGTACTCCACTACCTGAGGGAATGATATAAGCAACCCTCCCCACAACACCTTTGTCCCTGTCCATAAAAAGTACTCTCTTCATTCATTGAGTCTCTCTAAAGACACTGAGGTAAGCAAAACTTCTTCCTCTGCTCAGTCATTCAAACCAGTCCTTGTTCTGCCACCCATTTGAAGAAATCCACTTACCTTCAAAAAGGCTGAGGGTATGCATCTGCCAAGGCCATTGGTTCCATGATATAAAGAAAAACTGAGGCCGACTCATTCTCTTGTTTATAAAACTATTGTTGCAGGCTTCAACACTTTTTATATGTTCCTGGAGTATTTGACCCACATACAATTTCATATAATTCCAAAGGAAAAATAAGACTAAGAGTTTGAACAAAGAAATATTAACAAATATTATTATTAACAAATATATTGATAGGACATTTTACAAAAGGAAAAATGAGAAATGAAATGAAAAGCGAAGAGTTCAACTTTCAGGGACTGTAGTTGAGGTACTTACATTTTTGTGGGAGCTAAAAAATATGTCTTTTTGCTATGGAAAGTTACCAAAAAAAGAGGTTGATTCTTTCAAATCTCGCACTGCCTGCGATTATCATCAGGGGCGGGTAATTCAACACTCCCTGCAGGGTTGATGGAATAACTTGGATGTGCTGGTTACAGATTAGTGTACCTAACTTTGAACACATATAAAGTCAGTGGCAGTAAACAATAGGGAAGGGGAAGACGACAAGTTGGAAGAGTGGATTTACAGCACTGTGAATTTGTGACAGTTTGTTCATTACGTAGGTTACTTGCTGTTTACATGTCCCTCAATATGTCCTCTGAGGTTTGCAGTTTGTGTTCACTTGTGAGAGAATCAATTTCCCTCCTCTTCTTCCCTCTTCTTCCACTTCCTCCCTCCTCTTCCTCTTTCTCCTCCTCTTCTCTCCTCCTCCTCCTCCTCTTTGCCCTTCCCTCATTGGTTATATTCTTTTTGCAGTTTGTGTTCACTTGTGAGAGAATCAATTTTCCTCCTCCTCTTCCCTCCTCTTCCTCTTCCTCCTCCTCTTCTTCTCTCCTCCTCCTCCTCTTTGCCCTTCTCTCATTGGTTATATTCTTTTTGCAGTTTGTGTTCACTTGTGAGAGAATCAATTTCCCTCCTCTTCCACTTCCTCCTCCTCCTCCTCTTCCCTCCTCCTCCTCTTCCTCCTCTTTTTCCCTCCTCTTCCTCTTCCACCTCCTCCTCTTCTTCTTCTCTCCTCCTCCTCCTCTTTGCCCTTCCCTCATTGGTTATGTTCTTTTTGACAGGTGGAAATTTGCATGTTACCAGCAAAATCTCATGCTTGCAATAATGCAACGTTCTTAAATATTCTCCTTAGAAGTGGCCAGATTTTTTTCTTTCCTCTCGATGTGAAATTTCTCTTGTATTCACTGGCATATATTGCATATCTCAGCATTCTTTCCTTTGTTTCTAACAAAAGATTTTCTCTTTAATACTTTGCTTAATTTTTAGAAGGGATCTTTCACTATTCCAATGTCCCTTCAGATTTCTGCTAATTCATTGTTTTAAACCAAGTGAAAAGTTGCCTTTTCATCTTTAAGGAAATTTTCCCGTATTGACTGCCATATTGGTGGATTGTTATCACATCAAGGTCCTTCAGTCCTTTCTTTATTTGTTATCAAATTTTCCTGTTTCTTAATACTTTGCTTAGCTTTTAAAAGACAATTTTCAGTATCGCAATGTGTCTTCATACTTCTGTGTCACATATTAAAAACACTTCCAAGTTATTTTAATTTTTGTACTTGCTTGATTTTTGACATCTTGAATTTGTCGCTTGCGTCTTGGGCTGTTCCTCTTGCTGATGACCATACCCTCTGTCTTATGTTTGTTGGTTAGTCATTTCTACCAGTTTTCCTTAACTATTTTTAGGAGGTTTTGCAATTTTCTTTACTTTGCTATTAACAGTGTCATCTGTGTACCATTTGTTCACCAATAATGAATCTTGAGAAACTTTACTTAAAACAGTGTGGGATTATTTTCCTTTGTCTACCCCATTTCTCCACTAGATGACATTGTATAAAGTAATATAAAAGGAAAGAGCCCAGACTATTTTGTCCTTCAGCCACAGAATGCCATATTGATATTAATCCTCAGTCAACCAGATGTTGCATGCAACACTGTGGAGTGAGTGGCCATCGTTGGATGTAAAAAATGAATAGCAGAACTGCCCAAAAAACAAATTTGACAAAGCTTGCAGTAAAAAATTGCAAGAAAAAAGAAAAGAACAAGGAAAAAAATAATATAAGGCAAGCAAACAATATATACAAGGCAAAGCAACAGTAACATGGCAAAAAGTTCACAAACTAAGAATTGGGGTTGACACACTAGCTCGAATTCAGATAAACGAACATTCTGACTTCAAGACAAGACAGGTCAGGACTTAGTCAGATGAAACTGAGAACCTGCCTTTTTTATTGGCTTGGAAGAAATCCCAGCATGCATTTGTGTGCTTCTGCCTATAATTTGGGGAACGAAAAGTATTTTGCAGCAATTCTCTATTGGATTATGTTATGGGTGTTTTTGTAGGTTCCCTGTGAATATATGGTATATATCAAATTGAATGGTGATAGATGAGTTCTTATGGTGAATGAGTAAATTGTAATGAACAAATGGGTCATGAATCTGATTAGCTAGGTCTAGAATAGTGTAGACCAGCCTCACCCCACTTCCATTTCGGCCACATGCCAAAATTGTAATTTAAGTTGCAATAAATAATCATACCCTATTGGATTGGAAGCAACACCCCCCCACCTCAATCAAATGGATGAATGCATTCATTTTACCAATATTTTACAAGCACAATACAGTCACTGCACTGTTTCCAGTACATTTTCTGATTTTTTTCTGCACGAATTCCTTCATTTTCCACAATTTCTTAGCTTTTTAAACTATTTTCTTACTCTTTATCCTGTAAACCAATTCAAACACCCTACTCATATTTGTTATGGGCACATTTCATGGTCTTTTTTTAATTTTTATAGACTGGATGATATTGTAGGATTATCCTACCTTTTCTTAATGGTCACTAGGTGGCAGAAATTCCCCCCCATATATACCTCCTACATAATGGTAAGACATTACTGGCAATGTCTTACCATTATCTGGGAGATATTTGTGGGAGGTATGTGTGTGAGGTATTTCTACCACACCCTGTATAAAAGACAGTGCATAAACCCTCTCTCTTTCTTCTTTCTACCTTTCCACAGGATACTGCGGTGACAAGATATGTCTAGATTTTGTCCCAGGGGCAAGCTCCTAAGTCACATTACATACAACAATACAATAACTACATTATCAACGGTTAAAAGAAAATCAAAAATGAAAAAAAAAACAGAACTCATACAACCACAATAATATCTTCACTAAAACTTATCACATAAGTATACACCTCTCTCTCCCACAAGAAAACATCACATGATATTAATAAACTAGACAATACCACCACAAACTGATGACTCCAGTAACAAATTGGTCATCTGATATCATTACAAGCATTTTTAAAAATGATCTTGTCTGTCACTTTCTCATTTAGAATATAAGGTCAGTATTTAGTTCACGAATGTCTTTTTCTTAGCTTTTCTTAGGTATTTGATGCCTCATTCTGTATTTAAGTATATAAAATATATGGATGTGAGGATGGTGTAATAGATAGTGGCTGGAAATGAGAAATCAGAGAGCTGAGATCAAATTCCAGTCATGTTTGTTACATTCACTTATGCACAAATACACTTGGAAAAGGCATCCACCTCTGCGTCCCCACTATCTACAGGTTAAATAGTATGACAGATTGGGCTCTTTAGCCTACGATGGCAACACTGAATTCAAAGAGTCATTTGTAGACCTTGTGCCACACCATGAGCACCTGTTCTCTGTATTTGACCTGTCCGAAAAGTGTGGTTGGTTCTGCACAAACCTTCACCAATATAATCAAATGTGGCAGGGTTTATGGCCACATCATGTTGAAACACCGGTTCTTGTACAATCACCAAAGTTAAGCAACATTGACCCTGGTCAGTACCTAGATGGGTGACCACTTAGAAATACTGGGTAAGTTTGAATGTGTGGGTGATGTAATTGTTAATCGGAGAACCAAGTTGCAATTCCAGTTGGGTTCATTATATCCACTTAGGTGCAAATACCCTTGGGAAAGGTATGACTCCACCTCTTCTCCACCAGCTATGGGTTAATTAGTAAAACTTGTGTGATTAAAGCATTATTATTTCCAAAAATAAAATAAAATTGTATACAAAATATTTATATTTTGGCATTAAATCCGACAAAGAGGTATGTGATGCCTCATTCTGTTATTATGCATGCACTCATTTTACCAATATTTTATAAGCACAATACAGTCACTGCACTGTTTCCAATACATTTTCTGTTATTTTTTCTACAAGAATTCTTTCATTTTCCACAATTTCTCAAATTTTTAAACTATTTTTCTACACTTTATTCTGTAAACCAGTTCAAACACCCTATTCGTATTTGTCATGGACATATTTCATGTTTTTTTTTTTCAATGTTTAAAACGATTGATATGCTACTAAACAAAAATAACCAATCGACCAACATGTGTGGTAATCTGTTTGATACCAAGAACTGACATACTGGATTTAAAAAAAAATAAAAAAAAATAAATAAATAAATAAATAAATAAATAATAATAATAATCATCACCACCACCACCACCATTATCATTATTATAATAATAATAATAATAATAAAAATCTTTTATTTTGAGATTTCAGTTAAAAAAATTTCAAACAAATACCAATATAAGAGTTATCAACAACCATGCTTAAAAAAGATTAAAATATTAATTTTTCAGTGTAAATTAAATTCAGTAACTTTTTAAAAACAAATGTTTTATTTTTGTTTTATTGTCATTAATTCTAGGAAACAAAAATTAACTTTAGTTACTTTTGAAAGCTTTTATTTTTGACTGCGTATGGAAGATGTTGGGTTTCACGTAAAGAAAAAAAAACGTAAAGTCTGTAATTTGTAGTTGTAATCATATTAAGAAAAACTCGTCTGCATTTAAGTAAAATTTTTCTTCTCACTCACCAAAAATAAGAAAACAGTTGAGATCTAAAATAACCTGCTAAAACTAATTACTGAAATGAAATCAAAACTAATTTGATAAATAATCTTATCATAGAACGTTGATCTCAAACATATCAAATTCAATTTTAAATTCTCAATCAAATAACACCTGTAATAATACCTTAATTTGTCATATGTGACATAGCTCAGGATTTGAAGTTACTACTATTCCCAGGTGATAATGGGTTAAGCAAGATTGTGACTGGACAATGGTTAAATGAGTGACCATTAAATACAGTTAGTTTAAACAGCTGGCCATTATTTAACCACTACAGAAATCTTTTCTGCCTGCCATCGGCATGGTTGACACTAGACTCCAGGAAAGCAACTAACTACACCCTCATATTTTCCACTGACTTGAAGTGGAGAGACTACATTGAATCAATAGCTGCATCTACTGCAAGGAAATTTGGGCCACTGTGTCATGCCAGAAAACTTTTCTCATCACAATCCATCTTGCACGTTTACAAATCTACCATTTGTCCATAGTAAATGGAATAGTGCTACCATATCTGGTCTGGTGCTCCTGTTGTACATCTAGAGATTCTTGATATAACCCAAAGGAAGCTTTGTAATATAATCAATCCTGACCTGGCATCTCAACCCAAATCACTTTCCCACCAATGGGGCATAGTTTCCCTCTGTCTTTTCTATAAATTTTTTCGTTGCATTTGCTCTGAAGAGCTTTTTCCCCTGGTGCCCTGACTACATGAATTTAAGTATGCTACTAGATTGGCATGTAGGTCCTACCCATTTACTGCTGAACTAAATGCAACACCCACTTTTACTCCAACAGTTTCTTTTCTCACACTTCCCACCTGTGGAACTCCCATCCTTTTACTTGCTTCCTTGATAAATAACATCTTCAAAAATTTAAATACACCATCAATCACCATCTTTTGTCTTTTTGAACCCTGTTCATCTTTTGTCCTTTCCTCAATCCTCTCTGTTCTCAGTCTTCTCGTTCACTTTCATTCCCTGTAGCCTGTGTACTAGTGGTATTACTGCTGTGCTCAGTTGAAATGATTAAAAAAATATCTCAAGACTGATTAGTTATACAAAGATCTGAATGAAATTTGAATGCCCTCAAGCAACACCATCAAATAATTCTTGTTTTCTTTGCATTATATTGGTAAGAACTTCCACTTGATCAACTGTTTCATTGATCACTACAATCTTAACTCCTTCAAGTCTATGGTCAACTGTTATCTATCCAATATATCCTCTGTTATGGTAATTTATCCACACATGCATGGACCCTCCCAGCTATAAATAGGAGCAGGTACTGCTTTTTGGAGAGGGAAGTTTCCAGCAGTCAGCTCTGACAGTTGGACCTGAACATTCTTACTGTAGCACTCTCGTTTGTATATGTTTGTATTACTGATTTCTGTAAATATATTTTTTTAACTCAATTCCTCTCTTTTTGTCTTTATTTCTGGCCCTAACAAAGCCACAACAATAGTAAAAATCATTTTCAATGCATTTTCATAGTAAAAATCATTGGTCAATGCATTTTCTTAGTAAAAATCATTGGTCAATGCATTTTCTTAGTAAAAATCATTGGTCAATGCATTTTCTTAGTAAAAATCATTGGTCAATGCATTTTCTTAGTAAAAATCATTGGTCAATGCATTTTCTTAGTAAAAATCATTGGTCAATGCATTTTCTTAGTAAAAATCATTTCCCAATGCATTTTCTTAGTAAAAATCATTTCCCAATGCATTTTCTTAGTAAAAATCATTTCCCAATGCATTTTCTTAGTAAAAATCATTTCCCAATGCATTTTCTTAGTAAAAATCATTTCCCAATGCATTTTCTTAGTAAAAATCATTTCCAATGCATTTTCTTAGTAAAAATCATTTCCCAATGCATTTTCATAGTTAAAAACATTTCCAATGCATTTTCCTAAAAACATTTCCAATGCATTTTCTTAGTTAAAAACATTTCCAATACATTTTTATAATAAAAATCATTTGCAATTCATTTTCATAGTAAAAATGCATTTCCAATGCATTTTCATAGTGTTATGATAATTTACCCCCATACACATGGACCCTTCCAGCTATAAATAGGAGCAGGTACTGCCTTTTGGAAAGGGAATTTTCCAGCAGTCAGCACTGACAGTCGGATCAAATATTCTTGTTGTAACACTCTAGTCTGTATGTTTGTATTACTGTTTCTGTTAATATATTTGTTTAACTCAATTCCTCTCTTGTGTCTTTATTTCTGGCCCTAACAAGGCCACAACATCCTCCTCCTAAACTGTACTTTCTCTTATGTCTGTAAAAAACTCACTCAGTAATCCTAAAAGCCATGCAACAATCCAGACAACTAAAATGTGTTGGTCTATATTTCTGAGATGAGGTATTATGTACAGTATTTACATTAGTTGGACTATTGTCCTCATCTTTGTCGCCATATTTGTCACAACGTTTCGGCCGTTGTACGCTCCTGCCTTCTTCAGGTGGTTGGAACATGGCACGTGGAACTAGAACAGTCTACCCCAATGATCGAAATAAAGGGTTCAGTTCGAAATTCCAACCACCTGAAGAAGGCCGGTGCGTACAACGGCCGAAATGTTGTGACAAATATGGCGACAAAGATGAGGACAATAGTCCGACTAATGTAAATACTGTAAAATGTGTTTGTTTCAAAGGGATTTTACATAAACGCATTGTGTTCACTTTGTTTAATTATTGACAAGATACAAATTTCAGTTTCATGATAAAAAGAATCTAGACTTGTGTGTTATAATGCTTGGTTATTTTTTAATAAATTTCAATCATTACAAGGCTTGAGAGCTAATCAAAGCAGAGGGCTACTGTTAAATGAGTTGCAATATATAAACGAGAAAATGATGGCAAGTAGAAATTCTAACGATAAAGAGGATCGATAACGATTGACCTTTGACTTGAAATTAAGATTGAAATGTTCAAGGAAGCACTCATGTGGGAATATTCTACAAAGGAGCAGTTCTTTGGAAACCTTTTCAGGGGAACTTACATTTGGGGCATTTTGTATCACTTTATACCAGATTTGGATTTGTGTTGTGGTGTAAGGGTGCATAACGGCTTGATTGAGGCCTCAGAGAGCTGAGTTCGAGTTCTAGTCATGTTCACTTCCACACAAATACCCTGAGGAAAGGAATAAATTCATCCTTTCTCTCCAAGCTATGGTGTTGAATAGCAAGACAGACTGGTTCTTATAGCTTTGGCTGGCAACCATTCAACCGCAGAAAGAAAGAACAACCTAATCTTCTGCCTAGTCAGTCATGAATCAAGTGTGTATCACGTATGGCACCTGACTGCCTGTATTTACTCAACATTATATCAAGTGTCTATTTCTTTCGCTCAGAGTATGTGATTTTCAGCATGACCAGGCCCAGGGATTGAACTCATAAACATCAAGGAACCTGATATTATTTTAATCAATGTTTAAATCCACCAGGCCAGGAGATCTCAACAGGGGTGAAATTCACCACCAGGGGGTGAATTTTGGATTTTCATTGAGTGAATTGTGACTACAGTAAGTTTAGTGGGAGAGGAGAGGACAGCAATTATAGAATTTGGCCCATCTAGCCTGTCACCCTCAAAAGGAATAGGGGAATGTAATTCTGTCAAATGGTAAAAAGGGGTTTATGGGGGCAAGCAAGGTTTAGAATCATTGCTCTAGGCCGTGTATCTCTTGAAAAATCACATGTTGTGGTTCCGTGGGAGAAATATTCGAATGACACAAAGCTGAATAAGACCAGGGAGTATTAACTGATAACAAAACTTCTTTAAATATGGAAAATGGAAGAAGACAAATGTGCCCTGTGGATTGAATAAAGGGTCTGACTTGAAACTCTAAGCAGGTCATTGAGTACAAAGATATGCCTGAAGAAGGCTGGATAGCACAATGATCGAAACATTGTCAGTATAGCAACCAAGACAAGTACGCTGATTTGAATAGACAAATATATAATGAATTTTTTTTTCTCAATTTGGATTTATTCCAAACAAACACTTTAAACTCAAATCAAAATTTCCTTTTTTTAATTCTCATAAAACTTATTTTTCCTAATACATTTACTTACTTTTTTGTCGACGAAAACCATAAGAGAAAGCTCTTTATCCACGTGTGGGAAAATAAAAACACTTGTTTGAACTTGATCATATTCACAAAGGAAGGAATGTAGATGTAGATCTTTCAAAACTTGAAAGTACACAGCTAAACCCATTTACTTTACAGGACAAATTGATTCACTTTTTCAACACAAATAATTATAGTCAGTGTCTGATGGGTCATTATTATATTAAAGAAAGATAGCATATTTTGCAGATGTATTTGTGATTTGTAGGTATATTTAGTTGTATCATCACAGTATCACAAACAACAACTATTCTGAGAGGAAATTTTATATAATGATAAACAGTGTGCGATGAATAAATTGTCATCTAAATTATGCAAAACTGAAAATAACACCAACATCTCATTTCAACAGAAATATTTGCCAAAATTACACAAAAATATCTTGAAATGCTGAAGAATAAATTTATTCAATATAATCAACATTGACTTCAACCACGTCCTTCAGATGACCTCAGTATCTCCTGCATCTCATTTGGATGGTCACCTTGTTTAATTTGGTAAATGCTACCATAATCCTTGCCCTCAGTTCATCCACAAGAAGTTTTGTTGGTCACTCACTCAACTGCGCCCCATGCATAATAATCAAAAGGATTGCAGTCTGGGGAGTGAGGTGTCCAGATTGTAAGGGGTGTTGTGGTCACAGAAATTGTCTGACAGCCATGACTGTGTTCTCCTGCTTTTGTGTCATCGTGCAGAGTCCTGTTGCCAGACATAGGGTCATTCAGCAGTCACCCTCTTGCCCGAGGGCAGCACTACCTCCTCAAGGTACTGCAGGCCTTCATATTGAGTCTAAAGCTCTCGGAAAATGAATGGAGGCATAATGTTGCGATCACTAGTGATCACTGTTTCCCTGACAAATACAATCTCCAACGGTTTAAGTGTAGCGTCAATCGTCACCTCCAGTTGCCTTGATCTATCCACTTCCCTTCTCCACTTCCTTTCATCTTTCATTCCTATCTGCTCTCGCTCTAAATCTTCTGTAACCCCCTTGCCTTGATCGATCCTCCGTCCTTCTCTTTCTCCACATCCCTTCCTTTACCACTCCTATCTGCTCTTCCTCCAACCCTTCTGTAACCCCATGCGTGATAGTGGCCACCAGCCTTGCTTGGAGTGATACGCTTAAAAAAAAAAAAACTTAAAAAAAAATTGATTGGATATATCATCCAACGCTTTCCAAATCCTCTGCACTGTCCTCAGATTGACACAAAACACTCTGAGATATTCGTATTGAAGCTTCTGGCATGAATGCCAAGCAGTACAGCATACCATTTCCAAATTTCTGGCAGAGTGAAATGCATCATGGTGCTCTTTTTCTCACAAGTGATCATACTATACCGTGCAGCTGACAAAATCAGAAACAAACAACGTGCATGTGTGAAATTAAAAATATAAAATGGCAACAATTTACCTATCGCACCCTGTATATAACTATATACAATGCAATGTGTGTGTGCGTGTGTGTGTGTGTGAAGATGATGAGTCAAAGTGGAAAATTTATTAACATGTTTTACCGAGAGTAGTCTTCTCAGGTTAGAATAAAAGAGAAAACTAAACTGTGAGGAAAACTACCTTAGAATGTCTGAGTATAAGTAGTAACCATGAATCCAATTAAATTAGTTACTTTATTGCCTCTAATGTCCAGACTTGAGAGAGTGCCTGTTGGCCTGTTTATTTGTTTTATTTGTCTAAGAGGCATTATGTGTTGCTGAATTTTAAATCAGTCCACTGAAAGTAGTGTTTTTTATTACTATATATACTTAGGCAGCATATTTTCATTCAAACATGTTTCATTGAATAATATAGACATATTGTGTCTACTTACTTTTTATCCTCATCCTAACAAATTTCTGATGTTGAATGAAATTCATCAACAAAGGCATTGTAGTTTGTTTTTTAACCCAAGTGATTTTGACCTTTTCTAAAATCATCTTCAGGGTTAAATTTTAAGGACAAACGTATTGTAATTGTGATGAACAATAAGTTTGTCTTTGTAATTTACCCCTTCATAGCTCTACCTGACTGGAAAAATTTGATACAGTACTTAAGCAATCTTGTATCTTTTATAGATGAAATGTTCATGCACAAATCAAATAATGTATATACATTCCAGAAGTGAGGAGACTTTTTTTTAGGAGAGGCGGTATTAACTGTCCTAAATTATTTTAATTTTAGTTGTGGGATAGATCTCAAACCCTTTGATCCATCAGAGTCATAAGGGCACCACATGTACTGCAACTACATTAGAAGTGGTGTTTTGTGGGCAAGATAGCCTGACAGAGTTAACGCTCTCCAGGCTAGTTTTTTTAATTCTGAGTTACCTTCTCCTAGACTGGTTGCCACCCAAGGCTATAGAACCCAGTCTGTCCTTCTATTTACCTACAGCTGGGGGGAGGGGAGAAGAGGATTCATTCCTTTCTCAAGGGTATTTATCATGTAAGTGAATGTAGTAGATCCGACTGGAATTCAAACTCAGCTCTCTGATTACTCAATTCAAGCCGCAATCCATTACTCAAACGTGCCCCCTCCTGTATATCATTAGTATTAGTATATCCTTACTATATGCTGACTATTTAAGCTGACTTGTCAACTTTTGTAGTTCTAGATTGAGGGATACAGCTGTAACAGCTAACTTTGAATACACCCTAGGAAACACGGCTTGTCACAGAATGCAGTCTGGACAATCAGACAATTTCAAAGCTCACTCTGCAATAAAGTTTTATGCTAACAGAGAGGGACATCAAAACTGTCCCTCAACTTCTCTACAGTTCCAACCTTGCTCCCTGCGACCTTGGGTTGTGTCCCCAAACTGAAGGAGAACCTCGGGATCCATTGTTTGGAAGACATTGAAGAAGGCTGTGACAAGGGTTCTGGAGATATTCACTTTCGATGGTGGTCTTCACAACGTGGCTGGAGCACTAGAAAAATGCATTGAAGTCAAAGGATCCCACTTTGAAGGAGATTAGGGTTTTGCAATTCTTTGAAATTAATAAATGTCGCACCTGAAAAAGTCATGAAATTTCTAAAATGCACCTTCTACAGTTTTTCTTTGAACACAATTCTTGCTTCTGGTATTCTCTTCCAGTCTCTTGCTTCCAATCAACTTTGATCTTCAAAAATTTAAATGCAATGTTAACCATTATCTACTGTCTTCTTCATTACTCTTTTGTTGTTCTTGCTCCTTAACCCTTTGCTTGTCCTGTGCATCATATATGATGCGCAGGACATGTGATTTCCATGTCCATGCATCATATGTGGTGCACACAAGCAATGATTTTAAAAGAGCGGTAAATCTAAGGACTCTTAAGTAAAGAGTCTACTATTGAGCCGGAAGTCTAATGAAAGGCCTAATCTAATATTTTGTACATCATATATGACCACAGGAAGTTTACCTGTTTTCAGATTTATAACTGATGTATAGTGTTTCACTTAATAAAAACCTGTGCAGTAAGATATGTCGAAGGTGATATTTAGATGGAACGAACATGGATGTGAATATTGCTGAAGATCATGAAAATATTTTTTATAATCTGAATGGGAAAGGTATAAATTACTTACAACATTCCTTAACTAACTAAATGTGCAAGTTTCATAAATACAATCTAAAGATGTTCTCCCTAAAAATCAGACATTACTTACGCAATAGCCTGATATATAAGTACATCCTTTTTGCCAAATAAGTTGAGTTGCCATGCAATAGTTACAAAAAGTCTCAAAGCCACTAGAACTTGTATGGTTTTTCTTTGAACTTATTGCAGCACTTTCCTCGTCGCTTGCCTTTCAGTCAACTTTTATCTCCAAAAATTTAAATGCAATGTCAACCGTTATCTGCTGTCTTCTTTGAGACTCTTTTATTGTTCTCTCTTCTTAATACGAACCCTGATTTTAAAAGAGCGGTAAATCTAAGGACGCTTAAGTAAAGAGTCTACTATTGAGCAGGACGTCTAAGGAAAGGCCTAATCTAATATTTTGTACATCATATATGATAACAGGATGCTTGACTGTTTTCAGATTTATAACTACAGTAAGGCAACTCAGCTTATTTGGCAAATAGAATGTGCTGATATATAGTGTTTCACTTAATAAAAACCTATGCATTGCATGTGATGCACAGAGCATAGTGTAAATAGCTTATGATTTGTACGTTTTTACGATGTGAAACACTATATCTATCAGCATATTCTATTTGCCAAATAAGCTGAGTTGCCTTGAAATAGTTATAAATCTGAAAACAAACATGAATGTTTGGATAGTACACACGAAAATGCCCTGGACAGGCAAAGGATTAAAAATATTTCTTCTTTTTTTTTTCTTATTCTTTTACACTGGGTAACATCTTGTGTAATGGTGGCTTTACTGCCTTGTTTGGGTCAAAGTGATTAAAAAGAGCAAACACTGGTTTCCATTGTTGTGGCTAGGTAATATCTGTAAGTTAAAGCGCTGGTCATAAAGCCTGTTGTTCATGTTCCAAAGCTGAAGCAGGTCGGCAAGTAACCTGAAAACAAGTGCAAAGAAAAATGTCTGAAGAAAGTTTGAAGGTTAGTACAATGGACAGTCTCATAAAGTATGCTAATATTCTCGAACGTACATATGAATGTAGATTAAATTCTTCCCAGGGAAAAAATATTGTCTATTAAGTATTTTCAAGTTTAATGTTATCAAAAGAGTTCAAAAGACTTCAACTGTGGCCTGCAGAAGATCATAACGCATAAAAACGGAGCTAATATCGGGAAATAATTGATTTAGTGGTTACTTTGTTTTAGTAAGCAAGTGATATGCTTCTGATACTATATAGCACCAATGCCATGCTAGGGAAATCTACTCTGCTCCTTCAACTCCTACTTGACATATCCCTTCAAGACATGGGTGATTATGGCTCTCCACAACTTCCTATTCTTTGCAGCTCTAAGCGAAATCTGTCCTATCACTATCTTATTTTTAAAGCACTTGAAGGTTTGATGATGAGATATTTTTTATAATATTTTTTTTTAATTAAATTAGCCCCAAGCAAGACAGTGAAGCCACTAAGACACGAGGGGTTACGGGGTGGGGGTGAAGAATTAGTAAACAAAAACGCTAATAAGGACCGAGAACTATAGAAAAGTAATTAGGAGGACAGTAGATAATGATTAACATTGCATTTAAATTTTTAAAGATCAATATTGGCTGGAAAGTGTGGAGCCAGAAGAGAGTTCCACAAGAGAGAAGTGTGAGAAAAGAAACTTAGAACTTATGGTTACATCTAGCCAATATAACTGTAAATTGATGGGACCTTGTTGCCATCTAGGTAGCATAGTGAAGAGCTCATCCAAACTATTACCATGAAAGTATTTATAGAAAAGGCAAAGAGAAGCAACTTTATGTCAGTGGAAAAGTGACTGAAGCCAAGATGCCAAATCAGGACCAATAATATTGCTCATTCTTCTTTGGATATATATATATATATATATATATATATATATATGTGTGTGTGTGTGAAATGTTCTTGAAATTGCTTAAAATATACCACAGAACCTCTCACAATCATTGTTCCCCAAAGATACGTGTTATTTATTGTTTGTGAATTGCCCTGACTTCTTGGGAAAGATAATAAAACAGATTCCTGCTGCATTCCCCATGGTTAGGAATTCCAATTTTTCCTCCCCTTAAACAGATTGTCACCCAAAGCTAGAGAGATCAATCTACCCTGCTATTTATCTTCTGGCTGTAGGGGGAAGGGAAGAGAGAATTTCATGCTTTTCCTAAGGGTATAAGAGCAAAAGAAACTCCTTAATCACTCTTACATTTGTTTACAAAAATATAAGACTTTATTATTGATTCCTTTCCCGCATTACTTTATGTTGTTTATTTAATTCAATACTTGTAAAATCCTAAAGTTTTTCATTGCGGAAAAACAAACCTTTGTCAGCAACTTCTAAACTGAACATGTTATTCCAATTAATGTTCATATTATTTTTTCGTTTTTCGTTTTCTCAATTGATGTACGTCGGTAGTTTGAAAACAAATAAAAGTTTCTGCTGTACAAAGCAAATCTGATTGATTGATTTGTTTGTTTAATGATATGTCAACACGCCTTTGGGTCATTTAATGCCGAAATTTAATTTTCTTGGGAGTTTGAAGTAGTAAAAATAAGATATACATTATTCTGCTTTCACAATTGAATTCATGGTAGATGATATTCAGCTTTTGTGCATATAGATGTTCGTGTGGTCATGATTACTAAAGGCAGTGATATGTGCGTTTTATATTGTAGTTTTGTTGAAGTTATATTTTGAAATAAAATTTGATTTCTTTAATTAATTGTAGCATATTATTTGGATTAATGTCAGGAAAGATTGCTTTCATATTGGTTGTTTACTAGATTCTGTTTAGCAGCATATCAACCTCTATGAGTTATTTAATGCTGAAATTTAAGTATTTTGAACACAATTTTAAGGCTTCAACTACTGAAGAAATGTATTTTTGGTAACTCTACTGTAAACTTTATTGCTGGTAATTTTGCTATAAAAATGTATCTTTATTCTTTCATAGTGTTTTGAGTTTGTTTGGGGGTTCGCTATTTGTCTATAACTATGACCCTTACAGGTACTACCACCCCAGGTCAGAGTAGACCTGGAAACAGCAGTAATCAGAAGGTGGTTCCATGATCCTCAAAACGTCCAGTTTAGGGGAAGAATTTCCCAATAGGTAAATACATATTAATGCACTGTATAAGAAAAACGACAGTAAAATTTATTATAGATGGAAATTTTAAAATGTGGAAGACATTTATGAGATCTTCTATGTGCTGTGTCCTTTCAGAATGTGGGTGATCATGGCTCTTCACAATTTCCTGACCTTGTACCTCTTAGTAAATTTTATTCTTTAGCTATCTCTTCCTCATCTGCCATCCATTTACACAATCTTGTTAGGTAGGTTACTCACTGTTTCCCCTCTGTCCCCCTTGTCTTCAGTATGTCCTGTGAATGTCAAATTTTCTGAGCCAGCTTTCCTCATTGTTTTAGCCTAGAAATGTCTCTTTCTGATTCTGAGTGTATTTTTTAAAAATCCATTTGAGATTGTCGCTATCATAAACAATATCGTGATTTTCTGTCTTGGTTCCTTTTTGTTTATTTTTCTTTCTCCTGAATGTTTTCTTTTTTACATTCACTCACATGCAATAACCCCTTGCACCTTAGTGGCTTTATTACATTGCTTGATAAAAATAAAAAAAACATATACATACATACATACACACAGAGAGAGAGAGAGAAAATGAGAGAAAAAGACAGAGAGAAAATGAGAGAAAGCAAAAGACAGAGAGGGAGAGAGAAAGCAAAAGACAGAGAGGGAGAGAGAAAGCAAAAGACAGAGAGGGAGAGAGAAAGCAAAAGACAGAGAGGGAGAGAGAAAGCAAAAGACAGAGAGGGAGAGAGAAAGCAAAAGACAGAGAGGGAGAGAGAAAGCAAAAGACAGAGAGGGAGAGAGAAAGCAAAAGAGGGAGAGGGAGAGAGAAAGCAAAAGAGGGAGAGAGAAAGCAAAAGAGGGAGAGAGAGAAAGCAAAAGAAAGAGAGAGAGAAAGCAAAAGAAAGAGAGAGAGAAAGCAAAAGAGAGAGAGAGAGAAAGCAAAAGAGAGAGAGAGAGAAAGCAAAAGAGAGAGAGAAAGCAAAAGAGAGAGAGAAAGCAAGAGAGAGAGAGAGAAAGCAAAAGAGAGAGAGAGAAAGCAAAAGAGAGAGAGAGAGAAAGCAAAAGACAGGGAGTGAGAGAAAGCAAAAGACAGAGAGAGAGAAAGTAAACGACAGAGAGAGAGAAAGTAAACGACAGAGAGAGAGAAAGTAAACGACAGAGAGAGAGAAAGCAAACGACAAGGAGTGAGAGAAAGCAAAAGACAAGGAGTGAGAGAAAGCAAAAGACAGAGAGAGGAAGCAAACGACAGAGAGAGAAAGCAAAAGACAGGGAGTGAGAGAAAGCAAAAGACAGGGAGTGAGAGAAAGCAAAAGACAGGGAGTGAGAGAAAGCAAAAGACAGAAAGAGAGAGAGAAAAAGAGAGAAAGAGAAAGAGAAAAAGCGAGAAAGAGAAAGAGAAGGACAGAGAGAAAGATAAAAAGAGGGAAAGAGAGAAGAGAAAAAGAGAGAAAAAGAAAGCAAGAGAAAAAGAGAGAGAGAGAAAGAGAAAAAGAAATAGAGAAAGAAAAAGACAGAAAAAGAAAATACAGAGAAAGAAAAAGACAGAGATACAGATAGTGAGAGATAGATATTTTCATGCTTCAATTTGATCTTCAAACTAATTTGTGTGTGCATGTACATATTTATGTTTTGTGAGTATACCTGTGTAAAGTCATTATACAACATTTTTTTTAAAACTCAATTCACATGATCAGAATTAATCTCCAAAGTTAAAAAACAGATTTTATTTATTTATATGACTGCCGAGATTTCACCACACTTACTGTCTGCTTTTATCATTTCATTTCCCTCAAAGTCATCGTTTTCTCCTGAGAATTCTTTATTTCGCATACAAGAGTATGCTTTCTGTTCACTGCTGTAAGTTTCTTTGGAATAATTGAGGGATGTTTACCTAAATTACAAATCATGGCTTAGGGAACTTCCCGAGAGTGTCACACACACTGACTTGTGGCAGTCTTGTTTTTCCGAACGTCCAACCTTACATCTCTTAATTAAATTGTTTTGCTTTATTTTATTCCACATTCCTTTCTTTTCCATTTGGCCAACTTTTCATTATTTCTTTTCATCTTAATATCCTGGTTTTTGCACTGTAAAGGCTCTAAGGCCACGTTATTATCTCCTGATCATGCAAGCTATTAACAAATGGCAATTAACTTAGTCAGAGATTAAAAAGAATGGCTTGGAC
>OZ038504.1:35681826-35774326 GCA_964036315.1 Acanthosepion esculentum | reverse complement strand
TAAATTTAATAGAATTTTTTTTTTTATAACTTGCTTAAAATGATAAAAGATTCAGAATGAAAAATGAAGACCTCAAATATAAAGCAAGAATTTACATTATAATTGTTCACTTTGTACAAGGCCCAGGAACAACTCAAGGTAGAGGCTTACAGAGTTCAATACCTGGACCAGGCAGTGTGTACTTGGATGTAGTGGAAACAGGGTGCACAGCAACTGAACAGTACTAAAAAATAAGAACTAGACGAGATATCCCTAGACATGAGCAGTGGAATGAAAACTCTTTACTCATAGATTAGATAAAGAGTTCAGTTCAAAATTCCCTGTAGGATACCCAGATTGGGATACACTTGAGGAATGCCAGAGAGCACAATGGCTGAAGCATAACAACATCTAAGATGAGGACAACAGTCCTGATATGAACAGTTTAAATAAAAGATCATTTACAGAAAGTTAGGCATTAGTCATACATTGTAATGAATCTGACCAGAATTTTGGCAAGCTTTTTTTCTCTTATTAAAAGAGATGTGAAAATGTATAGGAAGTGCACTGATTGCCAAGTCTTTCAAGATAGATTTACAACCAGGTTCTTACATTTCACCTTTCTTAATCTTTTGTTGATGAAGTGTGGGATATTTTTTAAAGATAGTGATAAAAAAAAAAAATGAGTTGGGGAAATAAATGAAATCAACTGAACATTTGCATCGAGACACGTTAGGCATTAGGAAAAAATTCAATTTTGCATCCTCCCTACATTTTCAGCATTTCCTCTTAGTGCATAATTATAATGGATATGATGTGCTCCTTTATATTTTCCCACCTCCCCCTATATACATGCATATAATTCAATCAACATGAACATTAATCTAATGAAGTACTTTTAAAGAACGAAACACGTTACATATCTTCCCTTTTGCTATACTATTACTCAACATTGTTTTAATATATAAAAAATGATGTTGTTCTCCCAAAGATATATATATATATATATATATATATATATATATGGGAAAATGACACGTGACAATATTAGACGAGGTGTTGCAAACAGCTGCACACACTTGGCTCAAATGTCTTGTGAATCAGCTTTCGAGCAACATTTGATAAATAACCCAAAATCTGCTGTCAAATACAGCATTTGCCATTTTAGGCAGCGCATGGTCAGCCAAACACTTGCAAATCTTGTAGGCAGTGCATATAAAGTTACATCGACCGTATCTGTGTAGACAAAGAATTTTGTCCATTCTCTGTTTCTGTTAGGAAGGCTATAAGTAAATTTTTTCTATTTTATATTCACTAAGCACCTATATGCTTTGGTTTATTGCCATATACCTTTCTATGTTTCTTTTTTTCTCTCCCATTTTAGTAATAATTTTCAATTTAGATGTGGTTCCTCATGTAACTCTTTTGTATATACTTTGGTCTTGCTGTGCAAATTAGTTTCATTTTGTTTATTTAAGAAGGTACTAATGTATTCTTCTGAAGAAGTGTTGGTCGAAAAAGAATCCTTTAAAATAGCAGTTGTCAACCTTTTTTTACCCATGGAACACTTTTACCCTTAATTGTTTTTAGTGAACCCTCATAACTATACAATGAAAAAAGAACTTATTTTCTTTTTTACCAATAGATAAGTGTAGAAATTGTATTATAGAAAATGTAAATGTATATGCTTTATTTTGAAGTAAAACTAATTTCATGAAAATACTTTTATTTAACAACTAAGTTCTATGGAATATTAATGTACACTAGTAAAATAACTCATAATAAACCATTTTAAAATATCTGAGTAATTAATAAATTTTTAAAAAGTGCAGTTTTATACAATGAGATCCCCGTGGGTGATGCTGCTGAAGAGGTTGATACTGTTAACCCTTCCTTTATACATATAATCCTTACATAATTTATATATTAAATTAATTTTATTATTAATATTTTATATTTTATTACTATTTAAAATTAATATTATTAATTTATTAAATTATTTTATATAATAAATTATCTTTATATAATTTCCCTTCATATATACATATATATATATATATATATATATATAGTGGCTTGCAAAAGTCTACACCCCTTTGAAAATTTATATATTTTGTATAATTTAACAGGGAACAACACATTTTTTCAATTCTAATGACTGTTAAATAATAAGCAGATCCATCACATTTTCCTTTGATATAAAAATTACATTTTTAAAATTTCACACTGATTCTTAAAATCATATAACTTAGAAAAATGTCTTTGCAAAAGTCTATACCCGATAGATATTAGATTGTGTTATCATGTAGTTTATCATTGATGTATATAATCCAGAACAATCAAAAGTGACATGTACATTCTACCATAACAAACAAACTTGGCCAGTCTATTATTTTGCTATATAAGATGATTTAACTGCCTACAAAATCATCCACCACATGGTTTCTTGGTATGTTGGTCTTTGGACTGACTGTAAACACAAGGTGTCCAACTCGGAAAATGCACAAGCCTCTGTCTCAGGAACTTAAAAACCTTATTATTAAAAAGTAAAATGAAAATAATGGCTATAAAAAGATTACAAAAACTTTAGAATTGCCCCTAAGCACTGTTAAAACTGTAGTTAAGAAGTGGTTAGTGCACAAAACCACTGCTACCTTACCAAGATCTGGGAGACTGAGCAAACTTACCAGAAGAGCAAAATCAAAACTGGTCAGGGAGACAAGCTCCAAACGTAGTGCAACACTGGAAGACTTGAAAGCTTCAGTTTCCAGTACTGGGACAGATGTCCATGCATCTACAATTTCCAGAGTATTGCAACAGTCTGGCCTGCAAGGGCGGGTTGCTAGAAAAAAAGGCCCTTCTGAAGCCTATGCACAAGCCAGCTAGGCTAAACTTTGTCAAAAGTCACATCAATGATTCCATGACCATGTGGCGAAAGATTTTGTGGTCAGATGAGACCACTGTAAAGCATGGCGGTGGCTCGATCATGCTTTGGGGCTGTTTTTCAGCTGCAGGGCCTGGAGAGCTGGTAAGCATCCAAGGTGTCATGGACAGTGTCAAGTACCAAGAAATATTGGAAGCAAACCTGCTGAAGTCTGCTAGAGCTCTGCACTTGGGTTGCAATTTCAAGTTTCAACAAGATAACTACCCCAAATATGTGCCAAAAAGCACTAAAGCTTGGTTTGCTAACAAAAAAAGTTTTGGAGTGGCCCGGCCAGTCTCCAGACCTCAATCCTATAGAAAATCTATGGCGAGATCTCAAGCTGGTTGTGCACTGACATTTCCCATCCAATCTGACAGAGCTCGAGAAGTTCTGCCATGAAGAATGGCAAAAACTCTCAGCAGAGCACTGCAGCAAGTTCGTGGAAGGCTACCCGAAGTGTCTGCAAGCTGTAATTGACGCAGCAGGATCATCCACAAAGTATTATCTGAAGACATTCCAAAGGGAGTGTAGACTTTTGAAAAGACATTTTTCAAAATTATCTTTGTTTAAGAATCAGTTTTAAATTTTTCAAATATATTTTGTTCATTAAATAAAAGTGTGATAGATCTGCTTATTAAAACAAATTATTGGAGTTTAAAATATTAATTATTCCCATCAAAATAAACAAAATACATCCAGTTTTCAAGGGGGTGTAGACATTTGCAATGCACTGTATATATATATATATAAAACAAAAGTTTGACACCACAGAACTTGTATATTGTCTTAAATATACAAAAACGCATTCTTTTTAATGTGTGGCTGCCAAGTGTGGTCCATATGGACCCTGGGGGACCATGTAACATTACTGGGGGTCTGTTGAGTGTTATGGAAGTTAACCCCCTTTCACAAATTTTTGACGGATACTCAACTTTCAAGTAGTTGGATAAAAATACTTTTTAATTAAAAACAATGCATCAAAAATAATGTTTAAACAAAATTACAAATATGTTGGATTTAATCCATTTCCTAGTAAATTTATAATATATATATATATATATATATATATATATATATATATATATATATATATATATAGTGGTGGTGTTAATAAAACAGTCCTCAATATAATATAACTCATTTATTAAATATATATTAATAAATATACATATCCATCACCAGTAACACAACTCAGATTTTTGTGCTTGATGCCCTGAGTCGTGCTATCAGTGAGGGATAATATGTTTGTGTGTGTGTGTGTGTATATATATATATATATATATATATATATATATATATATAGCATGGATGGCTGGTCAGATGTCTCTAAAACCACATATACTTTGATCCTGAAAAGGATGTACTTTGTACAGATTTTTTTTCCTATTCATGTTCATTCATAAGCCTAGAAACAAAACAAAAAAAAAAAAAATAGAAAGAGATGTTTGTCATTCATTTTACTTTTTGTAACTCGAACCCGAAATTACATTTTAGTTATTCTTCTATTTTTTTTATGAATCCAATAATAAAAAATGGCATTTTCTTTTAAATCAAAAAACATTCATCAGCACAATCAAGAAAAAAGAAAAAAAAGAAAATGCAAAAATAGACAAGTAAAATGATACATCTCCTCGATACAAAGGAATATTATAATCCCCTTCATGCAAGAGCTGACTTTTTTGTTACACACTGCAAGTGCCTTTGTATGTGCATGCACCATTTTTTTTTATCATTTCATTCAAACAAGGCAATGAAGCCACTAAGTTACTGAGTGTGAGAGAAAAACAAAACATTATTAAGGAGAGAGAGAGAGAACAATAAATGAACATGAATTAAGATCGTGCTCTCTCCCAGAAACTGTAACAAAGATTCACTCAGCATAGTTGCAGTATAAACCACAGTTGAACTCTGTGAGTGCTGAACAAATACAAACATGCCTGAGCAGACCTCTGCAACAGGGATTGGCTAGCAACCATAGTAGACGGGCATCCTCGGATATGAGTGGCCAGCCATTTTGTTTTTAAGTCCTTTCTTATTTTCCTTTATTATATTCTGGAGGAGTTCCTGCAGTTTTCTTTCTATGTCTGCTATCAACATTGTGTCATTTGCTTGTTGTTAAGATTCTGTCCGCCAATAATGAATCCTGGTAAGTTTTTTTAATTCTTTCAGGATCTCTACACTGGAAAATTTGAATAAGTCTTGGTAAGAAGACATCATTTCTACTTTTGTATATTTACTGAATTAATTTTATATCCATATGCAGATGGTTTGCTCCTTGTATAAGTTCTGAATTGTTCTAATATCCTTCCCAAATTAAGTCTACTGAGCAATTCAAAAGGTTTCCTTGTGAGGTACTTTATTAAACACTTTCGCATAATCTATAAAACATAGGTATAGAACACTTTGCAGTTGTATTGTTCTTTTTTATATCATTGTGATCATAAAAATTACATTCCTTGTTCCAGTGTCTTCAACGAAACTGCACTGTGCTTATCCTATTTCTGGTGTAATTCTGCTACAAACTATATTTATCAAAATTTAGATAAAAAATTTTGTTCTGTTGCACATAGGCTGATCGTCCAATCACATTCATTTACATTTGGTTTCTTGGGAAGTGATATAAAAATGGATCTACTTAGGTCTTTCATAGCTGTATATTACATTTATCATGTCTGTAATTTTGTCACTGTCAAAATCATTTAAAGCTAACAGCATCTCAACTATAATTTCAGCTTGTCTTGCTGTTTTGTTTCTAGGAACATTCAATTTTGCCATTGCCAAATTCACTTCGGATTTTAATATTTCTGGTTCTTCCATTGTTAGCATATATGGATGCAGGCAAAATTTAGCATCTATAAAGAAAGGCTTTTAATACTTTTTTTTATCATTTCACCTAAACAAGAAAATAAAGCCACTAAGGTACAAGGGGTCATGGTGTGTGAAAGAGAAGCAACTTATAGAAATTACAGTTATATCTAGTCATTTCAACTGTAAGATGATGAGACCTATCTGCCAATCTAGTATGACACTTAAATTCATAAAGTCTAGGTAGTATTTACCCAGTCTCCCCACTGAGACGTGATGTGCCACAAGGTCAGGTTTAATGCCAGGAACTCAAGTGTGTAAACCAGGTTCAAAAGTTGCCCATCCTTTGGAACCATTGTTTGCATTGGTATTGGTAGCAACTACTGATCTCCACCTTTCTCATGCAATGAGAGGGGGCTACGACTACGGACAGCTGTTCCCTGGGACCAAGCACATCTCGGTATGTTTTTTCCTAGCTGCAGCTCTGTCTAAAGTCTAAGTTCCAAAGAGGAAAGCTCATCAGATCAAGATGTAATAATACATTCCTCTCAGCTTGAACAATTCCGACCCTGAACTGAATAATAATAATAATAATAATAATAATAATATTTTATTGAAATTTCTGGAAAATATAGGTTAATAGATATAATTATTTTTAAATCTTTCTTTTTTTTTATCATGTAGAAATATTTTTAGGTCTGTTATGGAATTAAAATATAGCTTGGCATATGCAAATGTACATACGCATACAAAATAAAATTGAGATATGCATTATGAGAGCTAATTTCCCTTTTCGTCTGAAAAATGTCGCGAATAAACTGCAAAAGTCTTTAAGCAAGATGTGTGGCCCTTTGAAGTCATTTTTATGACTCACTCTGTTTATTTTTTTAACTGAATATATATTTAAATAAATATTGTATTTTAAATGGACAAACTATTTATATTTGAAATTTGATGAACTTGCTGACAGCAAAGCGATGGTTACCAAACTAGTATTCATAAGAAAAATTGATGACGATATCTGTTGTATCTTGTTTCAATTTTTTTTTTAAAAGAAGATAGAAAAAAAAGCAACTCAGTCAAATATTACACATTTAAGTTAAGTACATTCACAAGGAAAATTAATTACCTTGTAGTGAGATTCTATAGTCATACATTATATATCAGGGGTGGCCAAAATTGCTTAATGTTAGAACCACATATGACAAAATTCAGAAATTTGAGAGCCGCAAGACATGAACAAAATTTACACACACATTTTTGATACATACACATGTGAGGACTCTCACTCCAGCAGGCACCCAAATTTTGAATCCCCTTACCATGACCTCAGTCTTTTGACATCCCTCTGTAACCTTTGCTGACAGGAAATTTTTTGAATCCCTTGCTTCCCATTATGTCTTCCCTCAACACTAAAGAACAATGTTTCACTCAGATCTAGCATAAGCATCAGATTTAAATTCTTAAATATTTTTACTAAGTATAAAAACACGTTTTAATCTAATGGGGTTTCGATTCATACCCAGCAAATAATTATAAACATGGAAATTTTTCTTATTTAGCTTTTTATATTAACCTTTTATATTATATTGAAAAGAGGAGCTCAGCCAACATATTTCCATGAGCCACATATTAAAAGGTCAAATAGCCACATGTGACTCCTGATCCCCAGTGTGGCCACACCTGTTATATATATATATATATATATATATATATATATTTATGAATTTAAGCGTCCTACGAGGCTGGCATCCTGTTCCCACCCCTTCACTGTTGAAACGGTTAGATATAGACGTCTCTTCTACTCCAATAGCTTCATGTCTCGCACCTCTCGCCCGTGAAAATCCCTTCCTTATTCCTGTTTCCCTGACAAATATAATCTCCAACTATTTAAGTGTAACGTCAATCGACATCTCCAGTTGCCTTGATCTATCCACTTCCCTTCTCCACATCCTTTCACCTTTCATTCCTATCTGCTCTCGCTCCAAATCTTCTGTAACCCCCTTGCCATGATCGATCCACTATCTTTCTCCACATCCTTTCCTCTACCACTCCTATCTGCTCTTCCTCCAAACCCTCTGTAACCCCTTGCGTGCTAGTGGCTTCCAGCCTTGCTTGGGGTGAAAAGCTTAAAATATATATATATATATATATATATATATATATATATATATTTTCTGTTTATACGTTATTTAATAGGTACAATTTAATTAAGTAAAAGCTGTGTTTTAAATAAACAGTATTAACTACATTTACCAGTCTGAATATTTGAGAAAGGTACGTTTCCTGAACAGATATGATTATTCAGGAAAGATTTGTTGTTTATAAACAGTAATTTGAAACTTGCTAGCCAGATACTTCTCTGTAGCTGAGTGGTATAGCACTTCAGATCAATTGACACTTCCGTATAGGACACAGGTTCAATTCCTGTCGGAGAATGCATATTTTCTATGCAATTTCTCGAACATTCAGGCAGGTAAATGTAATTAATACTGTATATTTTAAAAACTGAGCATTTACTCAAATAAATTGCATCTATTAAAATAATGTATAAACAGAAAATATATTAAATAATAATTAGACTTAATCCATTTCAGATTTTATATATATATATATATATATATATATATATATATATATATATAGATATAGATATAGATAGATAGATAGATAGATAGATAGATATGACCAATAAATGTGGACATTGAAAGAAGATTCATAACCAAAAACGAAATTCATTAACAATAAAAAAAAAAACACATACCAGCCAAATATTGTCAGGGGAAACGTGGACAATTTACATATATGGCTTAATATATCAGGTTCCACAATAGCTGAACATTTGATTAAAAACCATCAGTGTGTTCAGTCTTAGAACCTGGACATATTTTCAGTACTGAGTAAGACTAATACCAATTATAACCAGAAGGTTTTGAAATCAGTTTACAATAAGTCCTACCAGCCATCTCTCTGAAAGCAGGAGTGGTTGGTGGATAATTAGCCTTTAATGTTATAATTTTTGTTTGCATATAACAGGCTGTGGTTGAACATTTCTTTAGTCACTGTGTACCTATTTTTTGTCCTCACTGATGAGAGAATCAATAAACTGGTTTTGCTGTTTTTAATTGTTCTATATATTTTAGTTTCACCAATTTATGGTCATATATTTTTATGCCTCTTTTTCATTATGAATGTACTTTTAATATGTCAACTTTTGTTCTTTTAATAAAATTTTGTACCCACTACAAATATATTATATATATATCATCCCGATTCCCTTTGCATTCTAAAAGTAAGGAGTTCCACTCTGACAGCCTCTTCCCAAGAATGACTGCTTTGTGGAACAGACACAGGATGTTTTCTTAATCATTACAAGGTTTGTGTGATCACTCCCATCATACCAGCAGAAACATCCTTGTGTTCACAGGAATAAAAACATACAAAGAAATAATACTAAAAGAATGTTCAATTGTGGATTAAAATCATAATTTACTTCTGTGTACGGGTGTGTGTTTTAGATCTATGTGTTTTAAGGTTGCATGTAATAGACAAAGAAACTCACTTTGTCTTATGACAAGTAAGATGCTGAGGAGAGGAAATAGATGTCTTGACTCTTTGAGGGTCGGTAATGAAGAGAGTGAGTTGGGCAATTTTTGACGTTAAGAATCTGTTTTTCAGGTAGGAAAGTTTTTTGTTGCATACTGGGATAACTTTAATTTATTTGTTTTTTTTTATTTTTAAACTATTTTTTAATGTTATCTGTTTTATTTTATTTTATTTATGATTTTTAGTTTTTTTTATTATTCATTTTTTTTAAGCATTTCACCCCAAGAAAGGTGGGAGTGCCACTAGCACGCAAGGGGTTTCAGAGAGACTGGGAGTAAGAGTAAAGAGGTGTGAGAGAGGAAAAGATGGGGAATTAGATCAAGGCATCTGAAGATGTCGATTGACATTACATTTGAATAATTGAAGATTATAGCTATCAGGGAAGCATGTAAGAGGAACAGAGTTCCACAGACAGGAAGTGTGAGACATGAAGCTATTGGAGTAGAAGAGATGGCTACATTTAACAGTTTCGACAGTAAAAGGGTGGGACTGAGATTCCAACCTAGTAGCATGCTTAAATTCATGCAGTTTGGGAAGCAGTGAAAGTAGCTCATTGGAGAAGTTACCGTGAAAGTATTTGTAGAAAAGTCAGAGGGAAACGACAGCATGTCTGTGAGAAAGTGACTGTAGACGAGATGCCAGATCAGGACCAATCACAATGCATATCTGTCTCTGGATTTTGTCGAGGACCTTGAAACAAACAGCGGGGGCTCAAGGCCATATATGGCAGCAGTATTCCATGTAAGGGCAAATGGTTGATTTATAGATTTGAAGGATGGAGAAAAACTTTCTGGCACAACACATAGAACCAACGTTCCTTGCTGTAGATGAAGCTATTGATTCAATGCATTTTTCCATCTCAGGTCAGCGGACAGTGTGAGACCAAGTAGGTGCATAGAGGCGCTCTCATGGAGTCGAGCATCAGACATTCTAATCGGAGGCAGGGAAGTTTCTCTGTAGTTGGTAAAAGAGATCAGTTTTGTTATTTTTATTTATTAATAATAATTTCCCTACAGTCTAGCCATTATCTTTCCTGAATAACCACAATTCTTGCCTTTTCTTACGCTCATACAACACTACAAAGTAACCAGCTACCTTGAGTGGCTCTTGGGCATTGTTTTGGATGAACATTAATATAGCTATAACTGATCTGTGATAAAGGTCAACAGTGCAAAAAATACTTTCATACCTTCCATTTTTTAAAGCCAATTTTATTAATCAAGAACGATTGTTTCTTTCCTTCCCGCCATGTTTTCACACAGCGTTTTGAAATAAAAATGGATATCCTAGCCTTCATCCAATAGATCGAATGAAGTAAAATACGAATTAAACTATTGAAGCAGGTACGATCAGTATAAAAGAAAAATAAATATAAAAGAAAAGCAAATGGAAAACCAAAATACTTGGAATGAAAAAAAAAGAATGAGAATCATTTATTGAGTAGTTGAATAACAAAGATTCGTTCCATAATTGCTACATTCATTCATGTTTTGAGACATTTCTGTCATAGCTAAAAGGAAGGTAAGGTTCAATTTGATAACCAAAAATCTGTCCTGCCTGAAGGTACCTCCAAAAAAACAAATCTTGATTTGACAGACATTTGAGTTCCAAAGATAGAACCTCTCTTCTAAATCAGATTTATTTACAATCTAAGGTAAGAATTGTTATTTACTAAGGTTACCTGAGTTTCTGGCAAAAGGCATCCAGTGAGATTCGAAATCATTACTCATTAGTATTTATTAGTAAGTGTCAGCTAATTTAGTCTCCAAAATTCCAAAATGGTGAAAGCGAGGGATAATAAAGACTCATTACAAAATTGATTGTTTTGTCGGAGTTAGCTCCTCTTTAAATCTCAAATTGTCACTAGGGGTCATTCTCACTATACTATAAATACAGGGTGACTTCTCACTTCGTTCTCTTTTTCATTTCTTCATTTCAGCGACTACAATGTAAGCTCTCTTAGAATATCCGCGTCTTCCCATTTGTGGGAGACGCCATGAACATTATACACACATACACGTACGTACGAACATTCACCAAAGTACAGATATCAGTGTTTACACACACACACAAATATTATTGTCCATTGTAAAACTGTTTTGTTTAATACATATATTTGTTTATATATATATATATATATATATATATATATATATATATATATCGGTTTTGTTTGTCTTCTTCACATCTTCAGTTGGACTTAATTCAAGTCCGGCCATTTTCTTGTAGTTGACCATTTAATATTCTACCAGGAGTTAAACACGTGTTTCTAATACAACAACACACAAACACACATGGTCCTCTACAATTTCGCTCACCAAACCTCCAAATACAACCGACACACATACACCTCCCCCATATATTATTCCCTCAAAGCAAGTTGATAAAGCCACTAAGACAGAAGGAATTACTGTCAAAGAATGAGAAAACAAACAAAATTATTAGGGTTAGAATACAATAAAAGAATAATATTATTAGGGTTAGAATACAATAAAAGAATAATATTATTAGGGTTAGAGTACAATAAAAGAATAATATTATTAGGGTTAGAGTACAATAAAAGAATAATATTATTAGGGTTAGAGTACAATAAAAGAATAATATTAGGATTAGAGTACAATAAAAGAATAATATAATGGAGGTTTGAATTGTCGATGGTTGATGAGGAGATGTGCTAATACTTTAAAATTCTTAAAACCTTTATGTATGGAAATCAATTTTTCTTTTAATTTGGATTAGCTTTAGGCTATTATCTTTAAAAAAACTAATTTAAGTGCAAAGGTATTTAAATTATTTAAAACATGTTTTTAGTGGGAATGTAGTAGTGGAGGAAATTCAGTCGTCCGGGCTGCTTTTTATATTAAAAATCCGAATTCCAAACAATAAAATAAAGAAACCCGGGGTATGCATGTTAAATAAATCATCTATATTTACAAACGCATGAACATGAATTCAAAAGAGTCAAAAGGGACTAAAAATAGTCTTTAATTGAATTAAAGTCTTTGAATAGTTGGTACACATATAAAGCTATAGTTGAAAAAGATACTTATTGTTTGCAATGATTCACTGACCATTCTTGTTGTTGCTGGAGACGATTCTTTGAAATCGCTGACTGGCCAGGCCATGCTGTTTATTGTAGCTGATACGTTTGAAGTCGCCAACGCATGTATCGTTCAGCGCGTGCTTGGTGGTGGTGGAAGAAAAAGGATATATAGCCACGTCTTTTGTGTTTGAAATGGCTTAGAGACATTCGCATCTCTCCTCCTGAAAATTGAAATCTGTGGATTTTTATGAGAGTTTTTTTTCTCCTGAAAGTTAGTTTGATAACAATAGGTTTATAGTTTTCTCTGACTAGTCAAATATTTCACATGGTGATGTTAAATTCTAACCTAAAGATACTGTTCTATTGTGCCATTGGCATATTTGTAATATTGCCTGTTACTGGGTAGAAAATACAGTTCGAGCGTGTTTTAATATGGTATGTTTGTGGATATGTAACTGTGTTGGAAAGAGGGTTTATTATTATAGTGGGCCTAGTTAATCCCATTGGTATTTTTTCATTCACATTTATCATTTAAGTGATTTGCCTAGATTTGATAAGGCACAATATGAACTAGTCAAAATACATGAACAGCTTGATTTATATGGGAAAGATATTAGAAAAAATAAGCAGTAACCAGGTAACAAGTGAGCCTGTTCAGTGAAGGCACAAAAATACAAAAGGGTGTGCAAAAATGATATGTAGAGGACCGTGTGGATTTGAGTGTTGTTGAATTAGGAACACATGTTGTTTATTCCTGCTAGTAGGTCCAACTACAAGAAAATGGTGGACTCAAGTTGAGTCCAACCGAAGATGTAAAGAAAACAAACACGACCGATATATATATGTCAACAAATATATGTATTAAACAACAAATTTACAAGTGACAAAGACATTAACATTTTTGTTTGTGTGTGAATGTAAAGACTTTGTATTTTGGTGAATGTTCGTACGTACGTGTATGTGTGTTTCATGGCGTTTTCCCACAAGTGGGTGAAAACGCAGATCTCTACGAGAGATCACATTTTTAAATGTGTCCGTTGAAATGCAAAGTGAAAAAGAGAACAAAGCAAGAAGTCGTCCAGTATTTATAGTGTAGGGAGAGCGACCCCTAGTGAACAATTAGGGAATTAAGGAGGAGCTAGATACCTTTTCTTACTAGGATATATTTATTTAACTAAAATAAAAAGATTTATTATCAGCAGGTATAACACAAGATACCCGGATACAGTAGAATAGCAAAAGAGGAGAGATCTACTCGGGCAACCCTTTTATAGGAACAACACTTTCTTGTCTGCTGTTTATAAAAAGCAAGAAAAGTTACTTTGTAGAAAGTTATTTTAATTTTAGAAATAACGATGGTCCTAATTATTTTTACACTTTTTTTTTTACTTTTGACCCGAGATATTTTTTTTTGCTTTTCGTTTTACTGTTTGTTTTAACGTTTATGTATTTTTGGTGTGTATTTAAAGCTTCCTGGTATATTTGAGGAAGCTGTGGAGATCCTTATTTGGTTCAAAATCATCTCCGTGCTTTTACATGATCTATGTCTGATGACTTTATTAGAAAATTCAGAATGATTTTATCTGATATTAAACACTCGTCTTTGGAAAGTAATATTAAATTATAATAATGGTACACAATCTAGATAATATATATTTTTTTATTACCTAAACATTATTTTTAGTGGTTAAGCAGCATTTGAGTAGATGCTCCATTTATTTACTAAGCAGAATATTTATTTATTTTCTCTTACCGGCCTGAATATTCAAGAAATCTTATTGAAGAAAAACTTGCTCACTGGAAAGATTTGATCCATAGACCACCTCGGTATATATATATATATATATATATATATATATATATATATATATATATATATATGTGTGTGTGTGTGTGTGTTATTTAATGAGTGTATGAATGCATACCAGAACAAGGAAGAAAAGCAATGAAAAAGGATCAAAAGTTACTTAGAGTAAGAAAAAGATAGGAAGCTGTGAAGAGCCTTGTACACCACCTTCACGAGTTTGTACGAAGCCGCATCAGAACAAGGAGGAAGAGCAATGCTAAACGATCAAATGTTTCTTTGAGCAACAAAAGACAGAAAGTTGTGGAGAGCCATGATCACCTACTTAATGAGTGGTATGAATGCATCTCAGAACAATGAAGAAGAACAATGATAAAGGATGAAAATTACTTAGAGCAACAAAGACAGGAAGCTGTGGAGAGTCATGATCACCTACTTCGAGTTTGTGCGAATGGATATCAGTACAAAGAAGAAGAGCAATGCTAAATGATCAAAAGTTAGAGAAACAAAAGACAGGAAGTTGTGGAGAGCCATGATTACATACTTAATGGGTGTATGAATGCATATCAGAAGGAGGAAGAGCAATGATAAAGGATAAAAAAATTACTTATTGCAACCAAATAATAACAAGAAGCAAGAACAGTATTTACATTATTCGGACTATTGTCCTCATCTTTGTCGCCATATTTGTCACAACGTTTCGGCCGTTGTACGCTCCGGCCTTCTTCAGGTGGTTGGAATTTCGAACCGAACCCTTTATTTCGATCACTGGTGTAGACTGTTCTAGTTCCACGAGCCATGTTTGATGGATGTCAGTTATCAGTTATCTCCTGGTAATTTTTCCCTCTGAAAGTTCTCCACTGCCTGAACCGGGTATTGAACTCACACTCTTCAGGCAGTGGAGAACTTTCAGAGGGAAAAATTACCAGGAGATAACTGATAACTGACATCCATCAAACATGGCTCGTGGAACTAGAACAGTCTACCCCAGTGATCGAAATAAAGGGTTCGGTTCAAAATTCCAACCACCTGAAGAAGGCCGGAGCGTACAACGGCCGAAACGTTGTGACAAATATGGCGACAAAGATGAGGACAATAGTCCGAATAATGTAAATACTGTACATAATACCTCATCTCAGAAATATAGACAGACTAAGAAGCAAGAAGTCGTCCAGTATTTATAGTGTAGGGAGAGCGACCCCTAGTGAACAATTAGGGAATTAAGGAGGAGCTAGATACCTTTTCTTACTAGGATATATTTATTTAACTAAAACAAAAAGATTATCAGCAGATATAACACAAGATACCCGGATACAGTAGAGAGCCATGATCACCTACTTAACGAGTGTATGAATACATATCAAAACAAATAGGAAGAGTAATGCTAAAGGATCAAAAGTTACTTAGAGCAACCAAAGACAGGAAGTTGTGGAGAGCCATGATCACCTACTTAACGAGTGTATGAATACATATCAAAACAAATAGGAAGAGTAATGCTAAAGGATCAAAAGTTACTTAGAGCAACCAAAGACAGGAAGTTGTGGAGAGCCATGATCACCTACTTAACGAGTGTATGAATACATATCAAAACAAATAGGAAGAGTAATGCTAAAGGATCAAAAGTTACTTAGAGCAACCAAAGACAGGAAGTTGTGGAGAGCCATGATCACCTACTTAACGAGTGTATGAATACATATCAAAACAAATAGGAAGAGTAATGCTAAAGGATCAAAAGTTACTTAGAGCAACCAAAGACAGGAAGTTGTGGAGAGCCATGATCACCTACTTAACGAGTGTATGAATACATATCAAAACAAATAGGAAGAGTAATGCTAAAGGATCAAAAGTTACTTAGAGCAACCAAAGACAGGAAGTTGTGGAGAGCCATATCACGTACTTAACGGGTGTACGAATACATAACATAACAAGGAGGAGGAGCAATGTAAAACGATCAAATGTTACTTACAGCCTACTTAACAAAAGACAGGAAGTTGTGGAAAGTTATGACCGCCCACGTTCTGAAAGGATTTGGCACATAAAAATAATTTGCCTTAATTTTATTAATCATTCATATTTAATAAATAAAACCGAGCAGTTGGCCATATTTGGTTCAAAATCATCTCCGTGCTTTAACGTGATCTATGTCTGATGACTTTATTAGAAAGTTCAGAATGATTTTTATCTGATATTCAACACTCGACTTTGGCAATTTTCTCTAAGCTTGGCTCAGAACCATAATTTTCTTAATGTTTTCAGGCTGGCTTAAAGCATCTATTCCTTATCTATTCAAATGCTTGACAGGACTGAACTGATTGTTTATAAATCATTTATAATATTCGTATTTTTAACATATCTCCATGGATGATTGACCGCAACAAATACTTCCTGCCAATATTACTCCACGTTACCAAACACGATTATTTATCAACGTAAATGATATTTACCATACCGAAATACAACTCGAGGTTGGCAGTTTTTATTATGATGCTGTCTATAAGTTATCTCATACCAACAACTGAACTTTTAGTGTTAAAACAAGGTTAAGACTTCAGTAGTAGCTATAAATCAAATCATTTTTATTTCTTAAGTTGGCTATTATAAAGATGGTTTTGATCAGTTTTTTTTACAGCTTATCAACCCTTTGCGGGTCATTTATAGCCAGAAAATAGTTTTTTAGATAGTAAGAATTCTTTCGGTGGGAGAGGAAATAATGGTTTAGTAATACAAGTCTTACGAATTAACCCATAGTTGGGGGAGAGAGGTGGCTTCGTTCCTTTCCCAAGAATATTTGCGCGTAAGTGAATATAACAAACTGGGCACCTCGGCGTGGTGTAATGGTTATCAAGCTTGTCTCGCGAAAACAGTTACGACTGAATAGTGAGTTCGGTCCTCACTGGGTGCCCCATACATTTGGCCTTGTGCCACATCTAAGATTACGCTTAGAAAATTAATATAACAAACTCAGCAGGAATTGGAATTCTGCAACCCGATTAACAATTCCGAGGCCTTATCTATTACAAAGCATACACATCCAAACTAACAACATATTGTAATCCCTAGTGGTTACCCATTTAGGTACTGACCAGGCTCGACGTTGCTTAACTAAGGTGATTGTACGGGAACCGTTGTTTCAACGTGATGTGGCCATAAACTCTATAAAGTTGGCATTTGAAGTCAGATTTCGTAAATGACCTTTGGAGGTCAACGTGTTAATATGATGAGTAAATTTGGCGACATAATAACTGTGAGTTCATTCGTTTACTTCTAACTGTGCACTAAAGTTGCCCAAATCGAAAATTACTTACGATATCTATAAATTAGAAATGAAATTACTTTGAACTAATTAGTTACAACTGTCACTTGTATTCTAACAGTTTCTTTTCTCGTTCTTATCGCCTGTAAAACTCCCTTCCGATTTCTAGCTTCCCTGTTAACTACAATTTTCAAAAATATGCAACGTCAATCACCATTTTCTGGAATCCTGTTCTATTATTGTCACTTTCCTCACCTATCCTCATTGTTTTTAATTTCTGAAACCCCTTCTGTCTGAACGACATTGGACTGGGCGGGGGGTTGTGTGTTGTGCTATTAGAAACACATGTCTAACTCCTGGTAGAATATTAAAAGGTCCAATTACAAGAGAATGGCCGGATTTGAATTAAGTCCAACTGAAGATGAAAAGAAAAACAAGACCGATATATATATATATATATATATATATATATATATATATATATATATATATATATATATATATATATCGGATTTTATATCTTACAGTTCTTTCTTTTTTTTTTATTTATATATATATATATATATATATATATATATATATATCGGATTTTATATCTTACTGTTCTTTCTTTTTATATATATATATATATATATATATATATATATCGGATTTTATATCTTACTGTTCTTTCTTTTTATATATATATATATATATATATATATATCGGATTTTATATCTTACTGTTCTTTCTTTTTATTTATTTATATATATATATATATATATCGGATTTTATATCTTACTGTTCTTTCTTTTTATTTATTTATATATATATATATCGGATTTTATATCTTACTGTTCTTTCTTTTTATTTATATATATATATATATATATCGGATTTTATATCTTACTGTTCTTTCTTTTTATTTATATATATATATATATATCGGATTTTATATCTTACTGTTCTTTCTTTTTATTTATATATATATATATATATCGGATTTTATATCTTACTGTTCTTTCTTTTTATTTATATATATATATATATATATATCGGATTTTATATCTTACTGTTCTTTCTTTTTATTTATATATATATATATATATATCGGATTTTATATCTTACTGTTCTTTCTTTTTATTTATATATATATATATATCGGATTTTATATCTTACTGTTCTTTCTTTTTATTTATATATATATATATATCGGATTTTATATCTTACTGTTCTTTCTTTTTATTTATATATATATATATATATATATATATATATATATATAAACAAATATATGTATTAAACAAAACACTTTTACAATGGACATAGACAATAATATTTGTGTGTGTGTGTGTGTAAACATTGGGGTCTGTTCTTTGGTGAATGTTCGTATTTTTGTGAATGTTCGTACTTGCGTATGTGTGTTTAATGTTCACGGCGTTTCCCACAAATGGGAAGACGTGGATCTTCTAAAAGTGCCTACATTGTAGTCGCTGAAATGAAGAAATGAAAAACATTATTTATTTCTGTATTAACAGAAAATGTGGCACAAGGCCGAAGTGGGGAATGGGGAAAAGGTCGGTCTTCTGTCTTAACTTTTAAACTTAGCTAGCCACATAAACTCACCCAATCATACTAATAATATTTCTTGCAGCAAAACAACTCATTCTTACTTACCTTTCTTACCACACCCACTATAATACCTCAATGACTATGAAAATACTAACTAGACCCTATATGTACAATTTATCGTCTGTGGGGGGAGGGGAATAAAATAACAATTTTAAAAGAAATGAAAAAGAGAACGAGGCGAGAAGTCGCCCAGTATTTATAGGATAGGGAGAATGACACCTAGTGACAATTTGGGAATTAAGGAGGAGCTAACTCCGACAACATTATCACCTTGCTTGATAAGCATGATTAAAAAGTATGTCATAGAATTTAATTTATTTAATAAAATAAAAATATTTTAAGAAAATAATTTGTGAAAATTGTATAATTCGGTAAGGTGAGATATAAAAGTTAAAACGATGTAATATTCACTTGGAATTTTGCCTCCCATTTCCTATATATACGGGATTATTAAAAAATTTAAAAAAAGAAAGCAGATTTCGAAAATTTAATAAAAACGAATGTTAAGAGACAGATATACATTCAACACATTATTAGAAATGAAAAAGTTCAAAGATATTAAAATAAATTAATAGTTTTTCAGTCTTGTTTAAATGCTTCTTTTTGTATAAATTTAAATTATTATAATTTGCATCAACCTTTAACCTTTTGAGCTCTGTGTTCCTGAACAATTTTAACCCTTCTGCCTGAGCTCCTGTGTGTAGCGGACCGTGGGGGTGAAGATGTGAAGAGATATCAGAAGGTTAAACTTTCCTGCTGGCCGGTCCACCTACATGAGAATGTTGGACTTTAATTAAATCCAAAGAAGATAAAGAAAACAGACAAGACCGATATACATGGGTAAACAAATATATATTAATAAGAAAACAAGTTAAACAAAGACATGGGCTGTTACATAGTGTTCGTATGGAGAAATTATGTGTGTGTGTTGTAAGTGTTCGTACGTACGTGTATTGTTCTTAGCGTGTTCCCAGAATTTGGGAAACGCTGTATCTGTGAGAGGTCACATATTGGTGTAAGTGGAAAAAGAAAGATTTTACCTCGTCTCCGCGCGAGGTAGCGGCCCAAAGCCTATATATATATATATATATATATATATATATAGATAGATAGATAGATAGAGAGAGAAGAAGGGTCAGCCAGTATTTATAGCCAGGGAAGAGACCCCCTGTTGAAGGATTAAAGAACTGAGGAGTAGCTAACTGCGACATGTGTCAAAATTCGCAAATAATTGTCATGTAATGTTTCACGGTAGATATAAAAATAGCTACACGGGTTTACCCACCGTTCAACCGGTGTCTGGGCATTTAATCATTTTTTTTCTCTACCACTGTTCAACAGGTGCCTGGGAATTACGTCATTTTTCTCTACCACAGGTAAAGCGGGTCTGGGCTCCAAGGGTTAAAATGGCCACACCAAAAGAAAAGTAGTTTTGTGTATTGCAAATTGAGAACTAAAGTAATGAACTTTGAACCTTTTCTTATTCAATAATGTGTTGAATTTGTTTCTGTCTGTTAGTATTTGTTTTTATTAAATTTTCGATATCTGATTTTGCTTTTTTTTTTAATAAACCTGTACATTAATCTTGTACCTCAAGAGTACCCGCCACACTTTCTGATTACTGGATACAGCGCTGAACACGATAGAAGGGTTAAGAAGAAATAGGCCTGACGGGAAAAAAGAAGCCGTTAATGACTTAAATTAAAGCTTGCATTTAATTTGATGAATCCGCTATAAAATCCTTGGGCTATTTTGAAAGTACGTTAGAAATGGAGACTGTTGCGGGATACTGATATGTTTGGGTAAATATTTAGTCACCATTATTTTGTAAGAATCAACACTTTGTAGAGTAAATATTTACGAGCTCTTGGAAAATTTACCCCACAAACAATATTGGCAGATTCGATGTGAGTCCAAGTAAAAATGTGAATAATACAAAAAACTATAAATATAAAACAAACGACAAGGCATGTATTTACAAAAAAAAAGGAATTACATGTGACGAAAGGAAAAAAACATGAAACTTGCTATAATAAGAATGTGTGTGAAGGAGTACAAAATGTCCAAACAGAAAACTATGAAAATAAACGTTCTCCAGCGGGGATGGTGACACTTTACTCACGTGTGACTACATCTTCTCGCCAGAGATAAGAAGTCGTAAAAGAGAAGCTAGGGAGAGAAATGCACGCCTTTTATAGGCTTAAGTAGCGCCACTTAGCGACAGTTTAGTTAGCAAAGTCAAGTGGGATAACCTACAACTCGATCTAGCTACCTTCAGAGTCGCTAATATATATATATATATATATATATATATATATATATATAAAGACATTTTTGATATGTTTAACGTTCTTTTTATAGAGACAAGTATTGTTTTATAATAAACAGTATTAAATAACATTTACCGGCCTGAATGTCCGAGAAATTTTATTATAAAACAGAGCATTTGCTTAAATACTTGTATCTATAAAAAGAACGTTAAACATATCAAAAATGTCTTTAAATAAATTGTCGGACTCTGTCCAAATCAATATATATATATACAGTGTAACCCGGATATAAGAGAGTTGTCGGGACAGGCGAATAAGTCTCTTATATCCGGGTTTCTCTTATATCCGAGTTTGGTCTATTATATATACATTAACACAGTCTCTAATTTGGGACCAGATAAGATCTCTCTTATATCCGGGTTTTTCTTATATCCGGGTTACACTGTATATATATATATAAATAGCTGGCCACCCATATTCGAAGATACCTGTCTACTAGGGTTGCTAGCCAATACCTAATTCAGAGGCTCGCTCAAGCACATTTGTGTTTGTTCAACACCCCGCACAGGGCCCACCTGTGGGTTTTTTACTGCGACTATGCTCAGCAGATCTTAGTTACAGTTTCTGGGAGAGAGCGTGTTATCGAGAATGATCAACAATCTGAACAACACCAGCATACTCAAATCCTCGGTCACGATGACTTGTGACTTCGTGCTTTTGTGTATGTGTGTAAACGTGCTAGCACAGCTATCGACGGTCCCCCCAAGTGTTCCGATTAACCAACTTCACTCACAAGGCTTGGGTCAACCCTTGGTATGGATTTCAGGCACTTTCCAAAGGTGCCGCACGCTGGGATCCGCCCTCTCCAGACCGATAACACCAGGAAGTGAGCATACATGATTAAAAAAAATGCCCCAAACTTTAAAATATTATTAAGCAGAAAGATCAAAGGATTCTGCAACTATTAAATTATATTTTTGAATCCATTTTAGAACGTTCGAAATATTGGTTAAATATCGTTTTATTTGCATCAACGGAGCACCAAAGATTAGTATCGGAAATCTAGTCTTTTTATATGGTTGTACTATACTTATCTGCCCTTGGCGTTTCGTTTTATGGTAATTACCTCCCTTACTAGCATTCTTCAGTTGACGAATTGCATAGTCAGGGAATGCTTCGTTAAATAAATCCTTGTTAAGGAATACCAGTCTTAACATAAAACACATTGAGTTAGAATTTCTTGCAAAAATCAAATAATTGCCTTATTTTAATTAAACTTTCCGGATTTATTTACAAACGAATGAAATTATTTCACAAATGATTCTTGGTAAAAATATTTTTTACATTTGCCCCGCCCCATAACACATTTAGTTTATGAAATTTCGAATAATTAAATTTTGTGCCAATTAATGTTTATATTAGTTAACAGCAGAACTCCTCGGAGAATTTAAATAATTTTTTGCAAAACAGGAACCGTGTTACAGAAATCTACTGAATCGTAAAATAAACATTCAGTCAGTCATGTGTCATGCGTGATACACGCTTAAGTGATCACGTATCTTTCGATGCATGACTGACGAGGCAGATTTTTTTTCCGCAGCAGGTTGCTATTTCTTTCTGCGGTAGACCAGTTGCCATCCAATGCCTATCTTGCTAATTACTCATAGCTCGAGGGAAAAGAAAAGGATTCATTACCTTTCTTAAGGTATGCACGTAAGTGAATATAATAGATTCGAAAAGCATTTAATTGCTTTTAAGAATAAGATATTATGGACACTACTGTTTTAGGAAAAAAAAATTCGCTGAATAAATTATTACAAGAATTTTTTCATTTTTTTTTAAAAATTTAATTAGAATAATTTATAAAGTTTTCTGTATTAACTTGTATCGATTATGCGATATTGTTGTTAAGTAAATATATATTTACTAAATCCTAAAGGAGAATGCTTACTTTAGTTGAGTGGCCAATATTTTTAAAAAGAATTTTGAATTTTTTTTTGTGTATGTGTGCAAACGTGCCGACTTTTGTAAATACTTTAGAAAATATAGGTCATCGCCCCTTAGGGATGCGAGAGCGGCGCTTGGCGGCGGAAGGCCGGAGAAGGCTCGGGGGCAGGCGAGATGTAGCTTCCAAACAGAAAGGACGTCCACCACCGTTTACAAAATGGACAGACTTAGACAGTGTACCATAGCTTCCGAACAAAGGACATCCTTCAACCATTTACGAAGTGGGCAGACATAAAGAACAATGCTTCCGAATAGAGTTGTAGAGGACCGTGTGGGTTTGCGTGTTGTTGAATTAGGAACCCGTGCTTTTTATTCCTGCTAGAAGAAGGTCCAACTGCAAGAAAAATGTCGGACTCAAGTTGAGTCCAACCGGAGATGTAAAGAAAACAAACAAGACCGATATATATATGTCAACAAATAATAATGTATTAAACAACAAAATTACAAGTGACAGAGACATTAACATTTGTGTTTGTGTGTGAACGTAAAGAGTTTGTATTTTGGTGAATGTTCGTACGTACGTGTATGTGTGTTTCATGGCGTTTTCCCATAAGTGGACGAAAACGCGAATTTCTGTGAGAGATCGCATTTTTAAATGTGTCCGCTGAAATGCAAAATAGAAAGAGAAAGAGGCAATAAATTGCCCAGTATCTATAGTGTAGGGAGAGCGTGCCCTAGTGAAATATTTGGACAATTAAGGAGGAGTTAACTCCGACAGTATCCTCTAACCATTTACGAAGCGGGCAGACTGAGAAAGACATAGCTTCCGAACAACCAGAATTTACGAAGCTGAACTCAAGCAAAAACACCATCTCCACAAGCAAGTTTCGTGGCAGACCAGACCAAGTAAGAGATAAGATATAAACTTATAAGCACATTTCTAAGCTTGCTCAAACTCCTCGCTTCTTTCTTAAATATTACTCTGTAACTGACACATTAAATGCTATATAAATGCCTCCGTCGGTCAGGGTTGACCATGGGTAGCATCCTAGTTGTCTGCTTGGCTGGAGCATCGACGTCTGTGACTGTAGAGGCCGATGCGGGTGTGACAATCTCTGTTGCAGAGGTCGCATGTGTGCTCAGCCTCTGGTCTGTTAGATCTGTCACTTTGCTTTCTGCGGGCCCGCCTTTCTGTGGTGACTTGTGTCAGCTTCTCCTCCCCTGAGGTGTTTGGTCAGGGTTCCTTTCCATTTGGATCGTATTAACTGCTAAATGCATCAATATTTAGCAATCTCTCATTCTGTACCAATATATGTGTATATGAACATAAATTTGTGATTTTGTGAAGCTTAAACAATTTGTCTTGTGGTATTTAACCTCTGTGTTTTCAAGACCAAATGAGTGGTCTTAAATTGCCCATATTTTTCTAAATATTGATGCATTTAGCAGTTAATGTGTCAGCTACATTTTAATATTTAAAAAAGAAGGGGGACGTATGAGCAAGCTTAGAAATGTGTTTATATCTTCTCTCTTACTTGATCTGGTCTGCCACGAAACTTGCTCGTGGAGATGGTGTTCTTACTTGAGATCAGCTTAGTAAATTCTGGTTGTTCGTAAGCTATGTCTTTCTCAGTCTGTCCACTTCGTAAATGGTTAGAGGACTCTGTTCGGAAGCATTGATCTTTACATCTGCCCGCTTCGTAAATGGTGGAAGGTTGTCCTCTGTTCGGAAGCAATGGTCACCGACTAAGTCTGCTCACTTCGTAAATGGTGGTGGACGTCCTTTCTGTTTGGAAGCTACATCTCATCTGTCCCCGAACCCTCTCCTGTCTTCCTCCGCCCAGCGCTGCTCTCGCATCCCCAAGAGGCGATAACCTATATTTTATACAATACGCACGTACATACGACGTTATCATAAAATAAAAACGATATAGTAAATTTAAAGCCAACGTACCTAGAATCGAATAAAACATTAGATGATGGAGAATATTTTCCTAATTTTTTAAGATTACTGAGTAGTTAAAAATTGTATAAAAAAACGCTTCAAATCAGAATAAGTAAACTTTAAATCAACTAATATCTCTCAAAGTTTCAGAAAAGTATATTTTATTTTTGAAAGATTTTTTATTAAAGAGAATTATATTGCTGGCCGATGGCTAAAAATGGCGCTAAAATCGACGATTTAAAAAAAAAACTCTTTCCAGTCAATTTAAATTAGTTTTGAAATACAGCAAAGTATTTTCCTTGTTGGAAATATTAAATTTGATCTATTACCTTGAAATTAAAAGTAAAATAAAAGCTACAAAAAAGATATATCATTTTTAAAAATTAATCTTAGTCCTTAGGTATCCCGTTTCTTTGGCGGTACCTACTCGAATCCCATTGAAGTTTGAAGTTTGTTTGGAAATGACGTACTAAGCAGAAATTCAGCAGAATTAATGATGTAAATTCAGATAAGGAAGTTGTTTCCCATATTCAGCTTTTATGACTGCTTATTAACCACTACGATATTGGACTTTACAACAGGGAGAAAATAAAACTCCTGAAGATATATCTCCTTTGATGTATTCATGCCCCTATTGGTGGAAAGACTGAAGAAAGTTGTCTTGCATTATTAAACTTCTGACAAACCGGAAGTAAATAGTGAATCTGGAATTTAAAATTTGAAAAATAAAAACCTGTATCAAAAGAACTTACACAACAGTTTCGTTTAAAAAAGAAAGAAAATTCAAAAGAGCCAAGCAATAAAAAAACAAAATGATCGCATTTTTATGCCAATTAAATTACAAGTCGTCAATCATAAAGAAAAAAAAAACAACTTTTGCTTTAGCTGACTACTAATAAAAGAAAACTTAGTTAGGAGTGTACTAGTTGGAACCCAAGTCATTCGACAACAACAACAACAAAAACATCTACAATAAGTCAAGTGCTACCCAGCAATATACTTAACTTTTGACTCCCCTTCACATTACGTATATAAAACAAAAAGAACTTTAGACATGAAATACTGAATATTAGACCTTAAGTTTAATTATGTCATTATGAAATTCATAATTGTGTAGCGGGGGTGGGCGGGTAGTGTTCATCAATGTAATTAGCAGTTTTGAAATATTTGTTTAGGTATAGTAACGCGTGAAAATTACGTACTGTCGGAAATAAATATTATTCAAATAAAGTTTTACTTCCAGCAGAGTGATTATTATAATTAATGTTCGTAGCATTATTCCTTCCTACTCTAGTCGTTGTATTTAATGAATTTTCTATCTAGCTGGCCATGGTGGGAGAGAAGGGTGCGGAGATTAATGAATCTTTAAAGTCAGAAGTTTATTGCTGGGTTTCTAAAAATATAAATATTGTCCTAGTCCGAAGCAATTCTGTGGTGAGAAACAAAAACAACCAGTCTACAAATTTCCAGAGAGACCGTTGAAAGTAGAATACAAAACCCTGAACTATGTAAAATCTTTCACCTATCTTGGTAGCAAAGTCAACTACAGTGGAACTTTAGATGATGAAATCATGCATCGGATTGCTAAGGCTACCAGTGCTTTCGGCAAACTTCGCCATCGCTTGTGGAATGAGCGGTGTATTCGACTGGATAAGAAAATTCGGGTTTACAGAGCTGTTGTCCTTGCCATCCTTTTGTACGGCTCAGAGTCGTAGACTTCATACAGGTACCATATACGCCAGCTGGATGTTTTCCATAAAAGCTATCTGCGTGTCATCTGTGGAGTTATCCTTCAAGATAGGAAATCTAACGGAGACCTGTTTTACAGGTTTAATATTGGAGGAATCGAGACTTTTTTCATACAGTCTCAGTTACGATGGACTGGTCATATCTTGAGAATGTCTGATGACAGGATACCCAAAATCTTAATGTACAGCCATTTAGATCAGGGATCCAGGTAAGTAGGACGCCCATGGCTAAGATAGAAAGACAAGCTGAAGAGCAACTTGTCAGTCGTCAATATACCTCATAACAGCCTTGAGCACTTAACCTTGGAGCGGGTAGAATGAAGATCAACGTAATTTAGTGGACTCAGTTTTGAATCTGCTAGTCTGAATCGTCTTCAAGAAGCGGGAGCAAAATCTAAACGGTCAACCAATCTAACAGTGATCTCATCCCACAATCCTCACTCTTGCTCCATATGCGGCCTCCTAGTGGGTCTTAAGTGCCACTTAAGATTATCGTACAAAATTGGTTAAGTTGTCAGATTCTCATATGTCGAAACCGACGGGAGAGTCCATTATATATATATATATATATATATATATATATATATATATATATATAATGGACTCGAACTCGACGTATGAGGGCCAGACAGATCAATTCCCAGAAACTGAAAGCCGGGCACCCACACAAGATTTGATTATAGTGGTGAAGGCTTTGTGCAGGGCCATCCACACTTTTTGGAGGGACGAATACAGGGACCTGGTGCAACGAATGCCACAAGGTCCCCAAACGACCCTCCGTTTTGAATTCAGAGTTGTCCTTCTCCTAGACCAGTTGCCATCCAAGGCTATAGAACCCAGTCTGTCCTGCTATTTACCCATAGTTGGAGGGAGAAGAAGAGGATTCACACCTTTCCCAAGGGTATTAGCACGTAAGTGAATGTAATGGATTCGACTGGAATTCGAACTCGGCTTTCCGATTCCTCAATCCAAGCCGTTATCCATTACTCCACCGTGCCTCTCTCTCTCTCTCTCTCTCTCTCTCTCTCTCTCTCTCTCTCTATATATATATATATATATATATATATATATATATATATATATATATATATATATATATATATATATATATATATATATATATATGTATGTATTAGAAGCTTGTTCTTCAACCAGTCCTGTCTTATGCCTTCTTAATAGCTATGACTGGAATATTCAGTTGTCTTGATTTCTGCGCACACATTGAGATGAGTGAAGTCAGTAAAAAAAATGACGTTAACTACATTCTTCTGCGATTAGCTTTCCGCTGCGACTGTATTTAAACAACGCAGTAATGGCTGCCCACGACGCGAATGAATCATAACTTTTACTGTCGATAACTCCAAAACTGTAGATTTTATCAAATTTATCATTTCTAAGTTTTTAATTTATGTGTGTTCTTGTATGTTCCCTGTGATTATGTCGTATTGTGGTATCTGTCGGATTGAATGGTGATGGATGAGTTCTTGTGGTGAATGTGTAAATTGGTATGGATGAATGAGTCGTGAATCTGATTAGGTAGTATTTAATGTTGACCAGCCTCTCCCCACTTCCCCTTCGGCCTTGTGCCAAAATTGTTTCTGTATATAAACAATAAATCTCTCTCTCTCTCTCTCGTTTTTTTTTTTGTTTGTTTTTCATATTCTCTAACCCTCAGACTTAGATCTTTGTGGTTTTTATTGTCATGCTTGGGGGTGAAATAATAAAAAAATGTCCGTAACTTGATTTTAGAATTATTTCTTTCCTTTCTTATCCACCTAGCATTTCTCCATTGTAGAACTCTCGATTTCTTGCTTCACTGTTACCTACAATCTTCAAAAATTCAAATGCGTCATTAATCGCCATTTTCTGTCTTCCTGATCTATGTTCCGTTATAGTTTATTGTCCTTTTCTTCTCACTAAAGAATCCTGTCTTTTTGAATCCTGTTCCATTATTGTCCTTTTCCTCACCTATTCTCACTAAAGTCTTCTTTTCCTTTTCACTCTGCATCCTAGTGACATTATCACTGCTATGAATAATCAAGAGTGGCCTCTCCTTTTTTACTCTCCTCTTTGAGAGAGCTATTTCTGTTTACTGGAACTATAAAAGGACACTATACGCGAACCTTGTATTATCAGTTGAATAAAGCTTTCTTAAAGCCTACACATTGCGTACTTTTGTCATTGCAATCACCTTGCTCTAGGTGAAATGCTGTTTTTGTTTGTTTAAATATGTAAATGAGTAGAGTTTTTATAGATAAAAACTAGATAATTATGGGTAACAAATGTTGATATAAGATGGAGAATTAATCTTTTTTTTTTCCTTTTTAACTACTACATTGGTTTTAGTTTTAGGAATACTGCATGTTTATCAGCAAAAGGATGAGCCCAAAATGCAAATCACAGGTCGAGAATACTAAAGCAGGTACAGAAATTCAATTATCTGGGAAGTGTTCTGACAAAGGAGGGAAGTGCGACACTGAGATCTGAATATGTATTGGAATGGCCAACTATGCATTCCAAAACCTAAGGAGAGTATTAAAAGACAGAAAAATCTCTTTGGAAACAAAGAAAAGAGTACTGAACTGTTACGTGATATCTGCCCTCCTGTATGGCAGCGAATACTAGGCAATCTCCTCAAAGATGAAGAAGAGACTTGAAGCGACAGAAATGTTGTTCTACAGAAAGATGCTGAGAATACCATGGACTGAACATGTGAGCAACAACGAGATGGCTTTGAGGAGTGATCCGTGTCCGTGGATTCAGGGATCTCGCGAGATCGATAGTGTCTTTTGGTTGTTTATGTTTTTGCCGTCCGGATGTTGAGTGTCGCTTTTCCCCCAGCTAGTCCTCAATATATTCCGGACTTAGGTGCTGCACATTAACTGGCTTAGTTATATACACTACAAATCGATGACTTAAAGATCATCTGCAATTTCTCAAATTCTCTCAAATACAATGTTTTAGGGGTGGAGTAAAACCATATATTACGACCTTATCTATCACACAGTTAATAAGAATATTACACAACGAAAGACAGTTCAGTCAGTCACTCAATTTTCTCGCTTGTTAACATTAAACTGCTACATGTTGATCCATCCACATCATTGATTATATTAACATGGTCTCTATTTAGAGAGAGCTTCTCTCATACCCGTTTCCAGGTTCCTTATCTATTCACGTGGTTGACATCACTTATCTATTTGTTTAAAGACTGGCCAAAATCGTCTATTACTTCTTGATCGATTGGCTTTGTTCGATAGCACTGAACAAATTTTTCAAGGATGGTTCAGGTTCAACCATTTACTAGGCACGGCTTCCGAGTAAAGCAATCAATCAATCAGCCATAGAGAAAAGAGTTGGAAAAGATCAGCCGAAACTTTTGACAGACACGCTCTGAAAGAAAAGAGAGAACGCTAAGAAATCGCTGATTGTAATTCAATAAAGGTAATTGCTGTTACTTACTATTAATTAAGACTGAACCTGGTTTTGTAACAAACGGCGATGCTTTTCCGTGTTGGTCTTTTTATTATGACCATAGAATGACGGCTTTGAAAACGGTAGTGTAGCATGACGTCCGTTGGTTCTTTCTGACTTCCATTGTCTGCCTCTAGTCGGTTTTCTACCCCTCGTGACCTCATCTCGTATTCTGGTTACTAAAATAAACAATCACTTTCAAAACGTCGCCATCATCGTCGTCATGGAGGTGATTTTGTGGTCATTTCACCTTGCCTAAACAAAATAATACAACATTCTTACTGAGCCTGCTCTGCAAAATTATGAATAATGTATCTTTTGATCTCTGACCTGAAGTTCGTAGCCGAGAATATATTCTTTTCAAGGTCTGTTGCTGGAGAGGGTCAGTTTGAGATGGAGAAGCGAAACGTGGGGAAGGAAGAGTTTCCTAGTCAGGTGCGAACTGGAAGTGCGAAATTGATAAAGGCCTCAGGCAAGAAGGCATGAGATGGAGTGGGGAGAGAACGTGATGGAAAAGCGGCAAGACTATATAATGGAAGTCATGTCAGGAGAAAAAAGTGTAAAATTTTTAGAACAGTGAGGTGAGCAAAGGTTTTCAGGAAGGAAAAATAAAAATAATGGGTTGTATTGTTATATTGATGGGGGGTGAAAAATAACATATGACAAATGCATTTTTTTTTTACAATGATGTTCCCACTGTACAAGGCTCAGCAGCCACTCAAGGTAGAGGCTTACAAAATAAGAAGCACAATTTATGTGGATATGTCGGGAAGATAACGGTTGAGCTTAGATTTAAACAGGTTAAGATTGTAGTGATCAAGGAAGCAACCTCTTGGGAGTTGATTACACAAAGCAAAGGATCATGGGGGGAAAAAACTACTTGAGTGGAATTTACATCTAAGCAATGAAATACCAAGGAAATGAGAGTGGTTTGCTAAAAATGTACATGGCATGGCAGGTCTTAGTCATGAAGGTTAGATCTGGCAAAACTAAGGAAGGCATTTCATCAGAACACTTTCCATGGAAATAGTGATAGAGTAGCAGGATACTTGCAACACTTTGTCTGTGGAGAGAGGGATTGCAGGGTAAAAAGTATTATCACCTGCAAGGATGCAGAGATGCATTTAGATGCTATCAAAACTGGAAAGTGAAGACTGGGTAGCTCCCACCCAGATATGGCAGCACTACACCATTTTCGGTTTGAGATGTGGTTCTTGTAAAGGTAGAGAATAGCAGGAGGAGTCAGGTATTTACTGGAGCAGTACAGGGAGTCAACCGTTTTCTCACCAGTTTTCAAGTCTTGCTACAGATTCTCAATTGGATTTTGGTCTGGGCTTTAACTGGATTATTCTAACACATTAATATGCTTTGGTCTGTTATGATGGGCCTAGTTTGACTTCAAATTTTGATGAGTAAAATTTAATATATATTCATCATAAAACCAAAGTGAGACACACACACACACACACACACACACACACACACACACACATATATATATATATATATTATAATTATTTAAAAAAAAATATGATTCCATCACTACATAGAAATTACCATGTTTCAAAAACAGAAGCTAACAACTAATTAATTCAATTACAGAAATTAAATTAAATTAAAGTACCTAGTTCTGTATATATATATATATATATATATATATATATATATATATATATATATAATTATTATAATAATATTTTTAGTTTTTAAAAATATGATTCCTTTGCTACATAAGAGTTCTCATGTTTCAAAAGTGAGAGCCGAGACCCCTAACATAATTTTTGAAGTTATGTAGAGTTAAGGTGTCTGGACCCACTTCCTTGTCAAGCGAGAATTTAAGCGGGTCCAGACACCTTAACTCTACATAACTTCAAAAATTATGTTAGGGGTCTTGGCTCTCGCTTTTGAAACATGAGAACTCTTATGTAGCGAAGGAATCATATTTTTAAAAACTAAAAATATTATTCTAATATAAGCTCTACTTCTGTATGGGGCACTGTCTTTTTGAAAATAAAGCTAAATACTAAGGAACACCGGATTATCTACCTAACGTGTTCTTTCCTATTTTTCTGCACACCTGCATACATATATATATATATATATATATATATATATATATATATATATATATATATATATATATATATATATATGTTTCATTAAACATGACAGACAAGGTACTGCAATTAAGCTTTTTATTTAATTTTTCTTGTGTTTGAACAAGTTTTCTTTTATGGACACAGTGTGTAGAAACTGACCAAATGTTCTATAATTCTGAGTGCCTTTGGCTATACTTTTAGCCATTATCAAGGATGATTTTTTTTTTGCTTATTAATTAGGTGCATGGGTTGTGCGTATGTTTCTAGAGTTATAGGGATGTTTTATTTTCTGAACACAGCACATTGTGGCCGTGTTCGTAATCAATATTATTAAGTGTGGGCTTTTTCTTTTTTATTATTAAGGCTTCCATTATTTTTAATCTTTTTTCACATGTGGATGAGGTTATTATGTTTGTATTTTCTACAGAAAATAAAACACTTGTTTGAACACAACAAAAATTAAATAAATAGCTTAATCGCAGCACCTAGTCTGTCGTCTTTAATGAAATATGTATAAATGAAGGACTGCTGCCTAAATACACTATACATATATATATATATATATATCAGAAGGATTTATTATGAGAAGGATTTTGTTGTACAAGTTCTGTAGATGTATGAAAGTTCTTGTAATGTGGTTTTGAGTAAAATGTTTCTGGTTTATGTTGATGAATGAATAGATTATTTGCAAGCGATGTTTATCATTAAAAGATGATATTTGTGTAAGACTTATCTTTTTTTTTTTTTTTTTAATCATATCACCCCAAGCAAGGCCGGAGGCCACTATCACGTAAGGGGTTAAAGAAGGGTTGGAGGAAGAGCAGATAGGAGTGGCAAGGGAGGGGATGTGGAGAAAGAGAAAGACAGTGGGTCGATCAAAGCAAGGGGGCCACAAAAGATCCAAAGCGAGAGCAGATAGGAATGAAAAATGAAAGGATGTGGAGAAGGGAAGTGTATAGATCAAGGCAACTGGAGATATCGATTGATGCTACACTTAAGCCGTTGGAGATTGTATTTGTCAGGGAAACAGTAATAGGGAAGGGAGTTCCATGTGCGAGACATGAAGCTATTGGAGTAGAAGAGACGTCTACATCTAACAGTTTCCACGGTGTAGGGGTGGGAGCGGGATGCCAGCCTGGTGGGGCGTTTAAATTCACGAGGCCTGGGGACACCTATGTTCTTCATTTCTCGAGCTGCTCAATTCCATGTGCTCTCCTTGCAAGGGACTGAGTGGAAGTGAACATCTCTACATTTCCTGCCAATAGGATGGTTTCCTTTTTTTTCTGTGGAATCATGGGATTTAGATTCTGTTTTTTTTTTATATCTTGTGATTGCAAGATCACTACAGATTTAAACCATTCCATTGTAGTGCTGGTTGTATAATAAGTGTTATCTTCCTGCTGGAAGCTGAATCTCTACACCAGTCTAAAGTCTTTTGCAGACTGTAACAGGTTTTCTTTGAAGATTACCCTGTATTTGGCTCCATCTATCAATCAAATATGACCACCTTTTCTCTCCCTGTTAAAGGAAAAAGCATCCCCATAGTATGATTCTGTCACCACCATACTTTGCAGTGGGAATGGTGTGCTAAGCATGATGTGCAGTGTAAGTTTTATTTCACATATAATGTTTTGCATTAAGGCAAAGAAGTTCAATTTTAGTCTCATCTTGATAGAGCACCTTCTTCCACATTTGCTCTCTCGCCCATGTAGCTTGCGGCAAAGTGTGAATGGAGCTTATGGCTTTCTTTCAATGGTGGCTTTCTTCTTGCAACTCTTCCATAAAGGCCAGATTTGGAGTAGGCATAACCAGTAGACAGTCTCTCACCTGATCTGTGAATTTTTGCAGCTCTTTCAAAGTTACTATAGGCATCTTGGTTGCTTTTATGATCAGCGTTTGCCTTGCTTGGCCTGTCATTTTAGATGGATGGCCTTGTTTTGGTAGATTTGAAGCTATGCCATACTCTTCCCATTTTGAGATGATGGATTTCATAGTGTTCTGTTAGATGTTCAAAACTTGGGATATTTTTTTTATAAACTAACCCTGCTTTATATTTCTCCACAGCTCAATCTCTGACCTGTTTGGTGAACTCTTTGATCTTCTTGATTCTTTTTGTTTGGTAATTTTCCTCTACCGAACTTCAGAGGCCTTCAAAGGACAGGTTTATTTTACTGGAGAGTGCAGAATCTAGAATTGTAACTAGTTCTTCCATTCTTTCCTTTTATTTAAAAGAAGTCATCACAATCAGTTTGACTCTATTTACTACTTATGGACATTTTAACATGGTGTAGTGGTCAACAAGCATATTATGTTAGATCAATTACAACAGTAGAGAGTTGGATCCTCACTGGGTGCTTCATACATTCAGCTTTGTGCCATATCTAAACTACACTGAGTAAATCAGTATTTACTAATTATGACTTTTGAAGGCAACTGGTTGCTCTAGGTAATACTTATGGTTGAATAGCGATTTTCGAAGTGTAACTTGGATGTGGCACCAAGTGAGGACCAAACTCACTACTCAGTCATAATTGTTCTAGCGAGACAAGCTTGCTAACCATTACACCACCCCAGGTGCCTATACTTACAGTTGAAGAGGAGTGAATACTTATGCACTCAACACTTAGATTTTTCTACTTTAAAATGATGTAATAAAATACATTTAAGTTTGTGATAGTCACATTTGTTTGTTTAGTGACATACCAACTCCTTATGAGTCATTTAATGCCAAAATTTAATTTTGGTGGGAGGTTTAGTAATTTTACAAATTACTAAAGTTCCCACCAAAATTAAATTAAAAAATGTATTACTGGTAATTTTTTTTTGTTCTAAAACTACATTGCTAGTAATGATTTTTTTCCCCTATAAAAATGTAGTTTCATACATTCATAGTGTTTTGACTCCAGTTTGGGGGGTTAACTATTTTCCCATAGTTGGAACCCTAACAGGTGCTACCACCCTGGGCCAGGATGGACTTGGGAACAACAATTAAGAGGTGGTTCCCAGCTCCTCAAAACTTCCTGACCAGAGGCCTTACTGCTGGATGTACTTTGTTACACCAAAAGTGATTGAAATATGACAAAATGTGGAAAAGTTCAGTATAGATTCTACATTTATTTTAAGCAGTATTTTTATTTCATCTACTAGTCAGAATGTTTGAGAAATCATATTAAAGAAAAATGTACCATTTTTTAATAAGATTCCTTGAATGTCCAGGCTGGTGGAAATAAAATACTAATTTAAAATAAGTAGAGCCTATACTCAAATATAGATATGAACTAAAAATAACATTACAGTAATTAAAAAAAATATACATTTTCAAAAATTTAAATGAAATTTCAATTCTCTCTTAATTTTGTTCTTTTAATGTTCTTCCTCTTTTAATGGTATTTTTTTAATGTTCTTCCTCTTTTAATGGTATTTTTTTAATGTTCTTCCTCTTTTAATGGTATTTTTTTTCTCATACTAACACTCAGTAACTCCTTCAATCTTTAGTGACTTTATTGCTTGGGGTGTAAAAAAAGAAAAGAAATATATATATATATATATATATATATATATATATATATATATATCATTAATTAACAAATTGTAGACTTCAGGAAACCATGGTAATATTTTATTTTGCAAAATCAAGAATTCGATTTTGCTTTGTCAGACCTGGTGGTTTCAAAACAATAAATGGATTCAAAAATTCTTTGAGGAAGCAAACAAAAAACAAAATTAACAGAAGTTGTGTTTTAAGATAGTTCCCAAAAGTAAGAAGGGAAGGAGAAAGGTATACGTCTCTAGGAGATGCGATAGTAGTAGTGATGACCTCTTATTCACTGGACAAGAGACGGGAATGGAGATGATTTTCCAAGAATGGAACAAGGAAAAAGTGAAGAGGAGAAAGTATAGGAGAACTAGAGAAAGTTCCAATTTTCGTCAATTTTTGAACATGGCTTTCTGAAGTCTCCGATTTGTTAATTATTACCTAATCTGTTATTACATTGAGCTCTTGGGATTTATATCCTCCCTGAAATTATCCATTCGGATTACCAATTATCTTTATCATATTACATATATATATATATATATATATATATATATATATATATATATATATATATATATATATATATATATATATATAACAGTGGACATGGAAGTCAGCACTTAGAGGCGACAGTCTGTTTCATGCTAAGGCAATCGCCTGACGATTGCCCTAGCATGAAACAGACTGTCGCCTCTAAGTGCTGACTTCCATGTCCACTTTTATATTTACGCACGCTCTATCTCTGATATTGAGCACTTTACCCCATAAATATAGCACACTTTAAGACTATATTTCTGCATATATATATATATATATATATATATATATATATATATATATATATATATATATATGTGTATGTATATAAACAGACAAAACCTTAAACTTTTTTCGGCCAACACCTCATCAGAAGAATTGTTGTTGACTGTGCTTTACCCAAAATGGAAAACCACATATCACTGTATTTATACACACTCTCTGGATTATCTAAGAGGTGTTTACCTATCACGGAATCCTGTGACATCTGCGTCAACTACGGGTACTAATACTCAGTCTGATATTGCTAGGCACATGTTGTGCAATACGTGTTTCAAGGCACTGATTTGTGGTTTTCCATTTTGGGAAAAGCATGGGTAGCATGGGTATCTAAGCATCTGCACACCTTAGAAGCAGTATATATTAAATTGCATCAACTGTCTTTGTGCAGACAGAAGAAATTTATTAATTCTTTCTCTACTGGGCAGCCTGAGAGTCCATATTTTCCTTTTTAAACTTACTGGAACTGTTTATTCTGGGTTTTTTTTTTTGCCACTTCCAACTTTTTCTCTGCTTTTTAATATTAATTGTATTTTAATCGTAGTTCCTCATCTCCTCCCAGTATGTCTCTCATCCCGTGATTTTTGTTACATTATACGAGTCATCAATGATTCTTCTGTATATATATATATATATATATATATATATATATATATATATATATATATGTATATATATATATATATATCAGTCAAGCATATTTGGTTAAATAATTTAGAACTATTATGTCTATTTATTTTAGTATTAATCCTTTCAAGTCCACAAATTTATTTCTTCGTCACTTAAAATTTTCTTTAAAATAATTTTTGTTTTTCCAAATACTTTCAATCTCATCTGAGATCATCTTCAGCAGTTGCATAACTATGAAAGTGTTATGCGTTAACACCATAAATTCATAAATACTTTTTTTACCTCTATGCAAGGAAGGTAATTTTGTTATATTTTCAAAATAAGAGAAGGCTTATGTTTCACTTATGATAAGATCATAGTTCAATCTCAGAACATTTAAAGGAAAACTCATGTTCACATTCACAGTTTAGACAGGTATTAGCCAAAAATACATCATTAAAAATCTTTTAAAAATTCACAAGTTACCTCCCTTGCATAGAGGTAAAAAAATATTTTGAATTTACTGTGCTAATACATACGGAATTGAAAGTACTTGGCGAAAATAAAAATTATTTGAAAGAACATTTTGGAAATTTTCTTAATAAATTTTCTACATCAACCAAGAAATTAATTTGTGGACTTGAAAAGATTAAAACTAAAATAGACATAATACATCTAAATTATATCAGCAAACTTGCTTGAATGGAAATATGCTGCATATGTATATGAATATATATATATATATATATATATATATATATATAACATAAAAAAATGAAGAGAATGGCAAACAGTGAAAATACGGACAAAATCTCAAATATTTAATGGTATCTAATGTTAGCGGTTGAGATCAAGTAAAGTAAAAAGAAAAATTCGTTAGTGACAATTGTAATTATGATGATGAACAAGGCAGGCAATGATAGATTATGGTAATTAAATTAGAAAGGAAGTGAATGATTATAGGTTACGCTGTAACCACAGTTCAGAATATCAAATTCACAATTAATTATTTAATAACAAAGGTTTCTTTCTTTGTTAATGACGAAGGAGATTTTTTTTTTCAATGGACTTTCATTCATTATCAATGCCTATTTTGCACTGTCAACTGGGATTTATTTATTTATTTACTGAGACTGAATTTATCACAAATACAAATGAAGAAAAACTTATATTTAGAAATATATATATATATATATATATATATATATATATATATAAGTGGACACAAAGGTCACCATCGAGCAGTGACAGGCTGTTTCATACGTGTTTGCAAACTTCAAGCCATGTTGATTGTTTTCAAGCATGAAATACTTTCACGGTTTGGTGTCAACCTCAGTGTCCACTTTTATATTTACATGCACTCTACACCTGATATTGAATACTTTTATCCATAAATATAGCATACCTTAAACTATAAATATATATATATATATATATATATATATATATATATATATATATATATATATATATATATATATATATGTAAGCAAATGTGTGGATGTAGATCTGACGGTATGATGATGATGTGGAAAAGACAAAGTAAAATCCGAATATGTGAGTTTACTGTTTTTATTTTGTTTTTGTTATTCTGTCGACGTCAGATGTTTCGGTCAAATAGACCTTCTTCGGGACATGGTTAATGGAGACATATTTATATTAGATTTAAGTTAGATGAAGAGACGATATATACAGGACTGGTCAGAAACAGAAAAACTGAAATTCTAAAGTCAGAGTATTCTTTCTTGGAGTCGGATACACTGGCGTCGCGTGGGCGGCGCTACGAAAACCTGCTCACAGGGAAAAGATTGTATATATATATATATATATGAACGAGATGATAAAAAGTGGAAATTATTTTGTCAAAGACATGTTTTTCCACTGAAGATATGTGTTCTCTCTGGTTTCTTCAGTTTGAAAGACGAAAACATTTATTATACATACATACATACATACATACATACATACATATATATATATATATATATATATATATATATATATATATATATATATATATATATATATATATAAAAGTGAACATTGAAGTCAACACTTAGAGGCATCTAAGTGTTGACTTCAATGTTCACTTTTATGTTTACACATGCTCTGTCTCTGATATTGAGCACTATATCCCATAAATATAGCACACCTTAAGAGTATATTTCTTCTTTATATATATATATATATATATATATATATATATATTTTGAAAGAACTTCTTTTTTTTTAAGAGCACTCAGAATTTGCAGCCCGCAGTATTTACATGAAGAGGAGAAATACATTGAAAATACATTCAAGACCCTTCAATACCCTAACTATTTCAAATTCAATGCAAAATAAAAGGATCACAAAATATTCTAAAATAGAAGAGCTGTCCTACCTGACAATCCCAGCAAATCAAAAAATATTTTTTTCTACCCACTCTATCACAACTACAACCTAAAAAAAATGACAACGTTTCGGCCGTTGTACGCTCCGGCCTTCTTCAGGTGGTTGGAATTTCGAACCGAACCCTTTATTTCAATCACTGGGGTAGACTGTTCTAAAATTCCAATCACCTGAAGAAGGCCGGAGCGTACAACGGCCGAAACGTTGTGACAAATATGGCGACAAAGATGAGGACAATAGTCCGACTAATGTAAATACTGTACATAATACCTCATCTCAGAAATATAGACAGACTAAAAAAAATTATCTTAACTCAACATAAATTTTTTCACACCTACATCTAAAACAATCAGACTTAATTAATAAAAGACAAAACAACCAGTGAAAACTTGAAAGAGGAATTTACTCTATCAAATGCAGGAATTTGCCAGAATTAATACATTTGAGAAACCTCAAGATGTTTAATGAAAAGACTATATGAACATAAAAGGGACCTTTTGAATAACATACAAAATGCATTGGTTGCTCACCCTAACAAAACAGACGACACTTTTGCCATAGGGAATGCTACTTAAATTAAAAGAGAAAATAATCCACTGAGATGAAAATTTCTGGCAAGTGCCTTGATCACTAGTTCAGATTCGATAAATTTGCATCCAGGCTCTTACAATATATCACAAAGGTGATGGAGAGAAAAAGAAAAAGAATACAGATGAATTTGGCTGGATCGAAAAAAAAAAAAATTCTTTCAAAAAATTTTGAAACTACCTGTGTCTTTTGTTTTGTTACACACACACACACATATATATATATATATTTTTTGAAAGAATTTATATATATAAGTGTGTGTGTGTAACAATACAAAAGACACAGGTAGTTTCAAAATTTTTTGAAAGAATTTTTTTTTTTCGATCCAGCCAAATTCATCTGTATTCTTTTTCTTTTTCTCTCCATATATATATATATATATATATATATATATATATATATAAGTATATGTGGACAGCAATTGTTCTTTTAAATCTGTATTAAAAATTTTAGATATTTTGTGCCTATTATATTTAATGATCTTTTTATTCCAATACACAAATATTCTTTCACAAATGTGGTTATTTGTATATAAATGAGCCAAAATTCATGTATAGTCCAGGAGTATGTGATGATAGTGATAGGGGTGGTAATGGTGGTGGTATTAGTGATGTTTACATTGATGATGATGATGATGATGATGATGGTGGTAGTAGTAAGGATGTTTGTAATAGTGATGATGTTGTTGGCAGTAGTGATGATGATGGTAATAGTAGTAGTGATGTTGGTAGTGGTAGTCATAATGATGATGATGATGGTAGTAGTAGTGATGATGATGGTGCTAGTAGTAGTGATGTTAGTAGTGATGGTGGTTGTAATACTGATGTTGGTGAGAGAAGTGATGATGGTGACATAGTTGATGAACATTCTGTTTTGTCCTCCACAAGACAGAACTGATCATTTTATTATTTCCTCTCTTAATTCTGTGTCATCTTCTGAAAAGCCTTCACTGACTTCAGTTTTTCAACAAAATGAAAATGAAGAATCAATTTGTAATACACATTTTCATATTAATTTTGGTAATATTAAATTTTTAACTTGTGACCTTTACATTTTTAACACTAGGTTACATCAAGTTCTTTGGAAAATTAATGGATATTTTTATCTCCTTTCTTTTTTTTCCAGTTCACTTTTTCTACTTTTGCTTTTATGAAAATTGTTAGATGCTTTCATAGGGCAATTTTTCACTGTCTGTTTGTCCCTCTCAATTGTTTGCTCACACCTATTTCAGCTTCACTTACCAAGACACTGAATGAGGAGACACCTCTTTTAAGTTCACAATAACAAAGATTTTTTATTTTTATTTTTTTTTTATTCATTGATAGAAGTTCAGTTAGGGACTAAATTTCTTTGACTGAAAAATAATGCTCTCTATATATAAAAATGTAAATTCACTGACAGTTTTCATTGTGAGGAAATGTGGCCATCAGAAACAGATTAAATATCTGATCTTTTTCTTATCGTGACAGTTAAATTCACCAAATTTTTTTAGCTGACAATTTATGCTCAATTATTCTTGATTTATATTTTTCTGTGAATAAAAAGGTATTTTTTTTAGAAAATTTACCTATGATTTCTGAGCAGTTTTTTCATGTGAATTAAATTAAACACTTTAAACTTTACTTATATCTATGTAAAACAAAAAAAAAATACAATGACCTACCTTTTTTGAACATCCTATCAAAAGTGTCTGACTATAAAATATATTATTGCACATTAAAAGCAAAAAAATGTTTTTTTTAGTAGTGGTTGGTTAGTGCTACCACTAATCAGCAGATGTGTATGTAGACATTATAGTTTATTCTACATTGTATGTAGACATTATATTAGAGTAGACATTATGTATAGGCTCACAACATAATTGTAGTGATATACAGTGTAACCCGGATATAAGAGAGTTGTCGGGACCGGAGAAGAAGTCTCTTATATCCGGGTTTGATCTATTTTGTTTAGGTAAGTATGGCTCTAATTTGGGATCATCGAAAATCTCTCTTATATCCGGGTTTCCCTTATATCGGGGTTTCTCTTATATCCGGGTTACACTGTAAATAAATAAAAAGCAATGGTTGCATTCCCTGCTTTGTTAGGTTTTAGTAAAAAGAAGGGAAGTAGAATTCTCATAATGCACTAGTAAGGCAATTACAGTGTGAAAATACAAGTGGTACTTGGTACTGACTGCATACAACTGAAAACCTTTCTTGAAATATAACGGGTTTCTTTTCCTAGCTACACTAAGTTTTAACATTAAAACCGGAAAATATCTTTTTTAATGCAAGGCTTTTATGAATTTGTTTTATACATGATATTAAAATGCAAAGAAATTACAGACAGCAGAATATTAAATGGATTTATTCTCTTATATAAATGCACTTGGATAGATGATGTCCCCTTGGGTTCATGGAAGAAGTGGCCATGGTTAAATGTAATTGGCAGAAATGCCCAACAGAATTGATATAGTGTGTAATAAGCAATAACAAGAGAAAGAAAAGAAAAGAAGAGGGCAAAACGCAAGCAAAAAAATATGCAATACCAAGTAATAAGACAAAGCAAATAATAATGCAAAACATTCACAAAGAATGGTGTTAACGCACAAAAGGGATACAGGCAAGTGATAGCAGCATTCTGGCTTCAAGATAAGAAAGCAGAGAACAGTCAGATGAGACTGAGAAGTGGCTTATCTTATTTGCTGGGAAGAAATTCCAGCATGCATCTGTGTAGTTTTTGTCTATAAATTTGGGGAAGGGGATGTTTCTGCAGTCAATCCTGACATGGTCGGAACCAACAGGGTCTCTAATAATTCCACTGCTTCTTAATTTTAAAAAATATTCCCCCAATCTGGCTTCTCGTCTGCAGTCTCTCTCTCACAGACGCGCCGTCGCCTCTCTTTGTCTCTTTTACAAATACTTCCATGGTAAATGCTCCGATGAGCTGCTATCGCTGGTTCCCAGGCTCCATGAATTCAAGCGTCCTACAAGGCTGGCATCCCGTTCCCACCCTTTCACTGTTGAAACTGTTAAGTGTAGACGTCTCTTCTACTCCAATAGCTTCATATCTCACACCTCACACCTGTGGAACTCCCTTCCCTATTCCTGTTTCCCTGACAATTATAATCTCCAACTATTCAAATATAACGTCAATCGACATCTCCAGTTGCATTGATCTATCTACTATCCTTCTCCACATCCTTTCCTATATCCCTCCTATCTGCTATTGCTCCAAATCCTCTGTAACCCCTTGCATGCTAATTGGCTTTCAGCCTTGCCTGGGGTGAAAAGCTTAAACAAAAAAAAACAAAAAAAAAACTGCAACTTTTATTTTAACCCCTGTACCTATTTTTGTGGCAACCTCTTTGAAAAAAATTCAATTTGAAGAAAGCATTTAGAATTACGAAGCTAATTTGGTACAGATCCAAAAAGTTGAAATTATAATGCATTCACTTTTAAAAATTCATTTGAATCATAAAATATTTCAATTATATTTTAGCTATGTAACTTACCACCTTTCCTCGTTATTTAAAAAAAGAATTTGGCCAAGAAAATAATAGTTGAAAATAGCACTTATGGAGGAGTATCATACTGAAGAAAAGCAAGCCTTTGCAGCTGTTGTATAGAAATGTAAAAGTGAATATGAACAGTAATTAGAGATTAAAACTTAAAACACATTTCATGCTAAGTGAAAAAAACGTGTTGCTGACGCACCAAAAATAAAGACACCTTGCTAAAGCACTTTGCACTTTTTACTCCAATATGAGTATAGTTAAAAGCAATGATATTGTTTATTTCAGTTATGGCTAAATATTGCTAGAAAAAGCAAAACACTTGAAGTATGTGAATTAGATAGCACTGATAAAACTGTGTCGTGTTCCAAGTTGTTACTGGCTTCAGCCCTTCAGACTCTAATGCCACTTTAATAGAGTGTGTCAACAAAATATAGTTTCTTTTTTTTATTCATTTTATTATACAAGAGGAACAGATATGGTAGCATCAATTCTAGGAGGTAGTGGGAGGAAGAACTTCATGGAAATGCATGCTCACTAATTGGCTTAGCATTCTACCATGTGTGGCTTTAGCCTCTCTAAGTAATCCGGGTGCAGAAAGTGTGTCAATACTTCAAAATTCTTGCAGACCTCTACCAACTTCGATCCATTTTCCGAAATTCAGAACAAGGCAATCCATCACTCTCAGAATTCCATGCCTGACCAACTGCCCCCCATCCTGGGCTAGCCTCTGCATTCTGTAACAACTGGAAATACTTTCAGGAATTTGAGACAATGAAAACAAGGATGTGGTATTCCTTGACAGAATGTCGCAGGTGCTAGATGAGTATGAATATAAAATGTTTACATTATCCATATAGCCTGGTGCTTCTGCTGTAGGTTTAGGGATGCTTGATAAAATCCAAAGAAAAATCTGCAATGTCCTGACCTGGCATCTTGGTTTCAGTCTCTTTTCCACTGCTGTGATGTAGCTTCACTGTGCCTTTTCTATAATTATTTGCATAGTAATTGTTCTAATGAAATTTTGTCTATGTAATCATTGTAAATATTCATTGGGGTTTCATTTTTAAATGTTATCTTTATTCCCCCCACCACGGTCCTTCAGACAAATTGTACATATGGAAACTAGTTTTAACTCCATAGAGACTTGAGGTATTACGGTGACTGTAGTAAGAATGGTAAGTAAGAACGTGTTGTTTTGGTGTTAGGAATACTGTGGTATGTTTGGCTCATTAATTGTGGCTAGCTAAGTTTAAAATAAGACAGATTGAAGACTAGCCTTCCCCATCCCTCCTTTTGGTCTTGTACCACATAAATATTACTTTCCTCTATCTCTATCTATAAAAGGCAGGATGTGTGTGTGTGTGCGTGTGTGTAACGAATGCACGGACGCAATTTTTGATGGATTTGCACCAAAATTCACATGCACATGCTCCAAGTTAGCAGAAGGCCAAGACCAACTTTGCATTTCCTAACTCCCATCGATAGTGGAAATAATCGATGTTTTTCATGCTTCTACAGCAGTTTTCATGTAGTTTGGAGCCATTTTCTACTGGCCAGAGTGAAAGCCTATAGCTGGCTGCCACGAATAGGCGGGAAGATTCTATTGGCCAGCGTGAGAGCCAACAGCTGTCTGACACGAATGTTAAGTAGCATGCTAGCATGCAAAAAGAAATCGATAGCTGCATTCGTCACAAGTGGGAAGAATTTAAATCTGCATGGCACTTTACTCCAATTGTCTCATTCGCTTGCTTAAACTCAACGTTGATTCTGATTCCGCAGAACTGGGTTGGGTGTGAAAAAGTATTTGTTGTTAACATTCTTTTTTCATTCGGTTTTTCCAGTTACGAGTCCTTTTTTTAAAGCTGATCGTTTTGTGTTCATTTTGTTTAGTTCTTTTTTCGTAACAGATTTAATGTTTAGTATAGAGCTTAGAAAAAATTCGCAGTGTGAGATAGGCAAGAAGTAAGGCATGTAGCAACATCAGCATGGCAAAGGGCACTCCTTTAAAGGCAAGGAAGTGCGAAAATATTTTAAGTCAAGTGATAGCGATTGCTGTATGAGTCGTACGATTTTTTAATCAAGCACGGGCAACGCCGGGCTATGCTGCTAGTTAATCCATATAATGTGCTGCGATTTTCCTCCCCTTAACTTGAAAGCTGCTGAAAGAATTTTGCAGATTATTTCTTCTTTTTTTACAATGATCTCCAATTGAATATTTAAATCAAACTGTATTCCAAAATATAACTTCAACAAAACTACAACATAAAACACACATTACTGCCTCTAGTAATATGTTCTCACAAACATGTATATGCACAAAAAATGAGTATAATTTATTATGTATTCAATTGTGAAAGCAGAATAATATATCGTATTTTTAATACTTCGATGCTACCAATTACATTTTGGTATTAAATGACCCATAAGGTTTTGATATGCCATTAAGCAAATCATTAATCAAATCCAAAAGCTAAGCAAAGTATTAAGAACAAGGAAAATCTCAGTAGAAACAATGAAAAAGTACTGGACTTTTATTCTATATTCATCCTATTACATGAATATGTGAATCTAATCACAGATGAAGAACGCATAAAGCAACAATGTTGCAGTTCTGCAGAAGGATACTGTGAGCAATGACAAATTCTTAAGTACCTTTTATTTGCTGTTGTATAGTATGCACTAACTCCAGTTTATTTTGACTTCCTCGTCTAACAATAGCTTTTTTAAAACAGTCCATCATGATCTCCAAAGTCTCTTTGCTACTAGTTTTTATTATTACTACAATTAGTTTACCAAAGCTGATCTTTGCTCTCACCTTTTGGAAAACGGATATTGTTCAAATTGGCTGTGATCACCAATTTGCTCTCCACCAACTGTAATGACATGTTTTCCTATAGTGATCTCACAAGCCATTTACAAAATTGTATGTTACATGCAGTTTACTAGAGATGCCCTCTGGAGATGTACCAAAGTCTGAAGGTTTCAAAAATTGGTCATCCTGAATTTGGCCTGCTCTGCCAATTCTAAATTGACCATAATCTTACATATTCATATTTTTAAAAATAAGCATATCGCGTAAGTATATTCCTGATATTATTTGATATCTATCATCATGTAGCATATTTTGCCACGATTATATTTCAAGAGAAGCAACTCCAAAAGTATGCAGAGTTGGTAAATATAGACTAGCTGGGATCTGTTGAGTACGACTCAGACTTCTGCGAAAACTACCAACGTTACAATAGTAGAACTCACTACTGAATTGACTTGCGACGACCTTGTGCATAACTGTTACATTTATTCTTATTGGTTTTGACAATAAACCTTTACTTACTACTGTGTTTTTCAAGTATATATTTTCCTATTAGCATGAAATATAACATGTTATCTGTTTCGTTTTATTTATGATATTTATTATTATTTTATATTTTTATTTATTAATATAAAATATGCCTACAATCTAACCACGAAAGTAAATGCATAGCTGTGTGTATAGGGTCTTCAGAAAGTAATTACTCATAAGCTTATTTCATGTATAATGTGACCGCTGAATGTTTTTGTGTGCAAACCTGTTTTTTTTCATAATATAGTTATTATATACATTTATATACATTGAAGTATATATAAATGTGTGGGTCACTCACATACAGTGATAACCTCATGTTCACAAAAAATAAAAAAACAATTACAAAGAACACTAAAAGCATGTTAAATTTTAAATTAAAATTATATAATTTTATTTATTTTAATGTACTGTTGTGTGTGTATTTTAGTTAGGTATGTTGTAAGGTTGCATGTACTAGAACAGTGGTTCCCGGACATTTTTTCTCTGGGCCGCATTTCAGAATGAAAATTTGCTCACACCGCAACAAATTTTACGTGATAAAAAGTACATCTAAAAATAAACAGCAGTGAAAGTATTAAAGGGAGATAACTGCGGATTCAAAGTCAGAACATCATCAATTTGAAGACCCGAGTTACTATATTTTTATTATTTCATATATATGTAAAAATATCACAAGGATAAAATCAGTCAATTGTGTCCTCTAAGGATATGTTATCAAAGAAAAAAATGTTATGAGCGAGAGCAGTGGTTCCCAAACTTTTTTCTCTGGGCCGCATTTTCGGAATTAAAATTAGCTTACACCTCACCAAATTTTATGTGATAAAAAGTACATTTAAAATTAAAAAGATAGAGAGACAGTTTGGGAGATTTTTTTTTACACCCTTCATCTTCTTTATGTGCTGTGACCCTTCAGTATGTAAGTGATCATGGCTCTCCACTATTGCCTTTCCTGAATAAATTTTACCAATTTGTTAGTTCTCCAAAATCCGGTTGCATCTACTCAAGCTTGTCAAGTATGTTATGCATTGTTTTCCTGTCCCTTTTGTTCTCAGTCTGTCCTGTGAGTATCAGATTTTTCAAGCCTTCCTTCCTCATTATATGCCCTAGACACTTCAATTGTCTCTTCTTGATATTGTCTTCATCTCTGAAACTGTCCAGCATTCACTGCCATATTGGAGGACAGATATCACATAACTCTTCAGTATGCTTTCCTTTGTTTCTAACAAAGTTTTTCTATTTCTTCATTCTCTGCTTAGGTTTTGGAAGGCATATTTGGTTATCCAAATGCATCTTTAGATTTCAGTGTCCATCCTCTGTTAGAACACTTCCCAGATATATCATTTTCCACATGTTTGATTTTGGTATCTGCAATTTGCATTTTGGGCTCATCCTTTTGCTGACAACCATGTATTCCATCTTCTTGCAGTTGATGCTTAGTCTTTTCTTCTTGCTTTCCTTCACCACCTTCTGTAAGAGTTCTAAAAAATCTACAAAAATTTTCATTCTAATCACTAGAAGTTGAAAACTGCTCTTCAAAAATTTCTTTAAACATGGAATTGAAAATTTGCCTTTGCATTTGGCTGCAGCCATTGAAAATGTAGATGATTACATTTTCGATAAATATTTAAATAAAATTCAACTGAAGAGAAACCTTAGGTTAAACTTATCAGTGGATTATGAAAAACCTCAAAACGTCTATTCCTGTATCTAACCACTAAGCTAACTACATGGCCGAGTATCTACCCATATTATATATCATAGAACACAAGTTTTTTTTAATGGAAGCACTTCAAAAAGTATGCCTGTGGCAGCTCAAAAATAATTGTAAATATTCTGAATGCCCTACACTCGCTTTAAATGCAATTAGAAGGTATTCATGTGAATCAGCCAAGCATGAGAATCAAAGTCCATAAAGACAGGTGTTATCCGAACAAAAGTGGAGTGATTCAAAAATAAAAAATAAAAAAATTATGGATATGTTTGTGAGTGAATGGATGAACATTTGAGAATTATATCAACTCAAAACATTTGAAACGAGTAAAAGAGGTTATTTTATTTTGCAATATGTCTCATAACCACACAGTACTCATGAAAAATTTGTGATTTTCCGATTTGAATTTTCTGATGAATCCTCCCTTAATGATTAAATAAGATCCTTGTGAGTTCCCCGACTATAAAATACCTGTGAAAAATCTCCTAATTCATTATTAAATATTTAAGGTTAACAAGTTTAATAAAATAATGCAATAAAAATAACTATTTACATTGTTTGGACTGTTGTCCTCATCTTTATTGCCATATTCACCTGCAACATCTGTCTCTATTTCTCAGATGAGGTATTGTAACTATTTACACTATTTCCATAGTTCGGACTGTTGTCTTCATCTTTATTGCCATATTCACCTTCAACATCTGTCTCTATTTCTCAGATGAGGTATTGTAACTATTTACACTATTTACATTGTTTGGACTGTTATCCTCATCTTTATTGCCATATTCACCTTCAACATCTGTCTCTATTTCTCAGATGAGGCATTGTAACTATTTACACTATTTACATTGTTCGGACTATTGTCCTCATCTTTATTGCCATATTCACCTTCAACAAAGGTCTATATTTCTGAGATGAGGTATTGTAACTTTACACTATTTACATTGTTCAGACTGTTATCCTCATCTTTATTGTCATATTCACCTTCAACATCTGTCTATTTCTGAAATGAGGTATTGTAACTATTTACCCTATTTACATTGTTCAAACTGTTGTCCTGATCTTTATTGTCATATTCACAGTGTTTCAGCCTTTTACGCTCTGGCCTTCTCCAGGCGATATATGTTGGAATTTTGAACCAAACCCTTTATTTTTTATGAAGTACGTCATAAAGAACTGATAGGTAGACTTGATTTATTTGGGAAGGATAATAGATTAATCCAGAACTTAGACTGGTAGCAAAGTGCATGTGTATAGAAAACGAATTTAGTAAATATACAAAAATCGAAATGATGTGTCTTATCAGACTCACACAAATTTTACAGTGTAGCAATCCTGAAAGAATTAGTAAACATACCAGGATTCATTATCGGCAGTCATAATCTTAGCGACATGAGGTAATGGCAGAGCATAACTCACATTCTAAGTTATTAAGTAATGTAGGAAAAAATCAGAATCATATTCTTTTTTTTTTAAATTACAATTGTAAACAGAAGCCCATTACAGTAAAAATACAGTTTCATTTAAATATTCGGTGAAGGTTGTCATTTTTTGAGGTTAGGAGTTGCTTTCGCTTGTCCCTAAGCCTTGTGAATTTAAGCGTCCTACGAGGCTGGCATCCCATTCCCACCCCTTCACCGTTGAAACTGTTAGATGTAGACGTCTTTTCTACTCCAATAGCTTCATGTCTCGCACATCTCGCCTATGGAACTCCCTTCCCTATTACTGTTTCCCTGACAAATACAATCTCCAACGGTTTAAGTGTAGCGTCAATCGTCATCTCCAATTGCATTGATCTATCCACTTCCCTTCTCCACTTCCTTTCATCTTTCATTCCTATCTGCTCTCGCTCTAAATCTTCTGTAACCCCCCTGCCTCGATCGACCCTCCGTCCTTCTCTTTCTCCACATCCCTTCCTTTACCACTCCTATCTGCTCTTCCTCCAACCCTTCTGTAACCCCATGCGTGATAGTGGCCACCAGCCTTGCTTGGGGTGATACGCTTAAAAAAAAAAAAAAAGTGCATCAGAAGTTATAGTACAGATTAAAAAAAAAAAGAAAACTGCCAAAGATCTGTATAAAAGAAGAGATGATGCCCTGTCCACCATTCACTGTCTGCATGTGTCTGCGCATGCATATATCTGTGTTGTGCATGAGCGACTTACATGGATAGGAGTGGGACATATAGCAAAAAGAAAGGATATAGCTGAAGCAAAAGTTTAGTTGAATGCTATCCAAGGGATTAGCATATACTCTATAAAATGTGGCCTAAATCAAGACCTAAAGGTTGATGATAATGGTAATATTAGCCATTTCCTTATAAGGAAATATTTGGCATTCATTGACTGAGCAGCCAGTACTGCCTTCAGTTGAAATTTATAAAATCTTTCTCCTAATACAATATTTCAGGAAAATAATTTCTCAAGTCTTTTAGCTGTTGTTGCTCTTTCTAGTAATGACAGAGGCTTCTGTTCCATTGAACTTAGTCTGGAAAGATAAATTATATTAGAATGACTACTGAAACGCTAAAGCAACAGATGTACCAAACTTGACAATATTTGTCTATATTTCTGAGATGAGGTATTGTAATTATTTACATTATTTACATTGTTCAGACTGTTGTCCTCATCTTTATTATCATCTTCACATTGTTTCGGCCATTGTATGCTCAGTCTTCTTCAGGTGATTGGAATTTCGAACTGAACCCTTTACTGCATCCATCAAGAGTAGATTGTTCTAATTCCACATACCATGCCACTTCTGGATGTCTTAGTTATCTCCCTTTAACTCAACTCTCCAACTTTTTTGGTATTGAACTCTCAACTATTGGGGTCAAGTCACTGGATCCAATCAATGCTTTTATCCAGTGGATCGCTATAGCAGTTGTGAAGAAAAACTTGGAGAGTTGATTTAAAGGGAGATAAATGAGACATCCAGAAGAGCCATGGCTCGTGGAACTAGAACAATATACTCCCCCGTCGATGAAACAAAGGGTTCAATTCAAAATTCCAATCACCCAAAGAAGGCCGGAGCATACAATGGCCAAAATGTTGTGAAAATTTCAATAAAGATGAGGACAACAACCCGAACAATGTAAATAATACAAACTTGAAAACTGTTATATTCAAAAACTGATGCTCAGTCCATTTGCTCCCAGCATTCCCTAGTTCTTACAATCATCATCATAACCAACATTATTGATGTTGTTATAGAACAGTTGCCTTCCTAACTTTTTATATGAAGTAGTGTGGAATGTCAACATCTTATGATATTTTTTCTTCAAGTTCCATTTTAGTAGTTGCTGCTGTTGGTAGTCCTCAAATGGTGTAATTTCTGTTATTTCATACAATTCTTTCTTATTCTTTATTGCCAGTTCACAGTGTTCATATATGGATGGTCTTTGCAAAGACCCTCAGTTTTCACTCGGTCAACGTCTTCTTTAATAGATGGAGCAAAAGTTAAGTTGAATGGCAACCAAGTGATTAGCATATACAGTATGAAAAGATTAGATGGCAGATGTAGAGATTAAATAGAGGAATTTGTTGAGCAAAGAAAAGCAGAGTTATGTTGTCATGGAAGGATTTCAGAAAGATCTTTGTTTAGCTATGTATTCACAATGGCTACTACTGCAGCTGATGTTGTTCAGTAATATAATCTGCTGCACATTTACAGAAACATGCCTATGGAAAATGCAGCTCATGGCAAGAAACTGAAATTGTTCTCCTATCTACATCTGATATCATTCCAAAGTGTAAAGTAGACCTACCAGTTTAAAAATAAGTCAATATTCCATACTATTTCAAACAAAATGTTAAGAAGTAAACCTCTATCAATACTGGAAAGAGTGATAACATCTACTGGACTTGAGAAAACTATTTTCCTGAAAAATTGTTTGAAGAGAAATATTTTATAAATTTCAACTGAAAGTATTACAAGCTGCTTGGTCAATGAATGCTGAATGTTTCCTTATAAGGAAATGGTTGATATTACCATTAATGTATATAATAAATTAGGATACTTCAACAATAAGACATATTTTATTTTTTATGTTTTATTTGAAGGGAATAAATTTTGATAATATAATAGACTTCAGTCACTTTTTCACTGATGTGATGTAGCTTCCTTATGTCTTTTCTACAAATATTTTCATGGTAACTGCTCTGATGAGCTTTTTTTTCCTGGTGCCCAAACTAGATGAGTTTAATATCTGTCTATATTTCTGAGTTGAGGTATTATGTACACTATTTACATTATTCAGACTATTGTCCTCATCTGTGTTGCCAGTGACAGGACCTAAACAGTGTGAGTTCCATAACTGGTTAAGGCAGTAGAGAACTTGGAGAGGGGAATTAACAGGAGATAATTGATAACTGACATCCATTAGACATGGCACGTGGAACTAGAACACTCTACCCCAGCAAGCGAAATAAAGGGTTCAGTTCAGCATTCTAACCACCTGAAGAAGGCCGGAGTGTGCAGCGACCAAAATATTGTGATAAATATGGCAACAAAGATGAGGATGATAGTTTGAACAATCTAAATAGTGTAAATGAGTTTAAGCATGCTACTAAATTTGCATCTAGGTCCCACCTTTTTACTTCTGAATTGTGTTATAGAGTAGCTAGCGCCCCTTCAGCACTCTAACAGATGGCCTAGCTCATAGGCTTAAATAGTTTTCGATTAAGGACTTCAACAGTTGTTTGTAACTTATAGTTCTGTGTTTTTTGTATGCATCCATTATCACCGGATTGCTGCCATATATGGTCTGGATCCCCTGCTGTTTGCCTCAGGGTTCTTGATAAGATCCAGAGACGGATATGCAATGTAATTGGCCCTGATCTGTCATCTCGTCTGCAGTCGCTCTCTCACAGACGCGATGTTGCTTCACTCTGTCTTTTTTACAAATACTTTCTTGGTAATTGCTCTGAGGAGCTGATTTCGCTGGTTCCCAGGCCTCATGAATTTAAACGTCCTACGAGGCTGGCATCCCGTTCCCACCCCTTCACCATGGAAACTGTTAGATTTAGACGTCTTTTCTACTCCAATAGCTTCATGTCTTGCACATCTCGCTATGTGGAATTCCCTTCCCTATTCCTATCTCCCTGACAAATACAATCTCCAACTATTTAAGTGTAACATCAATCGACATCTCCAGTTGCCTTGATCTATCCACTTCCCTTCTCCACATCCTTTCACCTTTCATTCCTATCTGCTCTCGCTCCAAATCTTCTGTAACCCCCCTTGCCTTGATCGATCCACTATCTTTCTCCACATCCTCTCCTTTACCACTCCTATCTGCTCTTCCTCCAAACCTTCTGTAACTCCTTGGATGCTAGTGCCTTCCAGCCTTGCTTGGGGTGAAAAGCTTAAAAAAAAAATTAAAAAAATACTGGTGCTGAATAAATATATTAAGCACTCATTCTTCTCTGTATATCATTCACCTTGACCATACAACAAATTAGTTAAATGTAACCTCCATTTCTACTCCAATAGTTTCTTTTCTCACACTTCCTGCATGTGAAACTCCCTTCCCTTTCATTGCTTCCCCGATAACTACAATCTTCAAAAATTTAAATGCAATGTCAATTGCCAGCTATTTTCTTGAACCCCATTCAGCTTTTATCCTTTTCTCAGTCTCCACTATACCCAGACTTTTCTCTCACCCCTGCGTACTAGTGGTGTTCCCACCTTGCTTGGGGTGAAATGATTAAAAAGAAAAAAAAATACTACATGGATATATTCTATGGATATATAACAACATATCAAAATAACAATGCTTTAAAGTACATGGCCTCAGACTATAATATCTTTCAGTTGTCCTTTGATTTAAATTGAGAAAAAAAATAATAGATGATATAATGGCCCCAGAAGACATTATGACACTAGATCATATTTTAGCATTTCAATATTAATAAAAATACTTCATGACAAGACAAATGTTTTTAATCTTTTCAATAATTCAATGAGAATTCATGAAAATATAATAGCATCACAAGAAGACTTATTTTAATAAGTTATTGCACTAGTACGGTGATAAGACAAATGGAAGCAAGGAATGGAGGCCCTTAAACTGCACCTTCCTTGCTTTCACTGAGGCAAATTTGTCAAGCACAACCACTCAAGGTCAACAAAAATCTGTCACTGGCAACATTCAACACTGAAAATCTGTCAATCTTAAAAGTTAGATAATCTAGTATAGTATAGCTGGCCACTCGTATTCGAGGATACGCATCTACTAGGGCGGCTAGCCAATCCCTATTGCAGACGCTTGCTCAGGTATATTTGTGCTTATTCACCACCCACGGAGCCCACCTGTGTTTTATACTGCAACTATGCTGAGCAGATTTTAGTTACAGTTTCTGAGAAAGAGCCTGTTATCTAGCGTACTCAACAATTTGAACAAGGCCAGCACGCTCAAGCCCTCAGCCACAATGACTTGTGACTTCATGCTAGCACAGCTATCAATGGCTCCCAAGGATTCTGTTCACTCAAAAGGCTTGGATCAATCTGTGGTGTAGTTTTCAGGCACTTTCCAAAAGTGCCACATGCTGGGATCAATCCCTCCAGTCCAATAAATCGACCATGATGAGATTCGAACCCGGGTCTCGTGGTCAGAAGGCAAACGTTCTAACCACTCAGCCACATAATGCATAATTAATGAATATTACACAAGAAATTATTTTTAATGACATTAAAAATGGGCACGTTAAAGCAAGAACAATATTAATAACAAAAAAGGGAGTAACAGAAAATATTGCTGTAAAGAGGTATTATCATAATACGACATAATTAACAAAAAGTTTTTAAAAAGTGAGGTAACAGAAATAGTACTGTAAATCGGTAATATCAAAATGCATGATTAACAAAAAACAAAGCTAAAACAGTTTGCCAGTGCTATCTCATCAAAGCTAAATCAAGGATGAAAAATGTGTATAGCAACTAAAAATGCACAACAAATACAAAATGATATATATAAAAAATATAGCACTTACTAATTACTTAAAGCATTCTTTGTGCTTGCTGGAAGGTGGCTGATAGGACTTAATATAAAAAGATTCCAACAACTTCAAACAAAATTTAAAATTAGCTGTTCTCAGTATATGGGAACATGTGTTAGGTCTAAGATTGAGCACATTGCTTGGTTCAGTATTAAATTGTTGTTGGGTAAAACTAACCTTTTCTTAGAGTAAGTCATTTCCATCTTGAATAAAAATGGAGTAACTAAGGAAATGGTTTAAATCAAACTTTCTTCAGACATTACAAAATTGTTTTTCTCTTGACTTGTAAACTTTACATTCTGTGAAATTGTTTGTATATAATGACTTTGTGTGATGATCTATATTTTCTTATTTGTAGATATTTTCTTTTCAATACTTAGTTTTAATATTTTAGCACTTTAATATCTGTCTATATTTCTGGGATAGGTAACTAATTATACTATTTACATTGCTTGGATTGTCTTCATCTTCATTGTCATAATCACATTTCATCCATTGTATGCCATGGCCTTCTTCAGGTCATAAACATTGTTCAACCATCCTGGGTAAGAAAATAAACTACATCCAGCAGCAAGGCCTCTGACTGGGAGGTTTTGAGGTGCGCGGAACCACCTCTTAATTGCTGGTGTTCCCAGATCCACTCTGACTTGGAGTGGTAGCACTTGTTAGGGTCCCAGCCATGGGAAAATAGTTAACCCTCAAACTGGGGTCAAAATCTGTAAGAAAAAGTAGGTTTTAATACCAGCAACACATTTTTGTAAAAAAATTATTGCCAGCAATGAATTTTGGAAGAAAGAATTATTGCTAGCAATACATATTTGAAAAGACAAAAATATTACCAGCAATAAAAATCTTATATTGAGACTGATATGCCGTAAAGCAAAACAAACCCAACCAAACCACATTGTTCAATATGTCTATATTTCTGAGATTAGGTGTTATAACTATTTACATTGTTCAGTTTTTTTCCTCATCTTTATTGTTGTAATCATGATCTTTTGGGCATTGTATGCTCCGGCCTTCAGGTGATATAAAGTGTCCATATTTCTGAGATGAGGTATTGTAACTATTTACACTATTTACATTGTTCAGACTGTTGTCCTCATCTTTATTGCCATATTCACCTTCAACATCTGTCTCTATTTCTGAGATGAGGTATTTAACTATTTACATTATTTACATTGTTCGGACTGTTGTCCTCATCTCCATTGCCATATTTATCTTCAACATCTGTCTCTATTTCTGAGATGAGGTATTGTAACTATTTACACTATTTACATTGTTCAGACTGTTGTCCTCATCTTTATTGCCACATTCACTTTCAACATCTGTCTGTATTTCTGAGATGAGGTATTGTAACTATTTACACTATTTACATTGTTCGGACTGTTGTCCTCATCTTTATTGCCATATTCACCTTCAACATCTGTCTCTATTTCTGAGATGAGGTATTGTAACTATTTACACTATTTACATTGTTCAGACTGTTGTCCTCATCTTTATTGCCATATTCACCATCAACATCTGTCTCTATTTCTGAGATGAGGTATTGTAACTATTTACACTATTTACATTGTTCAGACTGTTGTCCTCATCTTTATTGCCACATTCACTTTCAACATCTGTCTGTATTTCTGAGATGAGGTATTGTAACTATTTACACTATTTACATTGTTCGGACTGTTGTCCTCATCTTTATTGCCATATTCACCTTCAACATCTGTCTCTATTTCTGAGATGAGGTATTTAACTATTTACATTATTTACAGTGTTTGGGCTGTTGCCCTCATCTTTATTGCCATATTCACCTTCAACATCTGTCACTATTTCTGAGATGAGGTATTGTAACTATTTACACTATTTACATTGTTCGGACTGTTGTCCTCATCTTTATTGCCATATTCACCTTCAACATCTGTCACTATTTCTGAGATGAGGTATTGTAACTATTTACACTATTTACATTGTTCGGACTGTTGTCCTCATCTTTATTGCCATATTCACCTTCAACATCTGTCTCTATTTCTGAGATGAGGCATTGTAACTATTTACATTTTTCAGACTGTTGTCCTCATCTTTCTTTTCCTATTCATGATGTTTTCACCATTGTTCACTCCACTTTATAGGCAAAAGGATGAAGTTGATCTTCTCTTAATCTGTAAATCTTTAATGACTACCTTGTAATTATCACACTCTTGTAGGTTTTAAAATCCATCTTTTGTTCTTACTTGTCTAACAAAAGCGGCAACCTTACATTTGAGTCAAAAGAAAAATATAAAAAGTTTCATGTCATAAAGAAAAAACTCACTAAATGCAAAATAGTTTTGTTTACTGTTTGCTTTTATTTTTATACATGATTTTTATGTATTATAATTATTAAATCTTCAGTTTAGTATACAGAATAAATACAGAAAGATGATATAGCACTGAGAATTGTCATATAACCGAGATATCAATATGAGGGAGAAATGGAGAAAAAAGTCTTTACTGATAAGCTAGAGGCAATATCTTGTATTTATTACACTCTTTTTATTACAATTCAAAGTTACCGAGATGCTATTTAAGATGATTTATTTCCATATCTTATTTAAAAGCAAAACAGACAGGAAAGCGAAAGTGAAAATAGGTAAAATAAGAAATGAAGACAAGATAAGGAAATGTGAAAAAACAGGAAAAGAAACAAGATAAAGAAAGAAATCGCCCTAAAACAGACATATCAAATTCATCTTGTGAAAGATTTTTGGGGATATGTGGCAGGCAGCAATGATGTGAGGACCGTAATAGCCACAAAAGAATCAGACATTGTCACAGCATTAATCCAATTTAGCAACACAATAAATCACCCACATTTGAACAAATGGAAGACAGGTTACTATTAGGAGAGCAAGGCAGAATAATTAACCTTCTCTCTTCAGCATTTTGTTTTTGCTGCTTCTGTGGAACAAGGCCAATAAGTGCGTATTTATCTTGAGTGAGAAACTAATTTGTATACAACAGAAATACTTTGGGTAATTGAGACACAGTGTAGGAAACTTTGGAATTTCAATGTATATCTGTTCTAAAACAAAGAAAAACATCTACATTTCCTGTTTCTTATCTATTTTTAAAAGATTATATATATATATATATATATATATATATATATATATATATTATGAACCTGGAATTCATACACTCATAGGGTTGCATAAAAATGTTTTACTTTTTATACATTTCTACTTCACTCTTAATGAGAACTAATTTCAGGTTTAAAATGTTTTCAAGATTAAGACTAAATTTCCGGAGCTTTAAGTAGATTTAAATATTTACATATAGGTTTCAACAAAAATGTAACAATTTTGCTATAACTCAAGTTTCTTTGATTGATATATATACAATGTCATACATTTAAAAGAATAGACACATTAAAAAATACTCTTACAGTTCCCTATATAACTGTGGTTTTTGGGAAGTTTTTTGAGGCAGAACTGTGATTAATCTCACATGAATAGGGATTAGATCACTACCCAAGAAGACAAGCATTCTCGGATATGAGCAGCCAGCTATTTATTCATTTTATTAACAGTTATATTTCAACTGACACATGTATTTAAATTTTTAATTTTTTTAATTTTAATTTCTTTGTATTAATTTCCATTTTCAAAAGATTTTTTTATATATTTAATTGAAACATGGCGGTGTTCATAAAGAAATATAATCATAAAGTAACTTTCGATCTACAGTGGTTTAACAACCTTCTCTGCAGCCATGTTTTTATGCAGATACTTTTCTAAAATGCAAGCTATAACACATAATAAACAATCCCAAGAAGTTTCATATATTACCCACAAGACCTGGAGGAATAAGGTACCTGTATAACAGAGGAGAGAGATTTACAAGATTCTTTGAATAAATGTCAGTAGAAAACAATTTATTAGAAACATTCATATTATATTCTTTGTACCAGTTTTCTTGGATTTATTGAAAGAGAGAAATTTTGTGAAGCAATCTTCACTGAACACAGTTAAGTCCTTGAAATCGATGCAATATTATGAGAGACAAATTAAGGAATTGAAAACATGAAAATTTTCATAAAATGTATGACATATTTTTTTCTTATCTCACAACACCCCTCAAAGATTGATAAAAATTTGCAAAATCTTTTAATGGAGTAAAGTTGAAAATATCTATGCCAGGATAGAAAAGATTAGGTACAAATGTTTTTTTTTCTAATTTGAAATAAATTCTTATCTGAGAATGATAATGTTATATATATATATATATATATATATATATATATATATATATATATATATATATATATAACAAGTAGATAGATATGAATACTTAGGTATATATATATGTATGAGTAGATAGATATGAATACTTAGGCATATATATATATATATATATATATATATATATATATATATATATATATAATATATATATATATAATGTATGTAATGTATGTATATATATGTGTGTGTGTGTTTAAGTAGATAGATAGATATGAATACTTCAATGCAAATCTTTCTATATACAAGGGAACATAGCTGAATGGTTAGTATTAGCATTCCGATCATCAGACCCCCAGGTTCAAATCTCACCATGATCACTTAGTTAAGTGGGTGACTTCTTGGTAATATTGATCTGTGGAAATGATCACAGGGTGTGGCATTGTTTAGTAAGTACCTGTAAACCATTATATCAGTTAACACGAGTCTGAGGAGTTAAATTGGGTGGCCAAATCCGTCAGTTATACGAGCAGAAAATCACAAGTAGTCGACTAATGGACAGAGAGAATCGCTTGATTGGCAATCTATCTTGAGATGCTGACTCCATGAAAGTACCCCCAGCAATCTGTCTTGAGGTGGTAACTCTAAAAAAGCACCTATCCCCCAGAAGTCTTCCCTACTTGTGTTGTGCTCACCTAAAAAATAGCACAGGATATATACATACTTTTTATTTTCTTTTTATATGAATGTTCACAATTTACAAGGCCCAGGGGCCACTCGAGGTAGAGAGTTATGTTAGGAGGCAATTTGAGTAGATAGGAGTGGAAAATAACTGTTAACCCTAGCCATGAACAGGTTAAGATTGTTGTGATCAGGGAAACATCCTCTAGGGAGTCAGTTTCACTGAGCAGTGGTTTTGGGAAGAAGCTGTTCGAGTGAAACTTACTTCTCACCGATAAAATACAGAGAGAATGTGGTGTGTCCTTGCCATGAAGGTTAGAATTGGTGGGACCAGATATATATATATATATATATATATATATATATATATATATATATATATATATATATATCAAATATGTGGTGCAGTTCAATTTATATTACAATGAATCATTCATACAAAAAATATATTAGTGAAGTTAATGATATAAAATGGTGAAATCTCTTCACTAACAAAATTTTAAAGGTGCATTAACCTACAAATCACTCTTATGATCCTTGTTTTTAAAAATTATAAGCTGTATAAGGTCTTTCTTTAATACGCAAGTACTTTCAACTGTAGATTCAGTCATCTTCAGGCATGGAAATTATTGTGTTTTTGGTAAAATTCAGGTAGCTTCCGAGACAAAAAAATATAAATATGTTTTCTCTGAAATATGGTATTGATAACAGGTACAAACTTTTGGAGTGTGCAGTCACAACACTAAGGTTGAATTTTTTTTTTTGAAAATTTAAGAGAGTGTGTTTTTTTACTAATATGGCAATTTGAGAATTTTTTTGTTGTAGGAGTTTATCAGTCAATGTGGCATGAACTAAATAGTACAATAAATAAAGTAATGTCTCAGTTGTTATCCTAAATATTTGCACGTCGGATCAGTCCTTTTAAATCAAATATGTGGTGCAGTTAAATTCAATAGTTTATCAGTCAATGTGGCATGAACTATATATATATATATATATATATATATATATATAGCATAGAAAATGTTAAAATTTCCCTTCTCACTGGCATGCAACAATAACCTAGGAGTAGAATGTCTGACTGATACTGAATCAGTTGGGTTTTGATCCCAGCTTGTAGCAACTGGACGTCGAGCTTTATTGAAGAGCTGTAATTACAGCAAAACAGTCTGTCTGCGGATGACAATATATATATATATATATATATATATATATATATATATATATATATATAATAGTGCCACTAAAATATATTGCAGAGGTGGAAATGTGTAACCTGGACAACAGAACCTTTCTGTTACTGTTATGGAGGTTAATTCCTTCTTTGCCTCACCAAATGTGGATCCAAGCATCAAACAAAACAGGACATTGAGTAGGGTTAAATAAATGTATAATTTATTTACATATATACAAAGACTGGTAACCTCTATCTATTGTTGCTAAAGCAACAGCGGGAGAGAGTAGTGAAATGGACATCATTGGTGGTGTCTCTCTCTCTCTCTCTGTGTTGGTGTTGACATTGAACACTGATCTGTGTTTTGTCTGTTTGAATTTGGGTATATATAGTTTTTAGTCGGCTCAAAATTAAAGTTTTGGTTTTTGAGTGGGAGTTCTTCTGACTGTTCATAATATATTGTTCATTATATCTTAGTTAAAGTGGATATATGCATGGAGCCAATATGCAGAAAACGTATTTACACTGTCAGCATTGGGTCGTCAAATGGTTACCATCTGGTTTATGTAGAAAATGTAAGAGGCATGACAAATGCAAGGAGTTACTAAATGTGTAAGAATATGAGAAAAAAAATGTTTTTATTGTTTCAAACTGTTACTTTCATGGATACTTTGTATTTGAAATAGCCATCCCAATTATTATTTATTAAACAGTGTGTATTACAACTATCTGCTTCCACATGCAAGAAATCTTGGTAAACAAAATGTGTTCCCACTGAGTTAAATTAAAACAAGGGGCTCAGTTTTGGATTCTCTCTAGGTTACCTGGATGAGCATACACCTGATAAAGGGAGGCAGGCACAATGACCGAAACATTGTGTTAACAACAAAGATGCAGGCAATAGTCTGCATGTGAACAGTGTAAATAATGTATGTATGCACACATTCATGTATGTATGAATACATATATATATATATATATAATATCTGGATAAAATGAATGAAACAAAATTGGGTGTTTTTTTTATGAAAGTATTTATTTCTGTGTTTTTGTATATATTTAATTATTTAATATTTCAGACCACCTAGGTCTTTCCTCAGAAATCAAATTAGAAACTGTGTTTGTGTGTTTGTTTACAGCGTTTGTTTACAGCGTTTGTCGTGAAGCGTGCGCATGTCACGTGATGTGCAATGCAACTTTGTTTGAATTTTTGGCGGAAGACTGATGATAGTGTCTTAAATGTTGTTTAAAAGGTTTTTTGACCATAACTCAAGAAATATTTCTTAAAATATTTTTAACTGTAAAAATATTTATGTAGATTTAAAATATTCATGTGTTTGTTTACCCCTAGTTTATGTGTCTAATTTTAGAATTTAGTATTTTTCTTTTTTTCTTCTTCGTATGTGTGTTGTACTTAAATTACTGTGTTTGTGTGTTTGTTTTTAGACTTGGACGACACGTGGTGTGGAACGCGATTGTGTTTGATTCTTTAACGGACATCTGGTGTTTTGGTTATTGTTTAAAAAGGATTTTTTACCATATCTAAAGAATTTTTTTTAAGAAATATTTTAACTATTAAAATATTTATACTGATTTAGAATACCCAAGTCTTTGTTTAACCCTAGTTTATATGTGTTTAATTTTAAAATCCAGTATTTCTCTTTTTTTCTTCGTATGTATGTCGTGCTAAAATTTGAGTCTATCAATATACATTTGCAATTATCTATCGAATGTCGTGGTCTATTGAAGTGTTCTGCTACTGGGGAATATGAGTTATTTTGTCGTATATCTTGTTTATGGTTGTTGAAACGAAGCCTAAAGTTAGTTCCAGATTCGCCAATATATCCACTATTAGGACATATTGTGCAGAATAGGTAGTAAATTATATTATTGCTATCACAAGTGAGGCGGGGTGGATGTATTGTGATTTTGGAGTTGGGTGCGAGAAATTCACTGTCTGTTATTATGTGTTTGCAAATTAGACAACGAGTTTTGTTACATTTGTAATTACCTGTTTGGTTTGTATTATTTAGATATTTGGTGGAGGTGAGGATAGCTGATAAGTTAGGTGTTTGTTTTTTTGCGTTGATGGGTGGTTTGGCGAAAATGTGTTGGATATTTTTGTTTAATTGGAGGATCTTGTAGTCATTTTTTAATTTGTGAGTAAGTGTGTGGGAATATTGATTGTGGTTAAAAACCATGGGAATCCGATTGTTGTTTTTACTTTTTTTGTATGTGAGAAGTGTGTTACGGTTTATGTGGATAGTTTTATTAAGTGCTTCTTTTAATCCTTTTTAAACAATAACCAAAACACCAGATGTCCGTTAAAGAATCAAACACAATCGCGTTCCACACCACGTGTCGTCCAAGTCTAAAAACAAACACACAAACACAGTAATTTAAGTACAACACACATACGAAGAAGAAAAAAAGAAAAATACTAAATTCTAAAATTAGACACATAAACTAGGGGTAAACAAACACATGAATATTTTAAATCTACATAAATATTTTTACAGTTAAAAATATTTTAAGAAATATTTCTTGAGTTATGGTCAAAAAACCTTTTAAACAACATTTAAGACACTATCATCAGTCTTCCGCCAAAAATTCAAACAAAGTTGCATTGCACATCACGTGACATGCGCACGCTTCACGACAAACGCTGTAAACAAACGCTGTAAACAAACACACAAACACAGTTTCTAATTTGATTTCTGAGGAAAGACCTAGGTGGTCTGAAATATTAAATAATTAAATATATACAAAAACACAGAAATAAATACTTTCATAAAAAAAACACCCAATTTTGTTTCATTCATTTTATCCAGATATTATATACATATCAAGAAAGTATACGTGGCCTCTCATTATGCTATATATATATATATATATATATATATATATATATATATATATAATGTATATATGTATGTATGTATGTATATATGTATATATGTATGTATATATGTATGTATATATATATGTATGTATATATATATGTATGCATATATATACATATGTATATTTGTATTCATATATGTATATATGTATGTATATATGTATATATATATATGTATATATGTATGTATGTATATATGTATGTACGTATGTATGCATATATGTATGTATATGTATGTATATATTATGTATATGTATATATGTATGCATATATTTATATGTATGTATATGTATATATGTATGTGTATATGTATATATGTATGTATATATAATTATGTATATATGTATGTATATATATGTATGCATGTATGTATGCATATATATGTATATATGCATGTATGTATATATGTATGTATATATGCATGTATATATGCATGTATATATGTATGTATGTATATATGTATGTATGTATGCATATATATGTATATATGCATGTATGTATGTATATATGTATATGTATGTATATGTATATATGCATATATGTACATGTATATATGTATGTATGTATGTATATATGTATATATGCATGTATTTATGTTTATATATATATATATATATATATATATATATATATTTATATATGCATATGTGTATTTGCATATAAATCAAGAAAAAATGTGGAGAATACTTAGATATAAAATTCAAGTTCAAATAAAAAAAATGATTGCTATTGTGTTTTTGATTTCTTTTTGCTTATCTTTTCCCTTCAAATTGAATTTGACTTGTAAACTAATTTACTCTTAAAACGTTGGAGTGTATCATTTTGTCACCTCAAAATGCTTTATCTCAATGTTGCACAAATTTTAAGATTTTGTTTTTATACAATGACTCAAGTTGACATCTCTTTTACGTTTCACAATGAAGTGAATTAATTACCGTTTTTTATGATGAAAGCAATGTCTCTGGTTAGAAAGGCAAAAATGTTTTCTAATATTAAAAATATATGCAGGACCTTTAGAAATTGGAAAGTGCATCTTTTAATCTAAGAAAACAATGTAATTAATATATTTTAATATGTTGGATTACTGCCCCCAGATGATAATTACAGGCAGCATAATATATGAAAGGATCTTCCTCTTTTTTTCCTTTGACTTTGGGAGTGGCAACACGTTTCCTTTCACAGACTGAGGATTGTATTTAACTGTTCATAACTTCAACTTTTTCTTTCTTTATCCTTCTGTAACATGTTTTGTCAATACTTTTATTAATTGTACTCTGTTTGAGTTCCAAGTTTTTTTTTCCTTTTTTTACCTGGGCTCATATATTGTTTGTGGGACAAATGTACTAGAAGACCTAAAATGATACTTTCATATAATGATTTAATAGAAAATGTTTCTCTTTTTATTTTATACTAAAGTCCACCCAGTATAAGGCTCAAGAGCCGCTCAAGGTAAAAAGCTACTCAGTGTGTGTGATACAAGGCGATACTAAAAATAAACCAAGAAAGTCCGGGACCAATTATCATGTGTTAAGCAAAAGTTTTTTTTTGCTGGAATCACTGTGTAAACAATTTTTAGTCATTTTAGAAAGAAATATCTGCCTTTACTTTTGCCCTTATATTAATTTATATTTATTAAGACACTCTGAAATAAATATATGGTTTATTTATTTTATTTACCTTGAATTTTCAGTATTTTAATTATTTTTCGTGTGAAATTGACAAAACATATTAAAAATTTTCCCACATAATTAATATTTTCCTATGTGATATTGTCCTTCATAATCATTAACATATTGATCATAAAATTAATTTTTTAATAGTTTGTGTCTTTCTAAGCTATTTTAAATTGATATTCTAAATTTTAATTTTTTTTACTGTCACACAGAAAGAAGATAAAAATATTACTATATTGACTCCATTGTGTGCGTGTATGTATGTATACATATATATGTAGATATGTATATATATATATATATATATATATATATATGTATATATATGTATGTATATATATATATATATATATGTATATGATGATGGACTCTCCCATCGAACTCGATGTATGAGGGTCAGACAGATCAGTTCCCAGAAACTGAAAGCCCGACACCCGCACAGGATTTGATTATAGTGGTGAAGGCCTTGTGCAGGGCCATCCACACTTTTTGGAGGGACAAATACAGGGACCTGGTGCAACGAATGCCACAAGGTCCCCAAACGACCCTCCGCAGGTTTTGAATTCAGAGTTGTCCTTCTCCTAGACCAGTTGCCATCCAAGGCTATAGAACCCAGTCTGTCCTACTATTTACCCATAGTTGGAGGGAGAAGAAGAGGATTCACACCTTTCCCAAGGGTATTAGCACGTTAGTGAATGTAATGGATTCGACTGGAATTCGAACTCGGCTCTCCGATTCCTCAATCCAAGCCGTTATCCATTACTCCACCGTGCCTCCTCTATATATGTATATATATGTATGTATATATATATATATATATATATATATATATATATATATATATATATATATATATATATATATATATATATATATATATATATATATATATATATATATATATATATATATATATATATAGTATGTATATGTATGTATATATATATATATATATAGTATGTATATGTATGTATATATATTTCTATGTATATATATGTATGTATATATATATATATATATATATATATATATATATTTAGAAATATAGTCTTAAAGTGTGCTATATTTATAGGATAAAGTGCTCAATATCAGAGATAGAGCGTGTGTAAATATAAAAGTGGACATGGAAGTCAGCACTTAGAGGCGACAGTCTGTTTCATGCTAGTGCAATCGTCAGACAAATGAAAATTCTGGTAATTTTTATTTTTGTATTGTTTACTTTCCACTGTTTAAGCAGACCTTACCTGTATCTGTCCTGTCAAGAATTTTCTTTTCCATATTTCATTTTCTGATGGAGCTGAAATAAAAACGAAACATGTTAAATTTATAAACGTTTCCTATTTGCTCCTTATTCTATCATGCAATATATATATATATATATATATATATATATATTGATAGATAGATAGATAGATAATATTAGTGGTCAATATATATATATATATATATATATATATATATATATATATATATATATACATATATATATATACATATGCATATATATATATATATATATATATATATATATATATATATATATATATATATATATATATTTCCAAGAGGATAAAATCCAGGTGGAGCTCAATGTACAGTACAGAGCAAGAATATAATATAAAAGGCTCAACACTAATTATCCCATAGTTATAATTTATTACATTGGAATCTGTTATGGTCCAAGTTCCTTGTACCACGGTGATGGTCCAAGGTAGAACCAATGAAGAATAACTAGAACACAGATATGGAATAACACAGATATATTACAAACAGAAATATATACAGATAAGTAGAAGTATTAGTAATGACTATCAGATTTGGTTAGAGTGAACTATGTTGTCTCGACTAGTATCATTATTCCAATGTTCTTACGATAATCCTCTGTGCTCCCTTTTGAGGCGCAGTGTTTATAATGTCCGGAATAGTCCATCATTATTATGGGTAAGTTCCCATAACAGAATCGTAATTACGATTCAATTCATCAGACTTGCAAATTCAAAAGAGAACAGAAATCATAATTCTAGGTTTATACATATATATATATCATCCAAAAAGAAAAACATTATTAGATCGCACGAGAAATTATATAAAAAACTAAAGTAAAGCACCTTGTCAGTCGTTTTTAATGAAATGTGCATATATATATATATATATATATATATATATATATATATATTTGTGTGCCAGTAGAAAATAAGTTTATGCTGGACTGAATAAAACAATTTCAGTAATATATTGGAGCATAATAAATGTCTATTTTGAACAACAAACTTTAGAACATAACTTGGTTCAAGCATAGCTATAGTGGTCAAAATAAACACCATTAGTACAGACAGTGTTATCGAGGAACAGTTCCTGAATTCATTCCATCATTTAAAAACTGTGCTCACGAGGAGTTGACAGATGACCTGATGGCATTTTCTATCTGATACGTGTACACCTGCTGGCATCTAAGTTTTCGTAAAGTGGTAAACATTAAGAGACAGGCCTGGTAACTTTGGAAGGTGGGACAGGGTCTAATTGCATAGTAGCAACTGTCCCCCCCCCACTCCGATACCACACGAGTGATTTTTGAAATAGGATGTATTGCATTATCCTGCGGCAGTTTTTTCATTTATTTAATTACGAAAGAAAAAAAATTATGCCTCCAATTAAAATAACTTCATTTAATTAACCCCAGTTTTGTTTCCCTGAAGCTAAAATGTTCAACTATGAAGCAAAAATTTTGTTATCTATGACTTGCTTACTTGTTATAAAGTTTTTAAAAAACAAAAATAAACATTGTTTATTGCTAACATGTCTGAACTGAAGCTTCCTTGTGGATGATGAATTGTTTCCCACCCTACAGCCCCTTTCCCAACAGCCACAAAATTATAAGCTTATCACTACTCTATTGCTAATTCCATGGCAAATGTTCAGGCAAGTTCCATTCTTTAGTCCTATTAGTTCAGACCTGCACATTCACAAGGTTGTTTCACCCTCATTGTCTTCATATTCCACTTTTAAGAAAGAAATTCGACTCACTGCTTCTTCCCAAGAACGGCTATTCAGTGTAACACTTCTGCATGGATGCTCTCTTGAATGCAGCAGTCTTAACCATTTCAAGTCATGGATCAATCATTATCTATCCTCCATATCCTCATAATCTTCACTTTTTACATCCTCCTCTTACTTACATACCACATACCTTATGCAGTAAGCCTCTACCTTGAGTGGATCATGTGCCTTATATTTGGTGAACATTAATAAAAGAAAAACTGAATAATTAAAAGAAACATGTAAATGTGTTGCTTCCATAATCAACAGATATAAGAAATAAAACATGTCTGTATAACGAGCATACACCCTCAGTACCCTGGCTGAAGAGTGAATGGTAGAGCAAAAAGACACTGGAGTAACTTAGTTGTAGACACTCACAGAGCCCATGTGATGTCCCTCCTCCAGGCCACTCACCTTGCTGCTGACAGACCACTGTTTCATAATTTTTTGGAAAAGTCTCTTTTTGTGACTTTCCTAAAGTCAATTGTTTTTCAAGGTTTTTAATATTTTTTATTGGTCCATGGTCTTTCAACATTCTGCAAATTTGTGCTCACTCCCAACCCTCAATTACTTTAAAATTAAATCTTTATTATAACCCATAGAAATTTTAATATATTTAAATATCATATATCCAAGGTCTGTCTTAAAGTAACAGGACTGGGTTTGCTGTGTGAGCTAGGGGTGAAAGAGGAAGAAGCAGATTGTGTTATCATCTAACATGATATCTTGGAAGTATAAAATTGTAATCTCAGATTTCTGTAACCATTTCATTTTTTCTCATGCTCTTGAGCCAGGACAAACTGTAGCTACTTCACCATCACAATGCACCTGCTTGCAACACCCTGAGCATCCGGCAGTTCCTGCTCAAGAAGAACATCGACGTACTGGAACAAACTCCCTATTCAACTGTCTTGCTACCAACTGACTTTTTTCTTTTCCTCAAGCTCAAGGGGATTATCAAGGGGACCCATTTGGAAGGTGTGGAGGCCATTAAGAAGGCTGTAATGACATAACTGAGGGGCAATTCAAGAAGAATCCTTGCAGCAGTACATAGGAGCATGGCAAAGAAGGATGAAATAGTGAGAGTCCAGGGCGATTACTTTGAAGGGGTAACCATCTAGTTTGTTGTCTGGAATTGAAACAAATTGTTTGTGACACAAGTTCCATTATTTTTCAAACAGACCTCATATTTATACTCTTGTATATTTAGTTATCATATGATGAACAATTCTTGAATAGCGTGATAAAATTTTTGAAGCTCATAATAAGGAAAGAAGGCTTTGGGGAATTTAGCACTCTGAGGGGGGGGGCATTAAAAGCAAGAGAAACAAAAGAGGAAAGAAGGCTTGGAGAAGTTATACTCATGGAACAGATATATCAAGCCAGTAAGTATAAAATTTAAGAATGTAATAAATTATTTAATGAGGTTTTTATAACATCACTAGCTTCTTTAGGTAAATAACAGAAAAAAATTGTGGATGATTACTCCTCAAAAAACTATTTGTACTTTTTTTCTTACTCTTTATTCTGCCCATTGATTTTTACCCTGTTTATTTCCTAGTATATTCCTTGATTTAAATAAAATCATTCTTGTCAAAGCACTGATTATCTATGATATTTCTTTGCTCTTTTCAAACCTTATCCTTCTTTACGCCCATCTCCCACCATCTCTGTCTACGTTGACTTTTCTTGTTACAATTTCTGGCATTTACTCAAGTTCTCTCTTATTTATTTCTTTTATGAAGTTGCCAAATAATTTTATTTTATTTACGGCAGCCATGCTTGTCCAAAAGAGTTTCCTCTTTTTTAGCTTTGAGAGAAACGGGTGAAGCTATGTGACTTTTAATGGCCCCTTGGGAGATGACAGTAAAAAAAAAAAAAAATCATAATTTTGCCTTCCAGAAATATAAACTTTATATATCTTCAAGGTTTCCTCCAGGAAAAAAGTTTAAATGAGTTGAATTTCCAGCAAATTCTCCAAGAACATGCTATTCTCTTAGATCAGTCCGATATTTTTAGAATTAAAATGTGCTCACGCCTCACCAAATTTTATGTGATAAAAAGTACATTTGAAAATAAAAAAACAGAAAGAGGGTTAAAGGGAGATAACCGCGGATTTAAAGTCGGGCATTATCATTGATAACTCTCTCCTCCAATTTGCAGAGCCTAGTTACTATATTCTTAATACTTGATATAATGCAAAAATATCACAATTATAAAATCGGTCAATAATTATAATTATATATACTGGGACTAATGCATATATTTACAAGTAATCCATATTTTGAATTTTGAAATCATATTTTTAGCATATGAATTTTTTAAACTGTTTCTAAATCTTTGATTGTCTTTCAATCATTCCACCTCACCTGCTATCTTATTCCACCACACCAGCTGGCAACCACTGTTTTAAATGATGCTAAGTGATTTAATCTCTGAATCAGTTCTCTTTTTTTTTTTTTTGTTGCCAATGTATTAAGATGTCAAAATCAGCATTTATGGAAATGTCAGTCGAGCAATTACGGAAATTTAAATATCTGAAAAGTCTTAACACCTCATGGAATACGTGACACCAAAATCTGAAGGCACATTGGAATAACAAAAGATACCATTCCCCGCTACTCACCAAAAGAAAAAAAAATGAATAGAACTTTCTCCTTACATTTGGAATATGGGGGAAATGAGGGTGATTTGACTCTTTGGAAATGGCATGACTTATCCTAGCTGTAACGGCAGACTGGCAGAATTAGAAATGGAGCTTATCTAAACATTTGCTATGGAAATAGTGATAGCAGTGACATGCTTGCAACACCACATTTGTCAGAAAGAGGTTGATTGTGGAAATTAAGACTGACCCCTCAAGACTGCATAAACAATTCTGAACTTTATCAAGGCTGGACAGTGAGGATTGAGCAGCTCCTGTCCAGATATGGTGACAATACTCCATTTAGTCAAACCTGATACTTTTTAAGATAAAACCTGACAGATTGAGGGTGGTGGTGGTGGTGGTAGTAGTAGTAGTAGTAGTAGTTGTAATAATCATAATATATAGTTATTGACATTTTTTTACACTAAAGTTCACCAATACGAAGCTCGTTAGCCACTCAAAGCAGAGCGTTACCACTAAAACAGTAATGATGTATGAGTTGTGAGATCTAAATGAAATAATAGTAGGAAATGAGGATAAGGAGGATAGATAATAATTGACCTTTAATTTGAAGATGTTATTTTAGGGTTCAGGAAAGCATTCGCATGGGTGCCTGTTCTACGATGTAACAATACTTGGTGGGTGGAGCTATCTGAATTGAACTTCCACCTTACATTTGGAATATGGTGTAAATGAGGGTGATTTGACTCTGTGGAAGTAACATGGTGTGTCTTAGTAATAAAAGTCTGAACTCGTGGAACTAAAGAATGAAGTTTGCTGGAACATTCACCATGGAAATATTGACAGAGGCTTGAAATGTTGCATCTGTGGGGAAAAGGGGCTGCAGAGTGAAAAAGTAGTTTTTTCCTCCAACGAGAGAGCATAACTGATTTTAGACTCTATAAAAGCTAGAAAGTGAGTTTTGAGGAGCAGGGGCCCAGATATGGAAGCAATACACTATGTTTGGTCTAATATCATAGAGGTAAAGCCTGGCAGAAGGAGTCAAGTACTTCCTAGAGTGATAGAATGAGCTGACAATTTTTCCATCATCTTTAGCATTAGTTCAATTTTGGTCTAATCTGACACATGTAGAAGTAAAGCCTGGCAGAAGGAGTCAAGTACTTCCTAGAGTGATAGAATGAGCTGACCATTTTTCCATCATCTTTAGCATTAGTCCAATTTTAATCTAATCTGACACTTGTAGAAGTAAAGCCTGGCAGAAGGAGTCAAGTACTTCCTAGAGTGATAGAATGAGCTGATCATTTTTCCATCATCTTTAGCATTTGTCCAATTTTGGTCTAATCTGTCACTTGTAGAAGTAAAGCCTGGCAGAAGGAGTCAAGTACTTCCTACAGTGATAGAATGAGCTGATCATTTTTCCATCATCTTTAGCATTACTCCAATTTTGGTCTAATCTGACACTTGTAGAAGTAAAGCCTGGCAGAAGGAGTCAAGTACTTCCTAGAGTGATAGAATGAGCTGATCATTTTTCCATCATCTTTAGCATTAGTCAAATTTTGGTCTAATCTGACACTTGTAGAAGTAAAGCCTGGCAGAAGGAGTCAAGTACTTCCTATTGTGATAGAATGAGCTGATCATTTTTCAATCATCTTTTGCATTAGTCCAATTTTGGTCTAATCTGACACTTGTAGAAGTAAAGCCTGGCAGAAGGAGTCAAGTACTTCCTACAGTGATAGAATGAGCTGATCATTTTTCCATCATCTTTAGCATTACTCCAATTTTGGTCTAATCTGACACTTGTAGAAGTAAAGCCTGGCAGAAGGAGTCAAGTACTTCCTAGAGTGATATAATGAGCTGACCATTTTTCCATCATCGTTAGCATTACTCCAATTTTGGTCTAATCTGATTCTTGTAGAAGTAAAGCCTGGCAGAAGGAGTCAAGTACTTCCTAGAGTGATAGAATGAGCTGACGATTTTTCCATCATCTTTAGCATTACTCCAATTTTGGACTAATCTGACACTTGTAGAAGTGAAGCCTGGCAGAAGGAGTCAAGGACTTCCTAGAGTGATAGAATGAGCTGATCATTTTTCCATCAACTTTAGCATTACTCCAATTTTGGTCTAATCTGACACTTGTAGAAGTAAAGCCTGGCAGAAGGAGTCAAGTACTTCCTAGAGTGCTAGAATGAGCTGATCAATTTTCCATCATCTTTAGCATTACTCCAATTTTGGTCCAATCTGACACTTATAGAAGTAAAGCCTGGCAGAAGGAGAAGTACTTCCTAGAGTGATAGAATGAGCTGACCATTTTTCCATCATCTTTAGCATTACTCCAATTTTGGTCTAATCTGACACTTGTAGAAGTAAAGCCTGGCAGAAGGACTCAAATAATTCCTAGAGTGATAGAATGAGCTGACCATTTTTCCATCATCTTTAGCATTAGTCCAATTTTGGTCTAATCTGACACTTGTAGAAGTAAAGCCTGGCAGAAGGACTCAAATACTTCCTAGAGTGATAGAATGAGCTGACCATTTTTCCATCATCTTTAGCATTAGTCCAATTTTGGTCTAATCTGACACTTGTAGAAGTAAAGCCTGGCAGAAGGAGTCAAGTACTTCCTACAGTGATAGAATGAGCTGACCATTTTTCCATCATCTTTAGCATTAGTCCAATTTTGGTCTAATCTGACACTTGTAGAAGTAAAGCCTGGCAGAAGGAGTCAAGTACTTCCTAGAGTGATAGAATGAGCTGATCATTTTTCCATCATCTTCAGCATTAGTCCAATTTTGGTCTAATCTGACACTTGTAGAAGTAAAGCCTGGCAGAAGGAGAAGTACTTCCTAGAGTGATAGAATGAGCTGATCATTTTTCCATCATCTTTAGCATTACTCCAATTTTGGTCTAATCTGACACTTGTAGAAGTAAAGCCTGGCAGAAGGAGTCAAATACTTCCTAGAGTGACAGAATGAGCTCACCATTTTTCCATCATCTTTAGCATTAGTCCAATTTTGGTCTAATCTGACACTTGTAGAAGTAAAGCCTGGCAGAAGGAGTCAAGTAGTTCCTAGAGTGATAGAATGAGCTGATCATTTTTCCATCATCTTTAGCATTACTCCAATTTTGGTCTAATCTGAAACTTGTAGAAGTAAAACCTGGCAGAAGGAGTCAAGTACTTCCTAGAGTGATAGAATGAGCTGATCATTTTTCCATCATCTTTAGCATTACACCAATTTTGGTCTAATCTGACACTTGTAGAAGTAAAGCCTGGCAGAAGGAGTCAAGTACTTCCTAGAGTGATAGAATGAGCTGACCCTTTTTCCATCATCTTTAGCATTACCCCAATTTTGGTCTAATCTGACACTTGTAGAAGTAAAGCCTGGCAGAAGGAGTCAAGTACTTCCTAGAGTGATAGAATGACCTGACCATTTTTCCATCATCTTTAGCATTACTCCAATTTTGGTCTAATCTGACACTTGTAGAAGTAAAGCCTGGCAGAAGGAGTCAAGTACTTCCTAGAGTGATAGAATGAGCTGATCATTTTTCCATCATCTTTAGCATTAGTCAAATTTTGGTCTAATCTGACACTTGTAGAAGTAAAGCCTGGCAGAAGGAGTCAAGTACTTCCTATTGTGATAGAATGAGCTGATCATTTTTCAATCATCTTTTGCATTAGTCCAATTTTGGTCTAATCTGACACTTGTAGAAGTAAAGCCTGGCAGAAGGAGTCAAGTACTTCCTACAGTGATAGAATGAGCTGATCATTTTTCCATCATCTTTAGCATTACTCCAATTTTGGTCTAATCTGACACTTGTAGAAGTAAAGCCTGGCAGAAGGAGTCAAGTACTTCCTAGAGTGATATAATGAGCTGACCATTTTTCCATCATCGTTAGCATTACTCCAATTTTGGTCTAATCTGATTCTTGTAGAAGTAAAGCCTGGCAGAAGGAGTCAAGTACTTCCTAGAGTGATAGAATGAGCTGACGATTTTTCCATCATCTTTAGCATTACTCCAATTTTGGACTAATCTGACACTTGTAGAAGTGAAGCCTGGCAGAAGGAGTCAAGGACTTCCTAGAGTGATAGAATGAGCTGATCATTTTTCCATCAACTTTAGCATTACTCCAATTTTGGTCTAATCTGACACTTGTAGAAGTAAAGCCTGGCAGAAGGAGTCAAGTACTTCCTAGAGTGCTAGAATGAGCTGATCAATTTTCCATCATCTTTAGCATTACTCCAATTTTGGTCCAATCTGACACTTATAGAAGTAAAGCCTGGCAGAAGGAGAAGTACTTCCTAGAGTGATAGAATGAGCTGACCATTTTTCCATCATCTTTAGCATTACTCCAATTTTGGTCTAATCTGACACTTGTAGAAGTAAAGCCTGGCAGAAGGACTCAAATAATTCCTAGAGTGATAGAATGAGCTGACCATTTTTCCATCATCTTTAGCATTAGTCCAATTTTGGTCTAATCTGACACTTGTAGAAGTAAAGCCTGGCAGAAGGACTCAAATACTTCCTAGAGTGATAGAATGAGCTGACCATTTTTCCATCATCTTTAGCATTAGTCCAATTTTGGTCTAATCTGACACTTGTAGAAGTAAAGCCTGGCAGAAGGAGTCAAGTACTTCCTACAGTGATAGAATGAGCTGACCATTTTTCCATCATCTTTAGCATTAGTCCAATTTTGGTCTAATCTGACACTTGTAGAAGTAAAGCCTGGCAGAAGGAGTCAAGTACTTCCTAGAGTGATAGAATGAGCTGATCATTTTTCCATCATCTTCAGCATTAGTCCAATTTTGGTCTAATCTGACACTTGTAGAAGTAAAGCCTGGCAGAAGGAGAAGTACTTCCTAGAGTGATAGAATGAGCTGATCATTTTTCCATCATCTTTAGCATTACTCCAATTTTGGTCTAATCTGACACTTGTAGAAGTAAAGCCTGGCAGAAGGAGTCAAATACTTCCTAGAGTGACAGAATGAGCTCACCATTTTTCCATCATCTTTAGCATTAGTCCAATTTTGGTCTAATCTGACACTTGTAGAAGTAAAGCCTGGCAGAAGGAGTCAAGTAGTTCCTAGAGTGATAGAATGAGCTGATCATTTTTCCATCATCTTTAGCATTACTCCAATTTTGGTCTAATCTGAAACTTGTAGAAGTAAAACCTGGCAGAAGGAGTCAAGTACTTCCTAGAGTGATAGAATGAGCTGATCATTTTTCCATCATCTTTAGCATTACACCAATTTTGGTCTAATCTGACACTTGTAGAAGTAAAGCCTGGCAGAAGGAGTCAAGTACTTCCTAGAGTGATAGAATGAGCTGACCCTTTTTCCATCATCTTTAGCATTACCCCAATTTTGGTCTAATCTGACACTTGTAGAAGTAAAGCCTGGCAGAAGGAGTCAAGTACTTCCTAGAGTGATAGAATGACCTGACCATTTTTCCATCATCTTTAGCATTACTCCAATTTTGGTCTAATCTGACACTTGTAGAAGTAAAGCCTGGCAGAAGGAGTCAAGTACTTCCTAGAGTGATAGAATGAGCTGATCATTTTTCCATCATCTTTAGCATTACTCTTATTTTGGTCTAATCTGACACTTGTAGAAGTAAAGCCTGGCAGAAGGAGAAGTACTTCCTAGAGTGATAGAATGAGCTGATCATTTTTCCATCATCTTTAGCATTACTCCAATTTTGGTCTAATCTGACACTTGTAGAAGTAAAGCCTGGCAGAAGGAGTCAAGTAGTTCCTAGAGTGATAGAATGAGCTGATCATTTTTCCATCATCTTTAGCATTACTCCAATTTTGGTCTAATCTGACACTTGTAGAAGTAAAGCCTGGCAGAAGGAGTCAAGTACTTCCTAGAGTGATAGAATGAGCTGACCATTTTTCCATCATCTTTAGCATTACTCTAATTTTGGTCTAATCGGACACTTGTAGAAGTAAAGCCTGGCAGAAGGAGTCAAATACTTCCTAGAGTGATAGAATGAGCTGACCAATTTTCCATCATCTTTAGCATTACTCCAATTTTGGTCTAATCTGACACTTGTAGAAGTAAAGCCTGGCAGAAGGAGAAGTACTTCCTACAGTGATAGAATGAGCTGACCATTTTTCCATCATCTTTAGCATTACCCCAATTTTGGTCTAATCTGACACTTGTAGAAGTAAAGCCTGGCAGAAGGAGAAGTACTTCCTACAGTGATAGAATGAGCTGATCATTTTTCCATCATCTTTAGCATTACTCCAATTTTGGTCTAATCTGATTCTTGTAGAAGTAAAGCCTGGCAGAAGGAGTCAAGTACTTCCTAGAGTGATAGAATGAGCTGACCATTTTTCCATCATCTTTAGCATTACTCCAATTTTGGTCTAATCTGACACTTGTAGAAGTAAAGCCTGGCAGAAGGAGTCAAGTACTTCCTAGAGTGATAGAATGAGCTGACCATTTTTCCATCATCTTTAGCATTAGTCGAATTTTGGTCTAATCTGACACTTGTAGAAGTAAAGCCTGGCAGAAGGAGTCAAGTACTTCCTACAGTGATAGAATGAGCTGACCATTTTTCCATCATCTTTAGCATTACTCCAATTTTGGTCTAATCTGACACTTGTAGAAGTAAAGCCTGGCAGAAGGAGTCAAGTACTTCCTACAGTGATAGAATGAGCTGACCATTTTTCCATCATCTTTAGCATTAGTCCAATTTTGGTCTAATCTGACACTTGTAGAAGTAAAGCCTGGCAGAAGGAGAAGTACTTCCTAGAGTGATAGAATGAGCTGATCATTTTTCCATCATCTTTAGCATTACTCCAATTTTGGTCCAATCTGACACTTGTAGAAGTAAAGCCTGGGAGAAGCAGAAGTACTTCCTAGAGTGATAGAATGAGCTGACCATTTTTCCATCATCTTTAGCATTACTCCAATTTTGGTCTAATCTGACACTTGTAGAAGTAAAGCATGGCAGAAGGACTCAAATACTTCCTACAGTGATAGAATGAGCTGACCATTTTTCCATCATCTTTAGCATTAGTCCAATTTTGGTCTAATCTGACACTTGTAGAAGTAAAGCCTGGCAAAAGGAGTCAAGTACTTCCTAGAGTGATAGAATGAGCTGATCATTTTTCCATCATCTTTAGCATTACTCCAATTTTGGTCTAATCTGACACTTGTAGAAGTAAAGCCTGGCAGAAGGAGAAGTACTTCCTACAGTGATAGAATGAGCTGACCATTTTTCCATCATCTTTAGCATTACCCCAATTTTGGTCTAATCTGACACTTGTAGAAGTAAAGCCTGGCAGAAGGAGAAGTACTTCCTACAGTGATAGAATGAGCTGATCATTTTTCCATCATCTTTAGCATTACTCCAATTTTGGTCTAATCTGATTCTTGTAGAAGTAAAGCCTGGCAGAAGGAGTCAAGTACTTCCTAGAGTGATAGAATGAGCTGACCATTTTTCCATCATCTTTAGCATTACTCCAATTTTGGTCTAATCTGACACTTGTAGAAGTAAAGCCTGGCAGAAGGAGTCAAGTACTTCCTAGAGTGATAGAATGAGCTGACCATTTTTCCATCATCTTTAGCATTAGTCGAATTTTGGTCTAATCTGACACTTGTAGAAGTAAAGCCTGGCAGAAGGAGTCAAGTACTTCCTACAGTGATAGAATGAGCTGACCATTTTTCCATCATCTTTAGCATTACTCCAATTTTGGTCTAATCTGACACTTGTAGAAGTAAAGCCTGGCAGAAGGAGTCAAGTACTTCCTAGAGTGATAGAATGAGCTGACCATTTTTCCATCATCTTTAGCATTAGTCGAATTTTGGTCTAATCTGACACTTGTAGAAGTAAAGCCTGGCAGAAGGAGTCAAGTACTTCCTACAGTGATAGAATGAGCTGACCATTTTTCCATCATCTTTAGCATTACTCCAATTTTGGTCTAATCTGACACTTGTAGAAGTAAAGCCTGGCAGAAGGAGTCAAGTACTTCCTACAGTGATAGAATGAGATGACCATTTTTCCATCATCTTTAGCATTAGTCCAATTTTGGTCTAATCTGACACTTGTAGAAGTAAAGCCTGGCAGAAGGAGAAGTACTTCCTAGAGTGATAGAATGAGCTGATCATTTTTCCATCATCTTTAGCATTACTCCAATTTTGGTCCAATCTGACACTTGTAGAAGTAAAGCCTGGCAGAAGCAGAAGTACTTCCTAGAGTGATAGAATGAGCTGACCATTTTTCCATCATCTTTAGCATTACTCCAATTTTGGTCTAATCTGACACTTGTAGAAGTAAAGCATGGCAGAAGGACTCAAATACTTCCTACAGTGATAGAATGAGCTGACCATTTTTCCATCATCTTTAGCATTAGTCCAATTTTGGTCTAATCTGACACTTGTAGAAGTAAAGCCTGGCAAAAGGAGTCAAGTACTTCCTAGAGTGATAGAATGAGCTGATCATTTTTCCATCATCTTTAGCATTACTCCAATTTTGGTCTAATCTGACACTTGTAGAAGTAAAGCCTGGCTGAAGGAGCCAAGTATTTCCTAGAGTGATAGAATGAGCTGATCATTTTTCCATCAACTTTAGCATTACTCCAATTTTGGTCTAACCTGATTCTTGTAGAAGTAAAGCCTGGCAGAAGGAGTCAAGTACTTCCTAGAGTGATAGAATGAGCTGATCATTTTTCCATCATCTTTAGGATTAGTTCAATTTTGGTCTAATCTGACACTTGTAGAAGTAAAGCCTGGCAGAAGGAGTCAAGTACTTCCTAGAGTGATAGAATGAGCTGATCATTTTTCCATCATCTTTAGCATTAGTTCAATTTTGGTCTAATCTGACACTTGTAGAAGTAAAGCCTGGCAGAAGGAGTCAAGTACTTCCTAGAGTGATAGAATGAGCTGATCATTTTTCCATCATCTTTAGCATTACTCTAATTTTGGTCTAATCTGACACTTGTAGAAGTAAAGCCTGGCAGAAGGAGTCAAGTACTTCCTAGAGTGATAGAATGAGCTGACCATTTTTCCATCATCTTTAGCATTACTCCAATTTTGGTCTAATCTGACACTTGTAGAAGTAAAGCCTGGCAGAAGGAGTCAAATACTTCCTAGGGTGACAGAATGAGCTGACCATTTTTCCATCATCTTTAGCATTACTCCAATTTTGGTCTAATCTGACACTTGTAGAAGTAAAGCCTGGCAGAAGGAGTCAAGTACTTCCTAGAGTGATAGAATGAGCTGACCATTTTTCCATCATCTTTAGCATTACTCCAATTTTGGTCTAATCAGACACTTGTAGAAGTAAAGCCTGGCAGAAGGAGTCAAATACTTCCTAGAGTGATAGAATGAGCTGACCATTTTTCCATCATCTTTAGCATTACTCCAATTTTGGTCTAATCTGACACTTGTAGAAGTAAAGCCTGGCAGAAGGAGAAGTACTTCCTACAGTGATAGAATGAGCTGACCATTTTTCCATCATCTTTAGCATTACCCCAATTTTGGTCTAATCTGACACTTGTAGAAGTAAAGCCTTGCAGAAGGAGTCAAGTACTTCCTACAGTGATAGAATGAGCTGACCATTTTTCCATCATCTTTAGCATTAGTCCAATTTTGGTCTAATCTGACACTTGTAGAAGTAAAGCCTGGCAGAAGGAGTCAAGTACTTCCTAGAGTGATAGAATGAGCTGACCATTTTACCATCATCTTTAGCATTAGTCCAATTTTGGTCTAATCTGACACTTGTAGAAGTAAAGCCTGGCAGAAGAAGTCAAGTACTTCCTACAGTGATAGAATGAGCTGACCATTTTTCCATCATCTTTAGCATTGTCCAATTTTGGTCTAATCTGACACTTGTAGAAGTAAAGCCTGGCAGAAGGAGTCAAATACTTCCTAGAGTGATAGAATGAGCTGACCATTTTTCCATCATCTTTAGCATTAGTCCAATTTTGGTCTAATCTGACACTTGTAGAAGTAAAGCCTGGCAGAAGGAGTCAAGTACTTACTAGAGTGATAGAATGAGCTGATCATTTTTCCATCATCTTTAGCATTTCTCCAATTTTGGTCTAATCTGACACTTGTAGAATTAAAGCCTGGCAGAAGGAGAAGTACTTCCTAGAGTGATAGAATGAGCTGATCATTTTTCCATCATCTTTAGCATTACTCTAATTTTACTCTAATCTGACACTTGTAGAAGTAAAGCCTGGCAGAAGGAGAAGTACTTCCTAGAGTGATAGAATGAGCTGATCATTTTTCCATCATCTTTAGCATTACTCCAATTTTGGTCCAATCTGACACTTGTAGAAGTAAAGCCTGGCAGAAGGAGTCAAATACTTCCTAGAGTGATAGAATGAGCTGACCATTTTTCCATCATCTTTAGCATTAGTCCAATTTTGGTCTAATCTGACACTTGTAGAAGTAAAGCCTGGCAGAAGGAGTCAAGTACTTCCTAGAGTGATAGAATGAGCTGATCATTTTTCCATCATCTTTAGCATTACTCCAATTTTGGTCTAATCTGACACTTGTAGAAGTAAAGCCTGGCTGAAGGAGCCAAGTATTTCCTAGAGTGATAGAATGAGCTGATCATTTTTCCATCAACTTTAGCATTACTCCAATTTTGGTCTAACCTGATTCTTGTAGAAGTAAAGCCTGGCAGAAGGAGTCAAGTACTTCCAAACTTGATACAATGAGCTGATCATTTTTCCATCATCTTTAGGATTAGTTCAATTTTGGTCTAATCTGACACTTGTAGAAGTAAAGCCTGGCAGAAGGAGTCAAGTACTTCCTAGAGTGATAGAATGAGCTGATCATTTTTCCATCATCTTTAGCATTAGTTCAATTTTGGTCTAATCTGACACTTGTAGAAGTAAAGCCTGGCAGAAGGAGTCAAGTACTTCCTAGAGTGATAGAATGAGCTGATCATTTTTCCATCATCTTTAGCATTACTCTAATTTTGGTCTAATCTGACACTTGTAGAAGTAAAGCCTGGCAGAAGGAGTCAAGTACTTCCTAGAGTGATAGAATGAGCTGACCATTTTTCCATCATCTTTAGCATTACTCCAATTTTGGTCTAATCTGACACTTGTAGAAGTAAAGCCTGGCAGAAGGAGTCAAGTACTTCCTACAGTGATAGAATGAGCTGACCATTTTTCCATCATCTTCAGCATTGTCCAATTTTGGTCTAATCTGACACTTGTAGAAGTAAAGCCTGGCAGAAGGAGTCAAATACTTCCTAGAGTGATAGAATGAGCTGACCATTTTTCCATCATCTTTAGCATTAGTCCAATTTTGGTCTAATCTGACACTTGTAGAAGTAAAACCTGGCAGAAGGAGTCAAGTACTTCCTAGAGTGATAGAATGAGCTGATCATTTTTCCATCATCTTTAGCATTTCTCCAATTTTGGTCTAATCTGACACTTGTAGAATTAAAGCCTGGCAGAAGGAGAAGTACTTCCTAGAGTGATAGAATGAGCTGATCATTTTTCCATCATCTTTAGCATTACTCTAATTTTACTCTAATCTGACACTTGTAGAAGTAAAGCCTGGCAGAAGGAGAAGTACTTCCTAGAGTGATAGAATGAGCTGATCATATTTCCATCATCTTTAGCATTAGTCCAATTTTGGTCTAATCTGACACTTGTAGAAGTAAAGCCTGGCAGAAGGAGTCAAATACTTCCTAGAGTGATAGAATGAGCTGACCATTTTTCCATCATCTTTAGCATTAGTCCAATTTTGGTCTAATCTGACACTTGTAGAAGTAAAGCATGGCAGAAGGAGTCAAGTACTTCCTAGAGTGATAGAATGAGCTGACCATTTTTCCATCATCTTTAGCATTAGTCCAATTTTGGTCTAATCTGACACTTGTAGAAGTAAAGCCTGGCAGAAGGTGTCAAGTACTTCCTACAGTGATAGAATGAGCTGACCATTTTTCCATCATCTTTAGCATTAGTCCAATTTTGGTCTAATCTGGCACTTGTAGAAATAAAGCCTGGCAGAAGGAGAAGTACTTCCTACAGTGATAGAATGAGCTGATCATTTTTCCATCATCTTTAGCATTACTCCAATTTGGTCTAATCTGATTCTTGTAGAAGTAAAGCCTGGCAGAATGAGTCAAGTACTTCCTACAGTGATAGAATGAGCTGACCATTTTTCCATCATCTTTAGCATTAGTCCAATTTTGGTCTAATCTGACACTTGTAGGAGTAAAGCCTGGCAGAAGGAGAAGTACTTCCTAGAGTGATAGAATGAGCTGATCATTTTTCCATCATCTTTAGCATTACTCCAATTTTGGTCTAATCTGACACTTGTAGAAGTAAAGCCTGGCAGAAGGAGTCAAATACTTCCTAGAGTGACAGAATGAGCTGACCATTTTTCCATCATCTTTAGCATTAGTCCAATTTTAGTCTAATCTGACACTTGTAGAAGTAAAGCCTGGCAGAAGGAGTCAAGTACTTCCTACAGTGATAGAATGAGCTGATCATTTTTCCATCATCTTTAGCATTACTCCAATTTTGGTCTAATCTGATTCTTGTAGAAGTAAAGCCTGGCAGAAGGAGTCAAGTACTTCCTAGAGTGATAGAATGAGCTGACCATTTTTCCATCATCTTTAGCATTACTCCAATTTTGGTCTAATCTGACACTTGTAGAAGTAAAGCCTGGCAGAAGGAGTCAAGTACTTCCTAGAGTGATAGAATGAGCTGACCATTTTTCCATCATCTTTAGCATTAGTCCAATTTTGGTCTAATCTGACACTTGTAGAAGTAAAGCCTGGCAGAAGGAGTCAAGTACTTCCTACAGTGATAGAATGAGCTGACCATTTTTCCATCATCTTTAGCATTACTCCAATTTATGTCTAATCTGACACTTGTAGAAGTAAAGCCTGGCAGAAGGAGTCAAATACTTCCTAGAGTGATAGAATGAGCTGACCATTTTTCCATCATCTTTAGCATTAGTCCAATTTTGGTCTAATCTGACACTTGTAGAAGTAAAGCCTGGCAGAAGGAGTCAAGTACTTCCTAGAGTGATAGAATGAGCTGATCATTTTTCCATCATCTTTAGCATTTCTCCAATTTTGGTCTAATCTGACACTTGTAGAAGTAAAGCCTGGCAGAAGGAGAAGTACTTCCTAGAGTGATAGAATGAGCTGATCATTTTTCCATCATCTTTAGCATTACTCTAATTTTGGTCTAATCTGACACTTGTAGAAGTAAAGCCTGGCAGAAGGAGAAGTACTTCCTAGAGTGATAGAATGAGCTGATCATTTTTCCATCATCTTTAGCATTAGTCCAATTTTGGTCTAATCTGACACTTGTAGAAGTAAAGCATGGCAGAAGGTGTCAAGTACTTCCTAGAGTGATAGAATGAGCTGACCATTTTTCCATCATCTTTAGCATTAGTCCAATTTTGGTCTAATCTGACACTTGTAGAAGTAAAGCCTGGCAGAAGGAGTCAAATACTTCCTAGAGTGATAGAATGAGCTGACCATTTTTCCATCATCTTTAGCATTAGTCCAATTTTGGTCTAATCTGACACTTGTAGAAGTAAAGCATGGCAGAAGGTGTCAAGTACTTCCTAGAGTGATAGAATGAGCTGACCATTTTTCCATCATCTTTAGCATTAGTCCAATTTTGGTCTAATCTGACACTTGTAGAAGTAAAGCCTGGCAGAAGGTGTCAAGTACTTCCTACAGTGATAGAATGAGCTGACCATTTTTCCATCATCTTTAGCATTAGTCCAATTTTGGTCTAATCTGGCACTTGTAGAAATAAAGCCTGGCAGAAGGAGAAGTACTTCCTACAGTGATAGAATGAGCTGATCATTTTTCCATCATCTTTAGCATTACTCCAATTTGGTCTAATCTGATTCTTGTAGAAGTAAAGCCTGGCAGAAGGAGTCAAGTACTTCCTACAGTGATAGAATGAGCTGACCATTTTTCCATCATCTTTAGCATTAGTCCAATTTTGGTCTAATCTGACACTTGTAGAAGTAAAGCCTGGCAGAAGGAAAAGTACTTCCTACAGTGATAGAATGAGCTGATCATTTTTCCATCATCTTTAGCATTAGTCCAATTTTGGTCTAATCTGACACTTGTAGAAGTAAAGCCTGGCAGAAGGAGAAGTACTTCCTAGAGTGATAGAATGAGCTGATCATTTTTCCATCATCTTTAGCATTACTCCAATTTTTATCCAATCTGACACTTGTAGAAGTAAAGCCTGGCAGAAGCAGAAGTACTTCCTACAGTGATAGAATGAGCTGACCATTTTTCCATCATCTTTAGCATTAGTCCAATTTTGGTCTAATCTGACACTTGTAGAAGTAACGCCTGGCAGAAGGACTCAAATACTTCCTACAGTGATAGAATGAGCTGACCATTTTTCCATCATCTTTAGCATTAGTCCAATTTTGGTCTAATCTGACACTTGTAGAAGTAAAGCCTGGCAGAAGGAGTCAAGTACTTCCTAGAGTGATAGAATGAGCTGATCATTTTTCCATCATCTTTAGCATTACTCCAATTTTGGTCTAATCTGACACTTGTAGAAGTAAAGCCTGGCAGAAGGAGTCAAATACTTCCTAGAGTGACAGAATGAGCTGACCATTTTTCCATCATCTTTAGCATTAGTCCAATTTTGGTCTAATCTGACACTTGTAGAAGTAAAGCCTGGCAGAAGGAGTCAAGTAGTTCCTAGAGTGATAGAATGAGCTGATCATTTTTCCATCATCTTTAGCATTACTCCAATTTTGGTCCAATCTGACACTTGTAGAAGTAAAGCCTGGCAGAAGCAGAAGTACTTCCTACAGTGCTAGAATGAGCTGACCATTTTTCCATCATCTTTAGCATTAGTCCAATTTTGGTCTAATCTGACACTTGTAGAAGTAAAGCCTGGCAGAAGGCCTCAAATACTTCCTACAGTGATAGAATGAGCTGACCATTTTTCCATCATCTTTAGCATTAGTCCAATTTTGGTCTAATCTGACACTTGTAGAAGTAAAGCCTGGCAGAAGGAGTCAAGTACTTCCTAGAGTGATAGAATGAGCTGATCATTTTTCCATCATCTTTAGCATTACTCTAATTTTGGTCTAATCTGACACTTGTAGAAGTAAAGCCTGGCAGAAGGAGAAGTACTTCCTAGAGTGATAGAATGAGCTGATCATTTTTCCATCATCTTTAGCATTACTCCAATTTTGGTCTAATCTGACACTTGTAGAAGTAAACCCTGGCAGAAGGAGTCAAATACTTCCTAGAGTGACAGAATGAGCTGACCATTTTTCCATCATCTTTAGCATTAGTCCAATTTTGGTCTAATCTGACACTTGTAGAAGTAAAGCCTGGCAGAAGGAGTCAAGTACTTCCTAGAGTGATAGAATGAGCTGATCATTTTTCCATCATCTTTAGCATTACTCCAATTTTGGTCTAATCTGACACTTGTAGAAGTAAAGCCTGGCAGAAGGAGTCAAGTACCTCCTAGAGTGATAGAATGAGCTGACCATTTTTCCATCATCTTTAGCATTACTCCAATTTTGGTCTAATCGGACACTTGTAGAAGTAAAGCCTGGCAGAAGGAGTCAAATACTTCCTAGAGTGATAGAATGAGCTGACCATTTTTCCATCATCTTTAGCATTACTCCAATTTTGGTCTAATCTGACACTTGTAGAAGTAAAGCCTGGCAGAAGGAGTCAAATACTTCCTAGAGTGATAGAATGAGCTGACCATTTTTCCATCATCTTTAGCATTAGTCCAATTTTGGTCTAATCTGACACTTGTAGAAGTAAAGCCTGGCAGAAGGAGTCAAGTACTTCCTAGAGTGATAGAATGAGCTGATCATTTTTCCATCATCTTTAGCATTTCTCCAATTTTGGTCTAATCTGACACTTGTAGAAGTAAAGCCTGGCAGAAGGAGAAGTACTTCCTAGAGTGATAGAATGAGCTGATCCTTTTTCCATCATCTTTAGCATTACTCTAATTTTGGTCTAATCTGACACTTGTAGAAGTAAAGCCTGGCAGAAGGAGAAGTACTTCCTAGAGTGATAGAATGAGCTGATCATTTTTCCATCATCTTTAGCATTAGTCCAATTTTGGTTTAATCTGAAACTTGTAGTAGTAAAAGCCTGGCAGAAGGAGTCAAATACTTCCTAGAGTGATAGAATGAGCTGACCATTTTTCCATCATCTTTAGCATTAGTCCAATTTTGGTCTAATCTGACACTTGTAGAAGTAAAGCATGGCAGGAGTCAAGTACTTCCTAGAGTGATAGAATGAGCTGATCATTTTTCCATCATCTTAACATTACTCCAATTTTTGTCTAATCTGACACTTGTAGAAGTAAAGCCTGGCAGAAGGTGTCAAGTACTTCCTACAGTGATAGAATGAGCTGACCATTTTTCCATCATCTTTAGCATTAGTCCAATTTTGGTCTAATCTGGCACTTGTAGAAATAAAGCCTGGCAGAAGGAGAAGTACTTCCTACAGTGATAGAATGAGCTGATCATTTTTCCATCATCTTTAGCATTACTCCAATTTGGTCTAATCTGATTCTTGTAGAAGTAAAGCCTGGCAGAAGGAGTCAAATACTTCCTAGAGTGATAGAATGAGCTGACCATTTTTCCATCATCTTTAGCATTACTCCAATTTTGGTCTAATCTGACACTTGTAGAAGTAAAGCCTGGCAGAAGGAGTCAAATATTTCCTAGAGTGATAGAATGAGCTGACCATTTTTCCATCATCTTTAGCATTAGTCCAATTTTGGTCTAATCTGACACTTGTAGAAGTAAAGCCTGGCAGAAGGAGTCAAGTACTTCCTAGAGTGATAGAATGAGCTGATCATTTTTCCATCATCTTTAGCATTTCTCCAATTTTGGTCTAATCTGACACTTGTAGAAGTAAAGCCTGGCAGAAGGAGAAGTACTTCCTAGAGTGATAGAATGAGCTGATCCTTTTTCCATCATCTTTAGCATTACTCTAATTTTGGTCTAATCTGACACTTGTAGAAGTAAAGCCTGGCAGAAGGAGAAGTACTTCCTAGAGTGATAGAATGAGCTGATCATTTTTCCATCATCTTTAGCATTAGTCCAATTTTGGTCTAATCTGAAACTTGTAGTAGTAAAAGCCTGGCAGAAGGAGTCAAATACTTCCTAGAGTGATAGAATGAGCTGACCATTTTTCCATCATCTTTAGCATTAGTCCAATTTTGGTCTAATCTGACACTTGTAGAAGTAAAGCATGGCAGGAGTCAAGTACTTCCTAGAGTGATAGAATGAGCTGATCATTTTTCCATCATCTTAACATTACTCCAATTTTTGTCTAATCTGACACTTGTAGAAGTAAAGCCTGGCAGAAGGTGTCAAGTACTTCCTACAGTGATAGAATGAGCTGACCATTTTTCCATCATCTTTAGCATTAGTCCAATTTTGGTCTAATCTGGCACTTGTAGAAATAAAGCCTGGCAGAAGGAGAAGTACTTCCTACAGTGATAGAATGAGCTGATCATTTTTCCATCATCTTTAGCATTACTCCAATTTGGTCTAATCTGATTCTTGTAGAAGTAAAGCCTGGCAGAAGGAGTCAAGTACTTCCTACAGTGATAGAATGAGCTGACCATTTTTCCATCATCTTTAGCATTAGTCCAATTTTGGTCTAATCTGACACTTGTAGAAGTAAAGCCTGGCAGAAGGTGTCAAGTACTTTCTACAGTGATAGAATGAGCTGATCATTTTTCCATCATCTTTAGCATTAGTCCAATTTGGTCTAATCTGACACTTGTAGAAGTAAAGCCTGGCAGAAGGTGTCAAGTACTTCCTACAGTGATAGAATGAGCTGACCATTTTTCCATCATCTTTAGCATTAGTCCAATTTTGGTCTAATCTGACACTTGTAGAAATAAAGCCTGGCAGAAGGAGAAGTACTTCCTACAGTGATAGAATGAGCTGATCATTTTTCCATCATCTTTAGCATTACTCCAATTTGGTCTTATCTGATTCTTGTAGAAGTAAAGCCTGGCAGAAGGAGTCAAGTACTTCCTACAGTGATAGAATGAGCTGACCATTTTTCCATCATCTTTAGCATTAGTCCAATTTTGGTCTAATCTGACACTTGTAGAAGTAAAGCCTGGCAGAAGGAGAAGTACTTCCTACAGTGATAGAATGAGCTGATCATTTTTCCATCATCTTTAGCATTACTCCAATTTTGGTCTAATCTGATTCTTGTAGAAGTAAAGCCTGGCAGAAGGAGTCAAGTACTTCCTAGAGTGATAGAATGAGCTGACCATTTTTCCATCATCTTTAGCATTACTCCAATTTTGGTCTAATCTGACACTTGTAGAAGTAAAGCCTGGCAGAAGGAGTCAAGTACTTCCTAGAGTGATAGAATGAGCTGACCATTTTTCCATCATCTTTAGCATTAGTCCAATTTTGGTCTAATCTGACACTTGTAGAAGTAAAGCCTGGCAGAAGGAGTCAAGTACTTCCTACAGTGATAGAATGAGCTGACCATTTTTCCATCCTCTTTAGCATTACTCCAATTTTGGTCTAACCTGATTCTTGTAGAAGTAAAGCCTGGCAGAAGGAGAAGTACTTCCTAGAGTGATAGAATGAGCTGACCATTTTTCTATCATCTTTAGCATTGTCCAATTTTGGTCTAATCTGACACTTGTAGAAGTAAAGCCTGGCAGAAGGAATCAAGTACTTTCTAGAGTGATAGAAAGACTTAACCATTTTTACAACATCTTCTGCAGTTTTTGTCTGTGCATTGAATCCTGTTGCCATATCTAGTCTGGTGCTCCTGCAATTCATCTCGAAGTTCATGACAAAATCCAAAGAAGGATCTGCATTGTAATCAATCCTCACTTGGAATCTCGACTTCAGTCATTTTCTCACTGGCAAGACGTGGCTTCCCTCTTAATTTTCTACAAATATTTTCATGGCAACTGGTGCCCCAACAAAATAAATTCAAGCATGCTACTAGATTGGCATCTAGGTCCCACACTTTTCCTGTTGAAATATCTAAATTCAACCAGCATTTCTACTCCAACAGTTTCTTTTCTCGCACTTCCCATCCGTGGTACTCCATTCCATTTACTTGCTTCCATGATAGTTGCAATCTTCAAAAATTTAAATGCAATGTCAATTGCTATCTTCTATCTTGAATCCCGTTCATTTTTTGTCCTTTCTTCAATCCTCCCTATGCACAGTCTTTTCTCTCGCTTTCAGTCCCTGTAATCCCCTGTGTACTAGTGGCATTCCCACCTTGCTGAGGGGTGAAATGATAGAAGAAAAAGTACTCCAATTTTGGTCTAACCTGATTCTTGTAAAGATAAACCATGGCAAAAGGAGTCAAGTACTTTCTGGAGCGATAGGAGCCAACAATTTTTACAACATCTTTAGTAGTACTCCAATTTTAGTCTAATCTGACACTTATTGAGATATAACATGGTTGAAGGGGTCAAGTATTTTCTGGAATGATAGAACGAGCTGACCATTTTTACATTTTTAGCAATACACCAATTTGGGTCTAACCTCATTCTTGTAAAGATAAAGATAAAGCATAGTAAGAGTCAAGGTATTTTCCGCAGCAGTACAAAGAACAGGTAAAATGGGACTATTGATGCTGAAGGTAAATATTATATTATTGTATAAGAATCTCTATTTGAGCTGGGATTCATTTATATTAGCTGTACAGAATTTCTTATGACTAAGACAGTTGTAAACTGTTTGTTTAATAAACAGGTTGCCAACATAGAATCTAAAGAATGGCATGTCGGATGTCTCTTAAAATGTACTTCTTGTGTTCTAATCATGATTTTTTTTCTTTCTTCAATGGATTTGAGAGCCATAAGCGAAAAGCATGGTGAGAAATTCCATCAGAATATGTCAGAGATGGAATTGAGGTATGAAACTTCAATATGATGTTGAGATTGGAGAGTATGACAGCAGTACCTCATTCCTGGCCTGATCTGATTCTTGCAATAATAAAGCACAACAGAAGGCATCGAGTACCCTCTGGAGTGATAGAATTGCTTTAAATATCCATTGCTAGAGTTAAACTTCAGATCTTTTTGTGAACATGGGACCCGATAATCATTCAAAGTATGTAACCTCAGTGAGAGTGTAACCATTCACATTGAGTGGAGAAAAGTTGGGGTTTGAACGACGACAACGATGATGATGATGATGATGATGATGGTGGTGGTGGTGGTGGTGGTGGTGGTGGTGGTGATGATGATGATGATGGTG
>OZ038504.1:35626826-35679326 GCA_964036315.1 Acanthosepion esculentum | reverse complement strand
AACTTCATTTCAGTGCATTTCAACTGCACTTTGACGGGTGAGAATTGGAAATGGTTATCCATAACGATTTTTGATTCTCGCCTGTCGAAGTGCAGTTGAAATGCACTGAAACCAAGTTGCATCTTTGTAGTGAGTAAAATGGTTTTGTCTATACGATAAAATTATAATAAATAAATAATTATCGCTCTAATATCGGTATCTAGCCCTCTTTTGGATTAATGCTGTGAACGTTGGAATTTATATATTACTTTCATTCTCATCGCATCATATCTATATATATATATATATATATTTATTTTTATGAAATGGATTAAATCTGACATTTTATAATGTTTTTCGTTTTGCTTAAATGTCATTTTAGGTGGATACTCATATTTGAGGTCACATATTTTCTGACAATATTTCTCGAATTTTCAGGCCATAAAATGTAATTAAATAAAAATACTATTTAATTAAAAAACAGAGCTTCTACTCACATATCAATCCATCTAAAATAACGTTTAAGTAAAACAAATTAAAATATGTTGGACTGAATTCCTTTTTATAAAAATGTTTTTGTTTACATTAGGCTACAAAAGAGAGCAGATATGGATGTTTCATGAATTGGCAGAGTATGTGAGTTCAAAAGCACTATTTCGGGTTTTGTTTAACAGGAATTCCTATGTAACTGAATCGTTTAAGCATGTCTGATCTAATAGGGGATGCAGGTTCAAATCCTCTCAGAGGACGCATATTTTCTGACAAGATTTCTTGAATATTCAGGCCAGTAAATGTAATTAAATAAAAAACAGTCTAATTAAATAAACAGAACATTTACTTGAATACGAGTGTTCATCTAAAATAATATTTAAGCAAAACAAATTCAAATATATATTCAAATATAACTAAAAATATATCCGTAAAAAGATAATCTGAATAGAGACAAAAGTAAAACTTGTCTTGGCTGATATGCTTACCTTGATAAAGTCCATCAGAGTCAGCTAAGTTTTCATTTTGTTATATATATATATATATATATATATATATATATATATATATATATATATATATATATATATATTATCATGGTTCACATCAACTTCCTATTCTTTGTGCTTGTCCCCATATGACCACTCCCAGTTCTGCCTTTCATTTACACAAACTTTTTAAGTAGGTTACTTGCTGTTTCCCTCTTCTCTGCTTGGCTTCAATATGTCCTTGTTAGCGTCAAATTCGCCAAGCTCTCTTTCCTCATTATGCGAACTAGAAATTTCAACTGTCTCTGATTATAAGTATGAAGTGTCCTTTTTGTTTTCATTTTCCTGAAAACTTCCTTGTTGCTCACATGCTCAGTCCATGTCAGCAACCTTCTGTTGAACCGCATCTTATGTTGCCTCAAGTCTCCTCTTCATCTGAGGAAATTGTTCAGTATTTACTGCCATCAAGGAGAATTGCTATAACAGCAGTTCAGCATTCTTTTCTTTGTTTCTAACAAAATTTTCCTGTGTCTTAATACTTTGCTTAGCTTTTGAAAAGCAAAAACTTTGTATTTCTCTTTCTGATATAAACATAAGTTCCTTTGTTCTTCCTATTTTCCTTAAAACTATTTCATTGAACACATAAATCCCAGAATCCTTCTGTAGAACCACATCTTCTGTTACTGCAAGTCTCCTCTTTGTCAGTGAGGAAATTGTCCAACATTGACTACAATATGGGAGGATTAACATATTTTCTTGTACAACATGAGCATAATACAACCCAATGTTTCTGAAAGGAATAAATTATATCTCTGAGTATTATACACCCCTGTATTACAACCATCTTTATGTAAATATTTTTTGAAAGGTCGTACTATATTACCCATTAAAATCTCAATGTTGCATTCACATAAATTATATTTTGTGACATAAAATTACAAGTAACAATGTACACTATTTATTTGGTTAAGTTAGCTTCGACATTCATAAGTCTGTGACATTGACTAACATGGTCCTGCATTTAAGGTCGGAAGGTCATTAGGGGAGCATTCTGTGTCCTAACATAGCTGATCAATATAGGTGGTTACTGGGTAACCAACTCTCATGGGTTGGTGTCCGGAACAATAGATCACTATTAAGTTTTTTTTTGCTCGCCAGCAGTATCTTGCAAAGCACATTCTCCATTCATGTGGAAATAACAAGGATGGGTCCATAGAGCTGTGATTTATTTGGATGTTGTCTGCAAGAGATGTTAAGTATAACTTGCAGAATTCTGAATGTAGGTTCCATCAAGCTAAGACTGTAGGGTTTTAGTCAATGTCTAGGCAGTGGCTGCATACATTAACACTGCCTCTAGGGTGGCTTGAAAGAATTTCTGCTTGAGGTTGTGTGGTAGATAAGATTTCCAGATTACATCCATTTTATTCAAGGTGGCCCAGGATTTAGCTACGCAAATTTTCACATCTTTTTCAGTAGAATTTATCTTGCTTCCTAGATTTGACAAATTTTATGGAGTCACCTGAGACAGTTTGTATTGAACCTTGTTTGTTCAAGCTTATGAATTCAGTTTTAGAGACATTGACATAGTCCAACATAAACAGTGTAACTCGTACATCATCTATAAAAATACACTATTTATGTTACACAAATTTTCACATCTTTTTCAGTAGAATTTATCTTGCTTCCTAGATTTGACAAATTTTATGGAGTCACCTGAGACAGTTTGTATTGAACCTTGTTTGTTCAAGCCTATGAATTCAGTTTTAGAGGCATTGAAATAAACTATTTATGTAGCGATATAATTATGTCGGGGTTGTTTATACATCTATTTTGTATTGTTTTATTTTTCTCAAATCATTTGAAGATTTCAAACTGGATACTTTGGTATAACAGAGGATTTTGAAACAAGAATCTACATTGCACTTGAGCATTCTTTTGCTTTGAAGAAAAATGTTCCTTTTTTCCTGGACAAAGAAAAATGGAAAAAATTAGTTGTTGATACATTTCTAGATGTAAACTATTAAAAGAAAATACTAATTTAAAATAGTTAAACTCTAATTTCTATAATGAAATTCTCCTTCTATGTGCCGTGTCCTTTCAGAGCGTTAGTGATTATGGCTCTCCACAACTTCTTGTCCTGTCTTAATAACTTTTTTCTTTTGTCATCTCTCCCAAATCCTGCTCCATCATCCACTCACTCAAGCTCGCCAGGTCATTATGCGTTGCTTTTTCTCTAGCCCTCTTACTTTCAATCTGTCCTGTGGGTATCAAATTTTCCATGCCCTCTTTCCTCATTACATGTTCCAGAAATTTCAACTATCTCTTCCTGATGCTAAGTGTCCTTTTTGTTGCCCTTGTCTCTAGAATGTTGTTGTTACTCACATGTTCAATCCATTGTATTCTAATCATCTTTCTGTAGAACCATACTTCTCTTGCTTCATCTCTTCTTCCTCTGTGAGGAGATTTTTAACACAGTCTAGTACAACATCAAAATTCATGTGGTTGAAGCACTAAGGAGGACTGATATTACATAACAGTTCAGTACTCTTTTCTTTGTTTCCAGAGAAATGTTTCTATTTCTTAATACTTTGCTTAGCTTTCGGAAGGCATCTTTGTTATCCCAATGCATTTTTGGATTTCAGTGTCGCACTTTCCAACTTCTATTAAAAAACACTTCCTAGATAATTAATTTTTTGTACTTGTTTGATTTTGGTATCACCAGTGGATAAAATATGTTGGTTAGATCCAGTAACTAGACCCAAAGAGTTGTGAGTTCAATACCAGGCCACAGTAGTGGGTAACCACAACTTGGAGAGTCAAGTTAAAAGAAAATAACTGAGACATCCATGAGAGACATGGTACGTGGAACTAGAACAATCTACCCCGGTGGTCAAAATAAAGTGTTCAGTTCGAAATTCCAATCACCTAAAGAAGTCTGGAGCATACAACGGCCAAAACGTGAATATGGCAATGAAGATGAGGATAACAGTTTGAATATTGTAAATAATGCAAGTAATCATAATAACTCATCTCAGAGATATAGACAAATCCTGAAGAAGGCTGGTGCGTACAACGGCCGAAACATTGTGAATATAGCAATGAAGATGAGGATAACAGTTTGAATAATGTAAATAATGCAAGTAATCATAATAACTCATCTCAGAGATATAGACAAATCCTGAAGAAGGTTGGTGCGTACAATGGCCGAAACGTTGTGAATATAGCAATGAAGATGAGGATAACAGTTTGAATAATGTAAATAATGCAGGTGATCATAATAACTCATCTCAGAGATATAGACAGATAATGGAGAATTTATTCTTATGAAATAATTTTTTTTTGTTTTTTTCAATGTGTTGGCAGAGAATCATTGAAATGTCAAAATGAATACATTTTCAAAGTTTTCTAATACATTCATCATATAATTAATTTACCGATAAGCAGCTATTTTAACAGGTCTCTAAAAAATCACTCTGACATTTCAATTAAGGATATTAGCAATAGAAGGAAGGAAAAGGTTCATGCCTTTTCTTTGTTGTGATTAGATTTTGAATCTGATTTGTAATTTATTAACAAAAAAGACAATTTGAAAAATGAGCAAATTAGATAGACAAGTATAAATAGAGAACAACTGGTGAACATAGGGGTAATTATGCTTAGCAAACCCAGTTGCTATTCAGGACATGGAGAACTGTACTGTGACTACTGCTATGCAGAGAGATATGGAAAACATAACAATGACATTTTTTAACTTTTTTCTAAGCTAAGACAAGAATTTCACTTTATACGGGGTGCAGCAGAAATACCTTCCACAAATACCTCCCTTAATAGTAAGATATTAGTGGCAATTGTGTCTGTATGTAGATAATGTCTTAGCAGATATTTTTGCCGCATCCTGTATTTGCAGTGAATGCCAACAGTAATGATTATTCAAAGGCAAATTAAGAAGTTTGAAATCCTCGCTAATTGAGATTTGTCAATATTCTGATCTATTCTGCTTTCTTCTTCATTCTAGTTTGGGAGGCAGTCCAATTCAGTTATTAATTTTAATGATGAAACTAATTCATGACTCATTTCATTTCATGCTTCAAGAATTGAATCTGTTTCCTTGTCAAGTGCTTGAGTTAAAGAGTTGAGTGTCTACAGTGAATCACAAAATATTGGCCCAATAAAAATCAATAACTTATGAGAATAATGTTCATGAAGAAAAAATGTAAAGATTTATATTGTCTGTATATTGAGTGAGACAATTTTTCCCTCCATTCTACCATTCATCCATGCTTAGAATATTGCTACCACATATGGTTCGGTGCACCTGCTATTTACTTTGAGATCCTTGATAAAATCCAAAGAATCAGCAATATTATTGGTCCTGATCTGGCAGCTCGGCTTCAGTCACTTTCCTACCACCGTCAGGTTGCCTTTCTGTGCCTATTCGATAAATATTTTCATGGTAATTGTTCAGATGAGCACTTCACTGTGGTACGTAGACTTTTTAATTTAAGCGCAGTACTAGACTGGCATTGAGATCTCATCAATTTACAGTTGAGCTGGCTAGATGTAACCATAAATTCTATTCTAACAGCTTCTTTTCTCACAATTCTCGCTTGTGGAACTCCCTTCCAGTGCCATGCTTTCCAACCAACTTTAATCTGCAAAAATGGAAATGCAGTGTCAATTGCTATCTACTCTCCGCCTGATTATACTTTCTTCTTCCCGCTCATTATTAATGTTTCTGTTCCTAATTCTTCCACATTTTGTAACCCATTGTATCTTAGTGGCTTTAATGTCTTAATGTCTTTAATGATGCTGATTAAAAAAAAAAAAAATAATAATACATATATATATATATATATATATATATATATAGTAGTAACAAATATGTTGGTTTAGAAGATTCTATTCAATACCTGGTTAAGGTGGTGGAGAACTTGGAGAGGGGAATTAAGCAGGAGTTAACTGATAACTGACATCCATTAGACATGGCACGTGGAACTAGAACAGTCTACCCCAATGAGCGAAATAAAGGGTTCAGTTCGACATTCCAACCACCTGAAGAAGTCCAGAGCGTACAACGGCCGAAACGTTGTGATAAACATGGCAACAAAGATGAGGACATTAGTCCGAATAATGTAAATAGTGTACATAATACCTCATCTCAGAAATATGGACAGATACTGAAAGGCCGAAATGTGATAAACATGGCGACAAAGATGAGGACATTAGTACAAATAATGTAAATAGTGTACATAATACCTCATCTCAGAAATATAGACAGTAACTTCAGCATTTCACCAAAATAGAGAAATAATTCCAAATTGCCAGAATGCTTAAAAATAAGTTGTATTATGAATACAAAGGAATTTCTAAAGAATAAAGGATTTTTTTATTATTCACAGATTTTATTGATTTAAATGTTACCAGAACCTACGTCACACAATTTCATATTTCAGACTTAACGTTAAACTTTCTGTTAACATAATATCAGTCAGCCAATAACTCTCACTCAAGCAATATTTCAAACAAACATACAACTTTCTATTTCAAACAATATATTGAAAGTTGTATTATAAATGCATGTCTACCTGACATAACTGTAAGAAGTGTAGAAATGAACAAAATTGCTTGTAAACAAACACAGAGAAATACACAGAATCAGTGAAAAGGCCGATGGTAATAATAACTTTAAGAGATAGAAAGGTCAATATAAATCAGGTACTTTTTCTTAACTCAAGATTTTAAATCAAGATTGTTTTAGGTGTTGCCATAGAAGGATATGGCTACACAACAAAGAAATTCAAATTCAACTTGCATTAGCAGGACTAACATTTCAGTCTGTAGTTGACTATTTTCACCAAGCAAAATGTTAGTCCTGCTAATGCAAGTTGAATTTGAATTTCTTTGTTGTGTAGCCATATCCTTCTATGGCAACACCTAAAACAATCTTGATTTAAATTGAGAGCCAGTCTACTGCAATTTCAAATATATAGAACTGCTATATAAAACACTATATTTTGATGGGATTCCATATAGAGTAAAAGGGGAAGTAATATTTATAATTGATGCAGAATGATAAATGTTAAAACAGTCTTTTTATTTTAGAAAAATAGGCTTCTCAAGTTCACTGTTATCACTTTTTGAGAATTGATGGATGGGGTTTTTATTTCTAAGCTTGTTTTTAGTAGTGTTAAGTCAACATTTTCATTATCTCATTACTTTCCCTTCTAGTTACAAGTACTGCCTGTTTTAGTTGTTGCGGCTGTTGGAAATCATGTGATTATTGTTCTTTGGTAAAGGTATTTGTGATTCTGTAACACCAGGGCCTGTTGAAGGGTTACCTTCTTTAAAACGTAAAGTGAAATATCCTAAAGTAAATGCTTAATTTCTGTTTATATTTTACCCCGGATTTAACCAATTGAAATTGAGGTGTGTCTTCAGTGCAGTACTTTGACTGAAATATTTGAAACTGCTTAATATTTGAAACTGCTTAATATTTGAAACTGCTTAATATTTGAAACTGCTTAATATTTGAAACTGTTTAATAACCTTTCAAACTTTGGCTTTCAAAAGTGACAGTTATTTCTGAAGAACATAAAAAATAACAATTTCCATTCCTTCAAAGTGACATCTCTTCTCAAATATCTTTTTCTCAACTTTCAAGAAAGATTCACCAATTTTGAATAAAACTATTGATATTTGTTGATACACAACCTTCTTGGCTTCAATCTTAAAATATTCAGTTTTTATCTGCATAACATTAAACAAGAAACACTAATTTGTTTATCATTAATGAAATAAAAGTAAGGTTATAAAATCTAATCCTGTGTAATGACTGAAGTCAAGATTCTATGCTAAAATTAAGTAGGACAACCATTATCAAAGGTGGGGGGGTCAGTTGTGCATATATTAGGAAATACAAGTCATTATTGTATATGTCAAAACAGTTTACATCTGATTCAGAATAATTAGATCTCATTGACTCTCATATGACGGAAGAGTCCACCATATATATGTTAATAAATATACATTTTTTTTTCCTCACCGGTAGCACGACTCTGAGTTTCATGTCCTATCCAATCTTCAGGTGCTGATTAGAGACTAATTGTTACATAATTTAAATTTTAATAAAATATCTGATTAATGCAATGTTGGCACAGGGTTTACTGGTTTAGTAAAAAAAATTACAATTTTGAATTTAAAATAAACCGGATATATATTTTATATTTAAAATAAATGCCGATTAATGGTTTTTATCATCAAATGACTTTAGTTAATGTAAGATACATGAATAGAATGGCATTTCCAAAATTTTCTGGAAAAATAAAGAATGGTGGTAATACACCCATAAATATGTAGGATATAATAGCTAAAACCAAACTTACAATGGGGAATGCAATAGATGTAATTTATGCCTTGTAGAAAAATTAGCTATCTTAAAACACTTAAATAACCCTAACTTATTAAACAACAGAAATGAATTGGTTATGTGTAGGCATAAAAATATCTGTTAAAATACATTGATCCAGATTAATTTCTACTGTAGATTATAACCTTTCCTTTTTTCTTTTCTTCTGCTTTTCATTATTTTTATAGTTATATGTATATTTAATACAAAATTTTAAAAAAGACATTAATTCCTGTTTATTTTAAATATAAAATATAAATACTGTTTATTTTAAATATAAAATATAAATACTGTTTATTTTAAATATAACATTTTTAATAAGACATACCATTTCTCATAACCTATTAAATTTTTAGGGGCACCACATGTACTGCAGCCATAGCCACAAATGTGTGTCTAGGGCAAGATAGCCTGACACGGCCTATCCCTCTTCAGGCTGGTCTTTTGAATCCCATTTTCCTTTTCTTAAATTGTTTGACACCACAATGTAGGAGAGCTTAGTCTGCCTTATTATTATTTGACCCATAGCTGGGAGAAGAAGAGATAGTCCTACCTTCCCCCTACATTTCCCATAACCTATTAAATTTTTAGGGGCACCACATGTACTGCAGCCATAGCCACAAATGTGTGTCTAGGGCAAGATAGCCTGACACGGCCTATCCCTCTTCAGGCTGGTCTTTTGAATCCCATTTTCCTTTTCTTAAATTGTTTGACACCACAATGTAGGAGAGCTTAGTCTGCCTTATTATTATTTGACCCATAGCTGGGAGGAGAAGAGATAGTCCTACCTTCCACAAGGTTATTTGTGTGATAGTTAATGTAACAACCTCGAGTGGAATTCAAATTCACCTTGTCGATTTCTCGTGTAGAATTGCTAACCATGAAATGACACACGCATCCATCACAAAATTGCAAGAATACTTAGAATTTGCTGCCAGACTAATTTCCATGACAAGTGATCACTTCGCTGGTAGATATTTTTAGTTTATTTTACTTTGTCTTCTTAGAGATAAAAAAAACGCTAATGATGTTTCCTACCATAAACACCTGCCAATAACGATCTCAGGGAAAGATTAATTACTCAAAAAATGAACCATAGTGTCTGCTTGTGTGGATTAGATGAGAAAAGACAGCATTGTTTATCGACTGCTAATGCTGTACATATGCGTACTTTATTTATGACTTCAAACATTGTTATAGTGGGCACTTCATATTTGAAATAGATGCCCTATTTTTATTAAACAGTGTGTATTACGTCTGGCAGTCTGCACATTTGAGAAATCTTGAGTTAAGAATACGTGCTCCCCAGGTTTGATCAAACTTATATCCCCCTTTGTAGGGGAAACCACCATATGATTCGGTGTGCTCTGCCACCCAGCCATGAAGAATATCACAGAAAGAAAATCTTTATTTACCCATTTTTTAAGGAAAGAACTTGATCAGATTATTTTTCTTGAAAGCCCATATCTGCTCATAGAAATATGCATGCATACATACACACACACACACACACACACACACTATATATATATATATATATTTTCTGTTTATATGTTATTTTATTAGATACAATTTATTTAAGTAAATGCTCTGTTTTTTTTAAATAAACAGTATTAATTACATTTACCAGCCTGAATGTTCGAGAAAATTTTGTAGAAAATATGTGCTTCTCTGACAGGAATTGAACCTGTAACCCAAATGGTAACCATCATTTGATCTGATGTTAACCATTCAGCCACAAAGAAGCGTCTGGTTAGGAAATTCTGAATTACTGTTTATAAACAACAAATCTTCAACAATCTTTCCTGAATGTTCATATCTGCTCACAAAACAGCACATCAGACCAAATGATGGTTCCCATTAGAGTTACAGGTTCAATTCCTGTCAGGCAAGCACATATTTTCTACAAAATTTTCTCGAACATTCAGGCTGATAAATTAAAAAAAAACAGTATATTTTCTTAAATAAATTGTATCTAATAAAATAACATATAAACAAAAAATATATTAAAGAATTGTTGGACTTAATCCATTTCATTATCTATACATACATACATATATATATATGAAAATGTGGAAAAGACAAAGCAAAATCCGAATATGTGAGTTTACTGTTTTTATTTTGTTTTTGTTTTTGTTATTCTGTCGACGTCAGACGTTTCGGTCAAATAGACCTTCTTCGGGACATGGTTAATGGAGACATATTTATATTAGATTTAAGTTAGATGAAGAGACGATGTATACAGGACTGGTCAGAAACAGAAAAACTGAAATTCTAAAGTCAGTGCTTTGTCTTTTCCACATTTTCATCATACCGTCGGATCTACATCCACACATTTGCTTACATATATATATATATATATATATATATATATATATATATATATATATATATATGTGTGTGTGTTTGTGTGTGTGTGTATGTGTGTGTGTGTGTGTGTGTGTGTGTGTATGTACGTTTAGTTATATCTGAAAAAATATATATATATGTATTTTTGATTATATCTGAAATTTTACACACACACACAGAGATACATATATATGATAAGACACCAGAAGTGTTGAAACAAAATGGCTATTTTTGTAGTGATTTTATAACATATTTATGTTATAATATTTAAATAATATTTAAATAAATAATTATGTATATATATATATATATATATATATATATATATATATATAGATATGTGTGTGTGTGTGTGTGTGTGTGTGTGATAAAAATTATTAGGAGGAATTGAGATAATCATAATTAAGTAATTAATCGAGTCTAGAAGAAACCTCAACAGAATGCAGAAAGCACTGGACGGGCGTTTCGTCCTATATTTGGGCCTCATCAGCAGTGCGCATCCACTACCAAAGTAGTAGATGCCTACTGGTGATGAGTCCCGAATATAGGATGAAATGGCCATCCAGTGCATTCTTCATTCAGTTGAGGCTTCTTCTAGACTCGATGAATTACTTAATTATGATATATACATACATACATATATATATATATATATATATATATATATATATATCTGTATATCTGTGTTTGTGTGTAAAATATAAGTATCTGTAAAAGGGCAATATGAATAAAGATATAAGTATCTGTAAAAGGGCAATATGAATAAAGACAAATTTCCCTTGATAAAGTCCATTAGAGGACAAAATGTGTGAGAATTTTTGGATATATGCCTCTGAACTTTTCTCACTGAGACAAGAAATAGAAAATTAAACATGACCTTTTTCTTCTGTGGAATTTTTTTTTCATATGTTACATTACTGAAGAGATCTAGTATTTGGGGCCTAGTTTTTTGCCCCAATTAGGGTTGTAGAGGGTTTGTATTAGATTTTTTTTTTTCAAGTCTCAGAGAAATTCTGATTTTTACATGTTTCTCATCAAACTTCTGTTTGATTAAAAGACCTAATATAAAACATATATTATTAGCTTTATCTATATTATTATTATTATTTTGACTGTTTTATCTCTCAAATTTCTTTCATCAGCTTACTTCATCTACATCTCATAGGAAGTATATGTGGACCATCTTTCTTTATATATATATATATATATATATATATACACAGTATTTACATTAGTCGAACTATTGTCCTCATCAATGTGGCCATATTTGTCACAACGTTTCGGCCGTTGTACGCTCCGGCCTTCTTCAGGTGGTTGGAATTTCGATCACTGGGGTAGACTGTTCTAGTTCCACGTGCCATGTTTGATGGATGTCAGTTACCAGTTATCTCCTGCTAATTTTCCCTCTGAAAATTCTCCACTGCCTTTATCGGGTATTGGACTCACACTCTTTGGGTCTGTCACTGGATCTAACCAACGCCTTTATCCACTGTGCCATGTGTCCTTGAGGAAATATATATATATATATATATATATATATATATATATATATTTCCTCAATTTTCCTATATATATATATAAGACCAAGTGTAAGGTAGGTTAATAGCAATGGCCATACAGTGCTGAAACATGATTGCATTCATGTAGCAATCTATTGTTTCTGGTATAATTGTTAATAAATCATATATATATATATATATATATATATATATATATATATATATATATATATATATATATATATATTTATTTATTTATTTATTTATATTATTAATTGAAGAATATCAAACTTCTAAAATCCCATAAGTAATAATTTTTATTTCATAAGAGCTCTAAAAAAGCAGCTCTCAATCTTCAAGACCTGCAAACAAATCACCTCCATCTTGAAGATTGAAAGCTGCTTTTTCTTAGAGCTCTCATAAAATAAAAATTATTACCTATGGGATTTAAAGTGTTTGATATTTTTTAATAAATAATAATTTTGCTCTGTCTTTTGACATAGAGCTCTCCCTGGATCTATATCCTCCTGGAAATTCCATATATGGATTAACATATTGTACCATTACTACATATATATATATATATATATATATAGAAAAGTGGATAGATGGCCTGACGATTGTGCTTAGCATGAAACAGACTGTTACTTCTGGATGGTGACGTCAGTATCAGCTTTTATATTTTCATATGCTCTATCCCTGATATGGGGCACTATATATGTATATATAAAATTATTTTTATTATTTCTTTTACACTGACAATGACTGGGTGTTTCATGGCATTTATCAAATTGGGATTTGAAAAGACAAACACTGGAAATGTGAAGTATAATAGTAACATGAAAAACCATTTAAAGATGTGAAAATAGAGATAGGATTAAATGAAATATCAATTTTGTATGTTCTGTCACATTAAGCATATATCATTTCAACCCAAGCAAGGCAATAAAGCCATTTAGGCACAAGGTGTTGCTGAGTGTGAAAGAATAAGAAAAGCAAAAACATTATTAAGTAGTGAAAACAATAAAAGAAGAGGAATCAAGAAGACAGAAGATAACAATAGACATTCCACATGAATCTTTGAAAATCAAATTTGGCTGTAAAGTGAGTTCCACAAGTGAGAAGTGTGAGATATGAAACTGTTAGAGTGACTCATTGCAACATTTGTTATATGCTGGTCACTTTTAACAGTGTGAATAAAATCTAAAAATCAGATTATTATTATTTTTTATTTTTTTTAAGGATTTCACCATATGGAAAGCAATAAAGCCACAAAGACATAAGGTCTGAAAGAAAAAGAAAACCATTATTAAGGAGCAAGAACAATAAAAGAGGAATCAAGATAATGAGAAATGGCTTGGTGAATTTGACAGATATGAAGGAATTTTAAAAGAACTGAATGTTTTTCATAATTTACCAGTTCTAAATAAAATGTATGTTGACTGATATCACTTATTGAATTTCATTTGCAATTTTATCTGTATTGATATCACAAGATATTATGGAAGCCCAAAATAGACAAAAATCAATACCATCAAGCAGAACAATAACCAAATAGAATTAATAAAGTTAATGAAGTACAAAGGAAAAGAATTAAGAAATGACTCTTCTAATCTTGGTGAATCTAATTCCACACGGGTATATATCTGCCTCAAAGCATAGTCTGCCGCAAATTCACCTTTGCTGCAAGTCTCCTTATCTGTTAACCACTAAAAGGATAATTCTAACTCAAAGCATAGTCTGCAGCAAATTCACCTTTGCTGCAAGTCTCCTTATCTGTTAACCACTAAAAGGATGCCTCTAACTCAAAGCATAGTCTGCAGCAAATTCACCTTTGCTGCAAGTCTCCTTATCTGTTAACCACTAAAAGGATGACTCTAACTCAAAGCATAGTCTGCAGCAAATTCACCTTTGCTGCAAGTCTCCTTATCTGTTAACCACTAAAAGGATAATTCTAACTCAAAGCATAGTCTGCAGCAAATTCACCTTTGCTGCAAGTCTCCTTATCTGTTAACCACTAAAAGGATAACTCTAACTCAAAGCATAGTCTGCAGCAAATTCACCTTTGCTGCAAGTCTCCTTATCTGTTAACCACTAAAAGGATAATTCTAACTCAAAGCATAGTCTGCAGCAAATTCACCTTTGCTGCAAGTCTCCTTATCTGTTAACCACTAAAAGGATGCCTCTAACTCAAAGCATAGTCTGCAGCAAATTCACCTTTGCTGCAAGTCTCCTTATCTGTTAACCACTAAAAGGATAACTCTAACTCAAAGCATAGTCTGCAGCAAATTCACCTTTGCTGCAAGTCTCCTTATCTGTTAACCACTAAAAGGATAATTCTAACTCAAAGCATAGTCTGCAGCAAATTCACCTTTGCTGCAAGTCTCCTTATCTGTTAACCACTAAAAGGATAACTCTAACTCAAAGCATAGTCTGCAGCAAATTCACTTTTACTACGAGACTCCTTATTAGTCAGATGTGATCACAGTGTGTTCGGGATTATCATGGTAACTCTCTAGCAGATGCTCCAATGATTTGGTTTGAAATTATATGAAGGTTGCAGGCTGTTGATGAGGAAGCAAATTTTTGTCACCAGTGATATGATTCAGATAGCTTCACTGAAAGTTGGTTACAATAACTGTAAACATACAAGATGGTGGGGGGGGGGCCAATGGCTTCCTGGCTTTCACCAACTGAACAAATCCATCCTCACATGTTTTGCTTCTCCTTAGTGCATTATGTTAGTGCAGGGTGTACAAAAAATTAGAGCAGATTCAAGATATCTTCATAAGAACCGAAGAAAGGAAAACTTTGAGTTTGGTTCTCAATAATTTGTTTTAGCCAATTAAGTTTCCTGGCCCAAACTAGTTATCTTTCTGATAGTAGGTAAGGTTGGTGTATGTCCAGTGTAGTGCAACGGATACAAGAAATCAGAGAGCAGAGTTCAAATTTTAGTCAGTTTCGTTAAATTTACTCACACTCAAATACCCTTGGGAAAGGTATGAATCACTCTTCTCCCCCTCTCCCTGTAATAGGTTCGATAACAGGACAGACTGGGTTGTATATCCTTGGTTGGCAACCAATTTACCATATACCATTTATATATATATATATATATATATATATATATATATATATATATCAAGATCTGGTATTATGAATCAAGCCATTTTATTAACACCAGCACTCAATGTTCAATACTAATATATATATATATATATATATATATATATGATGTTATATATTATGAAATGGACTAAGCCCGACAATTATTTTTAGTTTATTGTTTTTATGTTATTTTTATAGATACAAATACCATGGTATAGCACATCAGGCTATATGACAGTTCTGTATAGGATACAGGTTCAATTCCTGTTGGAGGACACATATTTTCTTTGAAATTTCTTAGACATTCAAGCTGGTAAATGTTGTTAATATTAAAAACTGCATTTACTTTAAATATTTGTATCTATAAAAATAACATAAAAAACAATAAATATTAAAATATATGTGTGTGTGTGTGTGTATACATATATATATATATATATATATATATATATATATATATATATATATATATATATATAGCATAATGAGAAGCCACGTATACTTTCTTGATATGTATATAATATGGATAAAACAACTGAAAAATTGCAAATTAAAAGAAAAAAATTGGGTGTTTTTTGTGAAAGTATTTATTTATATGTTTTATATATATATTTGATATTTCAGATTGCCTCGATTTCTGAGGAAGGATCGAGGCGATCTGAAATATCAAATATAAATATATAAAAACATATAAATAAATACTTTCACAAAAAACACCCAATTTTTTTCTTTTAATTTGCAACTTTTCAGTTGTTTTATCCATATTATATATATATATACATATATATATATATTATAAATTAATTGATTTAAAATATGTTTTTTTCGCTACACAATGATACCATGTTTCAGAAATGGAAGCTAAAGCCCCTGAATTTAATTTTGTTATTAAACCAAAGACATTAGTTCCATTTCCTCGTCAAGCGAATTTTGGAGTAACTTTTTTTTTTCTTTTTTTTAAAAAAGAAAAAAAAAAAAGAAAAGTTACTCCAAAATTCGCTTGATGAGGAAATGGTAACTTTTTTTTTTTCTTTTTTTTAAAAAAGAAAAAAAAAAAAGTTACTCCAAAATTCGCTTGACGAGGAAATGGAACTAATGTCTTTGGTTTAATAACAAAATTAAATTTAGGGGCTTTAGCTTCCATTTCTGAAACATGGTATCACTGTGTAGCGAAAAAACCATATTTTAAATCTATTAATTTATAATATTAATGCTCTGTAAATTTACATTGAGCCCTATTGTGTAAAAATAAAAATATCTATAAGAACACTGGATTTTATATCTTACTGTTCTCTCTTTTTATTTATATATACATATATATATATATATATATATATATATATATATATATATATATATATATATATATATATGTATGTATACATATATATATATATTGTATATATTTTGGCAGCACATTTTCATTAAGGCATGTCTCATTAAATAATTTAGACAAGTTTATATCTAGGTTTTAACTAATAATTTTAAATAGTTTTTAATTTTTAGACATTTCAATAATTTAGTACCTCACTTGACGTTTGCACATGTTTCTATATTAAATTTTTAGATTGTACAGTACATAATCTTAGCATTTTTCACTTCACTTGTAAAAATTTAATTTTCAGATGAACACAACAATTTTGTCATAGAAAAATGATGAATTCAACAATATTTTGTCTTAGAAAAACAAAACTCTGATGATGGCATTGTGCTAATTTTGAAAGTACTCAGAATAAAATAAATATACATCAACATGGTAATTTTCTTTCTTACTTTGATAAGGATACTAGGAAACTTGTCTGTCATTACGAGAGAATCATATTAAAAATAAGTGGGCAAAACTTGTCTTCATTATTTAATAAGACATGTCTTACACACACACACGTATTGATATTTATACATGTATTCCTTCATATATATATTCAAACACGTTTCATTGAATAATATAGATATATGGTCTACTTATTTTTATACTGACCATTTACAGTTGTTTGATCAGTTTCTTGATGTTGATTTGTTTGTTTTGTTTTGTTTTGTTTTATGGCATATCAACCTCAAAGGGTAATTTAATGCCGATGGCTTTTTTGTTTTTAATATTGTTTTGTTAGAAAACCATTTCTGTTTCTCCTTTTTTTCCTTTTAAACGTATAACTTTCTTTTAAATTTTCTGATAGAGACCGATTTTCTTGAAATACGAAAAAATGATTTGGGGGCTGTTTTTTTCCAATATATCTTTAATATTTTTTCTTTGTAGAGATTTTTTCTTGTTTCTGTGAAATCAATGCAGTCTGTTAGAATGTGTTTAATTGTGAATGGGGTTTGACATGGTATACAGAAAGGTTGATTTCTTTTCAGGAGATATGAGTGGGTTAAAAATGTATGGCCTATTCTTATTCTTGCAAGTGTAAATTCTTCTTTTCTGTTTAGCTTGGTATTATGTTCCTGTTTTTTTCATTTTTGGCATGATTTCGTATAGTTTGTTTTGGGGGAAATCCATTCCAGTAAGTTTGCTTGATGTTGAGATGAAATTCAAGGAAGGTGCAGTAGTTTTCATTTAGACACAGTACTTTCTACCTTTTCTAAGGTCATCTTCAACCAACATTCATCAAAATTTATCATGAATATAACAACATATTAAAGTACATATAACATTTAATGCCTTTTCACATTTGTACCAATTCCCGTTCAGTTCCCTTATATGGAAATGCTTGTTTTGTAAAAAAATTCCATAACTACAACATATAAATTTAAAATTCTAAAATAACAGAGTGCATTCACATGTTTTTGAAAATCACTGCACAACAGAATGCAGATTTTATAACAGTTACAGTTTGTCTTTTTAATTTACCCCTGAAGATGATCTTTGAAAAGGTTGAAAGTACTTAAGTTAAAAAAAAAGTATGGTGCCTTCCTTGATGAATTTCATCTTCACATGAAGAAACTGATTAAACAACTGGAAAGGATCAGTATAGAAATAAGTAGACACAATATGTCTATATTATTCAATGAAATATGTATATATAGATCCACCTTAAGGAACATTATTTTAGACTGATTTGTTGCTATATTCGTAATAAATTTTGTTGAGTATTGGTTGATTGATTTTGATATAGAGGGCCTCAAGAATTTGAAGTTTTTGTTTATTATTTTCAAGGTGTAGTATATTTTTAAAAATCACGATCATAACAGAATGAAGATTTTATCGCACTTAGAATAAGTTTGTCTTTGTAATTTACCACTGAAGATGATCTTGAAAACAATTGAAAGTACTTGTGTTAAGAACAAAAACTACAGCACCTTCTTTGACAAATTTCATCTTAACATCAAAAAAACTGATTAGACAACTGGAAAGGATCAGTATACAAATAAATAGACATAATATGTCTATATTATTCGATGAAGCATATTTGAATGACGATATGCTTGCCTAAATATACATATGTATATATCTGAAGAACAAAAAGGTTTTATCAAGGATGAAATTTAGAATTTTGTTGTAAAAGGTATATTTTGCAAAACCTTGTCCATTCTTTGCTATTCACTTTTCAATAAGTTTGTGGCAGTTTATATGAATCTTCATGAAAATTAAACCCTCCACACTTGTCATGCTTTGCTCATTTTTCTTGCTTTTTTGTCACTCTTAATAATTACCTTTTTTGAAAACATTAAAAATTTACCATCTATAAATTTTGTATTCAATTTTGTTGGTGAATTTAATATTTTTGAATGCTTTTCCAATCTTAATATTTTCAAATAAAATATTCATCATCTAAAACAATGATTATATAGACATCAGTTACATTCATTTAAAGTAAAAAAAAAAAAGAAATCATGAAAATTGCAAATTCTTTAAAAATCCGTGTCAGAATTCATCGGAAACTTTGACAAGATAAGTATGTAGAACTAACTTTTTAATGTCATGTTCAATTCTATTCTGAATGAACACAAGTGTAGCACCTTAGTGGCTGTGAGCAGTCATGTCAGTAATTTTGATTTCTAAGACGAAATTCAGAAATTCATGGCTTCAAAATTGAGGAAATGAAAGGAAATGAGAAAAAAAAATAGTAATCGTATTTTCTACCTGAAAATAACTGACATACAGAAACAAAAGACGTTAGAGTTTCTGTAAAATCATGAAAAAGAAAATGAAAATAATAACAATAGAATAAACGGGGAAAAATAGATGCAACTTTTTTGTTCTGTTTTTTGGTGTGTGTGTGGCGGGGTGGGGGAGTAGATGCTAAACTGCCAGATTTACCATTCTATTTTGTTTGACTTTGAGCAACTTTTAACATAAAGATAGAAGATGATTTTCAGATGAGTGAGAATGTGTTTTGATATATATATATATATATATATATATATTTATTTATTTATTTATTTCAATTCTGGCTACTGAGTAGTTAAATATCATTTCCCTCTGCACGTATAGGTATGTTTGCATGTATGTGTGTGTGATTTTCAGTAGATTCATTGGCAGGACTATTTTTGATTTTTAAGCTGACATCAAAACTGTTTACCATGAAATTGTTTTTTGTCTTTCTCTCTTGTTTTGTTAGCAAAATAATATTTTAGATTAAATAAGAAAATCATTTTTTTTCCTGAATGAGAAATATTTATTAGGAATTAAACAATAATTATTCTTTCCTTCAATTTTTTTCTTTCCTTTTAGTTTCCTCTGATTTCCATTATCCTCTTCCTCTTTCTTTCTTTCTTTCTTTTTTCCTTTATGCAGCAAGGTTTTGTGAGAAATCTTTGAGACTCAAATAACTAACTCTTTGTTATCACTCTGTCTCTCTCCCTTTCTCTTTCCTTATCTCTTCCCTTTTCTTTCTCTCTTTTTCCCTCGCTCTCTCTTTCCCTTTCTTTCTCTCTCTTCCTCTTCCTCACTCTTTCTCTCTCTTCCTCTTCCTCACTCTTTCTCTCCTTTTCTCTCCTTCTCTCCCTCTCTCCTTCTCTACCTTTCTCTCCTTCTCTCCATTTCTCTGTTTCTATCCCTTTCCCAATTTCCTCCTCCATTTCTTTTTCTATTGATATCTCTCATTTCTCCTTTCTCCTTACCTTCTCTCTCTTTATTTCCCTTTCTCTTTCCCTTTCCCTTTCCCACCCTTTCTCTTTCCCCTATCCCTCCCTTTCTCTTTCCCCTATCTCTCCCTTTCTCTTTCCTCTACCCCTCCCTTTCTCTTTCCCCTATCCCTGTCTCTTTCCCCTTTTCACTCTTTCACTCTCTGTCTCTTTCACTCACTCTCTCTTTCACTCTTTCTTTCACTCTCTCTCTCTCTTTCCCCTTGTATTTTTTTCTTGCTATCTTTCCCTTTCCCTCTCTTTTCCCTTTCTCTTTCCCTCTCTTTAACCTTTCCCTTTCTTTACCCTGTCTCTTTTCCTTTTCCATTTCTTTGTCTCTATTGTTAACCTCCATCTTTATTTTCTTCATCCTCCATCTAAACTGTTACCTTCACCGCAGCTTCAATTTTTATTTTTATTTTTCTTCTCTGCTAATCTTTATACTTTTTCTTTGTTTTTCCTTTCTTTCTTTTTCTCAGTCATGTCTTTCCTTCCTTCTCCCGCTTTCTTTTCTTCTCTCTTTTCCTCCATTATCACATTCTTGTTCTTTCTTCTTTCTTCCATCTACTTTTTTCATTCATACTCTGCTTTTTTTTTTTACCTTTTTTCTTCCTCTTTTGTCACTGTCTCTTTTTTTCTTTATTCTTTATGCTCCATTTTATTTCCCCTTCTTGGTCTTCTTTATCCTTTTTTTTCTTGCTGTAACTTATTCTTATCTTTTCTTGTTTCTTTCTTTTTTCCTTTTCTGTCACTTTCTTGATTTTCTTTTTTTTTTCCTCCTATAATTTTCCTTTCTCTCTCTTTCTTTCTTTTTTTCTTCCTCATCAATGTCTTGCTTTCTCCCCTCCTTTTTTCTTTCACCCGACTTCTTTATTCTTATCTTTCCTCTTCAAAAGAATCCTCCAACTACTCCTCTCTTTTTGTCTTTCTTTCTTCCTTTTTATTCGTCTTCATTTTAGACCAAAATTATTCTGCAAACTTTGAGTTAAAGGCACAACCCCAAAATTAGGTCGAATGGAAATCGTAAGATTTTGAAAGTTTCTCTTTAAATTTAAAATTCATATTTCTCATTTAAGCTTAGGAAATTCACTTGAAATCAAAACCCGGTTCTAAGGTTACCCCAATTTCTGCATAAGATAAAAATCTAATAGAATAAGAATTTGATAGTTCCTTTTTCTAAATATTAGCAATACAGATGGCTGCTTCTAAGACATACCTTTTCTTTGTTATAATATTTCAAGTTGAATTTTATATAAAGCACCACTTCTGTGTTAAGCTCTTCACTTGATATTAATGCTGCTAAGAAAGTTGGTTCATTTTTTTTGTTTTTTTTCCTCCAGAATCGATCTTACATATCTATAAGTCTACCATTCACCCATGCTTAGAATATTGCTGCCACAAATGGCCTGCTGCTCCTGCTATTTACCTTGAGCTCCTTAATAAAATCCAAAGAATCAGCAATATTATTGGTCCTGATCTGGCAGCTAGGCTTCAGTCACTTTCCCACTGCCATAAGATTGCCTCACTGTGTTTTTTCTATAAATACTTTCATGGTAATTGTTCAGATGATCTCTTCGCCATGGTACCTAGACTTTATGAATTTAATATCAGTACTAGATTGGCATCGAGATCTCATCAATTTACAGTTGGGCTGGCTAGATATAACCATAAATTCTATGCTAACAGTTTCTTTTCTCGCACTTCTCGCTTGTGGAACTCCTTTCTGTATATATATATGTATATATATATATACGCAGAAATATAGTCTTAACGTGTGCTATATTTATGGGGTAAAGTGCTCAATATCAGAGATAGAGCGTGATTGCACTAGCATGAAACAGACTGTCGCCTCTAAGTGCTGACTTCCATGTCCACTTTTATATTTATATATATATATATATATGTGTGTGTGTGTGTGTGTGTGTGTGTGTGTGTGTATCTATGTATATATATATATATATATGTATGTATGTGTATATATGTGTATGTGTATATCTATGTATGTATATATATGTGTATATATATATATATATGTATGTATATATATATGTATATATGTATGTGTATATATGTATGTGTTTGTACATATATATGTGTGTGTATATATATATATATATATATATATATATATATATATATATATATATATTTTAAGTATAATCATTATCAGTTCTACCACCAGGTGTGACCATAGGGTTGCTGAGCATTTGAACAACACTTCTTTCCACGTATCTGGGGGTGAAAGACAAAGAGGTATTCATTCATGCATATAATGTCTTGGGTAAGTATACCTGGTAGAGCTCACTCCTCACCAGCTCAAACCACAGCCGACGTCCTTCAACTTGAAGTTTCCCCTTGGTCATGGAAGTGTGACCATTGATTCCATTGGGAGATGCATTCCAAATGCTTGCCAGAGTATTACAAGAGAGGAGGATTTTATTGGTAACAAAGAAAAGAGTAATTTATATCTCCCCTGCTCTTTCATATGCATATATAATTCCATCAACAAAAACATTACTTTAGTTTGATGAAGTCCTTCTAGGCGTTATGTCCAACAGAATATTTTCCACTTTGTCTTTGATTTGCCTAATATTGCTCTGATATATAGAAATTTATAGCTCACATTCTTATATATATATATATATATATATATATATATATATATATATATATATATATATATATAGCTCACATTCTTATATATATATATATATATATATATATATATATATATATAAAGAGACAAGATGATAAACTATACTTAGCCCTAAGTATAATTTTCCTTCTTTTTATTCATTTTGTCTCTTCTATAAATACTCAATCTGAGAATATTTACACACACACACACAAATATATATATATATATATATATATATATATATATATATATATATATATATATATATATACACACAATACAGATCAAAAGTTTGAAGCCCCAGAATTAGTATAGGATGAACTTGACAGAAGAGTGAAAAAAATGAAAAAGATATTATACTTTGAGAAACTTTTGCAATGCATTCCAAAAATCTTTGATGCAATAATCAAGGCTAAAGGAGGATATTTTTACAAGAGCAAAATTTAATCATAAAACGCGTTTTTTCTTTTGTCATAATAATATTTACAATAAATCCTGTTTCACTTTTTTTAACCATAGATAATAATTTTCTCTTATTTAAATTACAAAATAACTACTTTTTATGCCCAATTAAAAAAAATTTCTAGGGGTAGCCTCAAACTTTGGAACTGTATAAAGTATATATATATATATATATATACTACAGTTCAAAAGTTTGAGGCCACTCCTGATAATTTTGAAAAATATATAACTCTGTAACTTTATTTGATATTTATTTGTTATTGTTCCCCACTAATAGAAGTAGACAGGTTCGTTGAAGACTTTCTACAGAACAAAACACATTGCATAGAACCTTTTCACTTTGTTATTTATTTATCATATTCTCCCCTACTGTTGACATAAAATTACCACATTTTTGAAAAAAGCATTTGCAAGAAAATTGCTTTTTTTTATTTGCCAGTTCCTCATAACAATCGACCTACAATAAAAGTTAAAAATTTAGAAAATTTGAATATTTTCAATAAAAACTCAAAACTAAGCATTTGGCTATTTTAATTTTTTTTGTTTTGTTTAATTTTTTATCTATAGTCAAAAATAAAAATTTGAATAAATTAGAAATGAAAGATAATGTCTTGTAGATGAATAGATAAATTTAAAACAATAAAATGCCTTTGTCTATTTTTATTCATTTTTTCTATTTCATCTTCTTTCTGTTTTGTGACATTGGAAATGCATTAGCATCTGTCATGAGTAGTTTCAGTTTAAAAGCAAAGGCCAAGTTTCAAATCTTGAATTTAATGACAAACAGAACAGCCCTTTCCTCCAGTAAAAGACTAATATCAAATATTCTTTTTGTTAAGAGAAAAAAGTGACTCAAAATGACTCGTCATTTTGGAAACTGTGGTGCAGATGCTGAGACTGAGATGGACAGAACGCATGAGCAATGGGAGAAAGAAAGACACTCAGACATAAAATCCACTGAAATTTCTGATATATAATATGAGGAAGAAAGACTTGAAGAATTTAATACTCACAGGTAGTATTGAGTGAAGGATAGGTAAAGGAAAACAGTTTATAAGTTTGTAAATAGATGACCGAACACGGAAAAAGGAGCAATACGAGAACGGACATCTTAAAAATGTTAATACTCATAGGATGTATTAATGGAAGGAGATGTTAAAGGTCAACAGTGACCAATTTACCTAATATGAGGGATAGTAAAGAGACTTGTAATTTCTGGGGCACATTATGAGAAAGTTTTGTTTGGGAAGTATTGAGGGAAGGACAGGTAACAGGGAATCAGGAAGAATCTTACATTATGTATGGTAGAGGATGAACAAAGGGGATAGTCAGATGCAGTTCAGAGCTACAAGAGACAGAAAGTTGTGGAAAGACTTAACTGTCTATGTTCCGAAGGGACACAGCACATAACAGAAGTATATCCATAGTTCTTGATTAAGAACTGTTTTTGTTGTGGCCAGAGGTTGGTCAATAGTAGCCACTCACTTTATGTTGTGGAGTTTTTTCGACAATGGAACATGTAGTCGGACTAAATGCATCCTAAATGGGGTAAACGTACAGAAACGTTAGGAACTTGTAAATAAGTGTTACGCAGAGTAATCGAGTTGTGGTCGCTGATAACTTACTCCTCCCTCGACTACCTACTGACTCCTACTTATAATAGGTGGGAGTGTCTATTATCTAGACAAGGTGTCTCTCACTATAACACTTTATAAGAAAGCAAGCAGCATTGGTTACCACTAGTAGGGAGATAAATTATCGGGTGCTATGTAAAGAATTAGTTAGGGCTGGAATTAAGTAGTTGGCAACAGATAGAGAGGTAGGCAAAACAATGACAGAAAGAAAAGGCACAAGGAACAAGGTGAGCTTGATTTTTTTTTTCCTTTTACAAAATAAATGAAGAAAGAACATTAATTTTTGTATCAAATGGTATAGCACATAAATGCTGATGAAGGTAGAAACTGCACAAAGATAGAAAGTATGAAATGCTTGCTCAAGATCTGGAGAGCTAATTCCAATCCAAAGACAATGAACAGATTTACACTATCTTCCCTGTGAATTTCAAAATTACTTGAAAATAAAAGATACAAGTGTGAAATACACACCCTGGGCACTAAACAGTAGAAGCCTGTAATTCCCCCACTAGGTATTGCTTAACAATCAGTTTTCACTCCAGTATAAACACCAAGGATAATAAATCAACTCAGCTGACTGCACAAATCATACGCACGATGAAAATCTTTGTTTACTTATTGTACATTCATATCAGAGATTGTGTTATGAATATGAGATGAGATGGAAGGAAGGGAAGATTATGGAGATAGATAATGATTAACTCTTGTTGACCTGAGGTTAAGAATGCTGAGTTCAGGGAATTCTCCATGTGGGAAATTTTTTCAACAAAATAGCATTTTCTGGGAAAAAAAAAAAGCTGTGGAGCACTTTCTCCTTACATTTGGAATATGGGGAAAATTTGGGTGATTTGATTCTATGGAGGTAGCATGATGTGCCTTAGTTGTAAAAGTCTAATCATTTGCCACTGAAATAATAATAGCAATAAAAATGCAAAGTTGTTCCAGTTAACCATTAACAACATCAAGTATGAATATGTTCAGAAATTTTTTTTTTTTTTACAGTGATGTAAGGCTGAGGAGCCACTCGAGTTAGAGTGTTACAGTGTAAGAGGCACAGTTTATACTGATATATTGGGAGATAATGGTTAACCCTAGATTCTAATGATCGAGAAAAAATCCTTTTGGGAGTCGGTTCCGCAGAGCAATGGTTTGCAGGAAGAAGCTGCTCAAATGGAACTTACACAGATGGAATGAGGGTGGTTTTTTACAATGTGCCTAGCATGGCAGATCTTAAACTTTGAAGTTTAGAACTGATGAAACTAAAGAATGTAGTTCATCCGAGCACTTTTCATGAAAAGAGCAACAGAACAGTGAGTAGTTTGTGATACTTTGTCAACCCCAAGGACGCAGAGATGCTTTTGGACTCTATTCAGATTGGAAATTAAGGACTGGGCAGCTCCTGTCCATACATGGCAGTAGTACTCCATTCCTGGCCTGATCTGGTCCTTTTAAAGGTAAAAAATAGCTCGAGTAGTCAGGTACTTATTGGAGCGATACAGGGAACCATCCATTTTTCCAGCATGTTAATCATGAGAGCAAGTTGAATCCCTTGATAATTGATTCTTGCCAAAATTAGGTGATTGGGTTTCTTTGAACAGGAATATCTCAGTTGCCAATGGCAGAAGTAAGTCTTCTTCTATCAGGTTGAAATTCCTGCAATTACATTTCTGTCAGCTGCCTGCTCGTGGCATCAGCATATCTCACAGAGAATGCTAATCAGTTTTCTCGTAATTTGTTCTTTTCTTCAGTCGATGACTTCTCATGTTCCTTTTTATTCATTTATATCTTATCCTGTTGCTTCTTCTTTCACTCTTCATATTCTCTATTTCTCCTCATATTCCACCTTCTTCTTTTTCATTCACTTACGCTTCCTTTTTATTGTACTTATATTCTCCTCCTCCTCCTCCTCCTTTTCTTACAGATTTATATATACCTACTTTTTTACCAATCACACTCTCCCCTTTTTTCTTTTTTCTCCCCTTTTTCTTTTTTCTCCCCTTTTTCTTTTTCTCCCCTTTTTCTTTTTTTCTCCTTTTTCTTTTTTCTCCTTTTTTCTTTTCTCACCTTTTTCTTTTTTCTCCTTTTTTCTCCTCTTTTTCTCCTCTTTTTCTTTCCTCTTCCTCTTCTTCTCTCCTCTTTCTCCTCTTTTTCTTTTTTCCCCTCTTCTTCTTTTTCTCTCCTCTTTTTCTCTTTTTCTCCTCTTTTTCTTTTTCTCTTTTTTCTCCTCTTTTTCTTTTTTCTCCTCTTTTTCTTTTTTCTCCTCTTTTTCTTTTTCTCTTATTTCTCCTCTTTTTCTTTTTTCGCCTCTTTTTCTTTTTCTCTTTTTTCTCCTCTTTTTCTTTTTTCTCCTCTTTTTCTTTTTCTCTTTTTTCTCCTTCTTCTTCTCCTTCTTTTCTTCCTCCTCCTCCATCATCTCCTTTTCTTACATATTTATATACAATAATTTCCCTTCCCTTTTTCTTTTCCTCCTCTCCTTCCACCTTCCTTAGATATATTCCCTATTTTCCCTTCCTTTGACACTCTCCTTTTTCTCCTCCTTCTTCCCCTCCTTCCTTATATATTCATATGCCACTACTTTTCCTACCTTTTGACATTTTTCTGTTCCTCCTCCTCCTTTTACTCCCTCCTACCTCTCTGTATTCTTCTGTTTTCCTTTTCCACTTCTTTATCTTCATAGTTGTACAAATTTATTTGTGTATTCCCATTGGACATCTTTGCAACAAACATTGTGCTAGAATATAGGTGGGAAATGTATGCAAGCATGTGTACACAGAAGCAAACACATGCACAAACAAACACACAAGCACACACACATGCATACACACAAGTCACTCCAAAAGTAATGACTATTATTTTTTTATATAGTGAAATGACAGAAGTTGAAATTTACTCCAACAATCCAAAATTTTGTTTGCATTATTATAGATGGCAATTGAACAACATTCTGGCAAAATAGAGACTGACATGAAAGATGTGTCACAGAATTTCTCCATTGTCACAGAATTTCTCCATGCATTGATATTCAACACTTACACAACATTTACAGAGGTAATGTTTCAGCTGTAGTTATGGTGACACAAATCCCATAAGTGCTCATAAAAGATGAACTATGTAAACATTTCCTATAAAACTCAACAGAGTTGTGAAAAGTGTTAAAACAGTATTTTGTCACTGAAAACTTGCTGTATCCAGAGATGTTATCATGCTCATGGATTTCTCTTTGAAATAAATGACACATTACTTTCATAGCATCCTGTTGTGGCCAGAAGCTGGTTGATAGTAGCCACTCACTTTGAGGAAGCAAGAACCACTGGCCACTACTAGTGAGGAGAGAAAGTATATGCTGCTATTTTAGGGGTTCACTTTGTTAATGAAAAGGTCACCAGTTAGTTGAGGCTGAAATTAGGTGGCTGGCAACTGACAAATAGAGAGAGAGAGAGAAAGTGCAAAGCAATGAGAAAAAAAGAAAAGGCAAAATGAACAAGGCGAGCATGTTTTTCTTTCCAAAATAAGGAAAGAATATGACAGAGTTTAACAAAGAATAAGGGCTTATTCAATGAAAGTTAATTTGTGTATTTGATAGTCTTGTGTATAGAGAAATGTTTGTAAAAAGTGTTTGTGAAATTGGTCTTAGCATGTTTACTCCATTTGTTAAATGTAAGAATGTGTTCCAAGAGTTTTTCTCCATGAATGTTGGGGATTGTGTGCTACAGTAAATTTGGGAGCACTGATTCCCCTGTAGAGCCCAATGGAAAGGAAATATTTTCTTATAGTTCTCTACAATTTGAATTTGGCACCATTGATTGAATAACGTCACAAGGATGCTTACTTGAAAGGTCGGAAAGTGTGGAGGAATTGGTCATGATTAAGTGTAATTGACAAAATTCTCAAACAATGAGAAAAGGAAGAAAAAGAGCGGAGGGTAAAATAATCTAAAACAAACAACAGATATTCAAGACAAAACGAGAGAAAGCAACAGTAATAAGGCAGAATGTTCACAAAGTAAAAATTGGGATACAGGCAAGTTGGCGTAGCATTCTGACTCCAAGACAAAAAAGAACAAAAATATGGGTGATGAGACCAAGAACTATCCATTTTTATTGATTAGAAAGAAATCCCAGCAGGCATCTGTAGGATTTGTGGATATATTTGGGGAGGGAGATCGTCTTAGCTGTCATTTCAATGACATTTGAAATAACATTTTTTTTAAAATAACAATTTTTTTAAAACCATATTTTTTTTTAAAATCACTTTTTTTAAAAATCACATTTTTTTTAAATCACATTTTTTTTTTTAAATCACATTTTTTTTTAAAATTACATCTTTTTAGAAATCACATTTATTTGGTGTGGGTGCATTTTATTTCCTTTTATATATATAACTATATATATATATGTATATATATATATATATATATATATATATATATATATATAGATAGATAGATAGATAGATAGATAATATATACATACATATATATATATATATATATATATAAATATATATATATATATATTTATATATATAATTATATATGTAAATATATATATATATATATAAATATATATATATACATATATATATATATATATATATATATATATATATATATATATATATATATATATATATATATATATATATATATATCGTTAGGTGTCAGTAAAGTAACAGAGCTATTAAGTATATATTAATAAATATACATAATACCTCACTCCGACAGCACATGCACCACCCAGTCTTCCGTACCTCTCTATGCCTTTTCTATAAATACTTTCATGCAAAATGTTTGGATGCATTCACATTTTTTTTTTAAATTACATCTTTTTAAAAATCACATTTATTTGGTGTGGGTGCATTTTATTTCCTTTTATATATATCACTATATATATATATATAGATAGATAGATAATATATATATATATATATATATATATATATATATATGTATATATAGATAGATAATATATATATATATATATATATGTATATATAAAAATATATATATATATATATATGTGTATATATAAAAATATATATATATATTATAAATTAATTGATTTAAAATATGTTTTTTTTCGCTACACATTGATAACCATGTTTCAGAAATGGAAGCTAAAGCCCTTGAATCTAATTTTGTTATTAAACCAAAGACATTATAATATTAATGCTCTGTAAATTTACATTGAGCACTATTGTGTAAAAATAAAAATATCTATAAGAACACCAGATTTTATATCTTACTGTTCTTTCTTTTTATTTATATATACATATATATATATATATATATATATATATATAGAGGGAGAGAGAGAGAGAGAGATAGAGAGAGAGAGTGAGAGAGAGAGATATTTTAATCACAAAAGAGTAAAAAACATGGGATGGGTTAAAGTTCAGGATTGTACTCCATTTAGAGCATTAAAAGATTTCTTTAATTATATTCTACTGATAGGCTTTGTAAATAAATCAGCAACGTTCTGGTCTGATGGGATATAGTCAAACTTTACTTAGCACTTCATTACTTCTAAAGTGGTACTTAATGTCCACATGTTTTGAACATTGGTAGTAGATAGGGTTTTAGCCAAAGTTATGCTGCCTTGATTGTCACAATCGATAGTGACTTTCTCATTTTCATTTGAGTTATTGTTTAATAATTGGATAAGGAATTTTGTTTCTTGTAATACAGTTGCTAATTCCTCGTATTCTGCTTTTCATGTCGACAATGGTACTCTAAGTTGTTTGCTTGTTTTCTGAAAAGTCATAGAACTGTTTGACGATAATTGAAAACCATACCTTGTGATGCTGCAGCAATCTTTTGATTTTCCCCAATCAACTATAGGAGAATGGAAAAACATTCTTCAAAAATTCCAGAAAGGAACAAGTCACTATATCCCGACTACGTATTAGTCACACAAAACTAACAAACTTCTTTTTACTTAAACATGAAAACCAGGCAGAATGCGTAACATGTTAAACACCCTTTACTGTTAAACACATTCTAAGAAGATGTGGTAATTTTGTCGTTATCAGACAACACATTTAAAACACAAATAACATGAGAGATCTCTTCAAAAATGACAGTGTAGGTGACATTTTGTCCTTCCTGAAAACATTAAAATTATACCAAAAAATATAACAGTAAACTTGAACTTTACCCTAGAAACATATCCCTCAAAGTGGTCCCCAATCCATTTAGCTATAAACAATTGCAGACAACTTACTGTCAAAATCAAGAAAAATCCTTGAAAAAACATAATAGATTTGACCATCCCACACGCTTTACCTCTTGTTATAAAATAACCCCAAAAGGGTTGACATGCTGTTAAAACCAATTGATCAATCCCCAATCAACATCACAAAAGCCTTTTAAACTTAAGGACTTTTCTAGATTTATTAAACACTAGACTGAGTGTTTTTGTGCTTTTTAAATAGCACCGGACTTGTTTAGCTTTTATCAAGCGATCCATGGTTGGTCTTGCTGAATATTGCAATAATTGGTTTCCACAGCATGACATATATCTGAACAAGTTGCAGTCATAAGGCTATCAAGTATTTCTCAGTAATATTTTTCATCGACTGGTTCAACATTGCTTTCATCCAGCATATTGATAACTGTTTCACAAGGCGTTGATTGAGGTTTTAAAATTTTCCATTCCAAATTTGGCTAGAAACTTTTCTATATGTCTTGTTTGATTTTCTTTTTCGATTTTTTTGTTTAAGCAATTAACTCCAAGCAAGGTGGGAGTGCCACTAGTATGCAAAGGGTTACAGAGAGTATAATTAAGGGAAAAGACTGTATGGGGGCGTGAGGAAAGGATAAAAAGAAGAACAGAGGAGGATAAAACTAACAGAAGATGTTGATTGACATTACATTTAAGTTTTTGAAGACTATAGTCATCAGGGAAGCAAGTAAGAGGAAGGGAGTTCTGCTATCAGGAAGTATGAGAGAAGAAGCTGTTGGAGTAGAAGTGGTGGTTACATTTAACTGTTTCAACAGTAAAAGGATGGAACCAAGATGTCCACCTAGTAGCTCACTTAAATTCATGCAGTTGGGGCACCAGTGAAAATAGCTTGTCAGAGCGGATGCCATGAAAATATTGATAGAAAAGACAAAGGGAAGCCATATTGCATTGGTAAGAAAGTGACTGGAGTCAAAACCTCAAGTCAGGACTGATCACATTACAAATCTAGCTTTGGATTTGGTCGAGAACCTTGAAATGAACAGAAGGAGTACCAGACTATATATGGCAACAGTATTCCACGCATGGATGAATGGGCAGAAAGAACCTTGTCCAAAATCAGATATTTAAAATTTTTCATTTGATCATTTGTTTAAATTATGTGGACTTACATTTTGCATCAATGAAGATATCATGACTCAAACAACCATTATCAACATTTTATTCAAATATTTTTAATGATGAATTACAATTTGCAGCAATGATTTACAATTTAATGACAATAAATAAATTTTTTAAATAATATAAATATTTAAATTAAATTTTTTAAAATTTATATTAAATTTAAATTAAATTTAAATATTTTAAAATTGAATTTTTAAACTTAATTATTTATATTTGTATATTTAAATATATAAATTTAATTTATATATATATATATATATATATATATATATATATATATATATATATATATATGATATAAATATTTTAATATTTTAATATAATATTGTACTGGCATCTGAATTTGTAAATTTCAGAACTGGTATACTGAGCTGGCTTAAGATCCTTGTGGATCAGTCTCAACATAGGTCAGGCACCAAAAACAATACGTGAATTGGTGGAAATATAACTTCTTACACCAACTTAGCAATTCTCACACTCACTTCACCAGTCCATAGCAAACACGAATAGATGAGACAATTCTGGGGAACCAATCAGCCTAAGCGTACAAAATTATCCCATTTTTTTTCTCTAATGCTGGATTCCGTAATATCCAAACTATCAAGACCATTTTAATAAATTAAATTTCTGAATCTAACTTAATTTCGGAGTATATCACCAAGACCAGTCATTTTTATGATAATAAATAACAAATTTAGAATTTGCAGCAATGAATTTAATTCAAAATTACAATTTGCAGCAATTATAATATTGCCAATTCAAACAAATATAATCAACATTTTATTCGAAGAGTTTTTTCAGTAAATGCAGGAATCTGCTAAGGAGTGGGAGAAACCTCAACTAGTTAAATATCTATATAATATGTTATTCCAATTTTGTCCCTTTGATTAAGTCCATATAATGACTTTTTTTTAAAATGCATCCAAGTTTTTACTGGTAGTAAGGTATCTTCCTGGCTGTTGAACATACAAGGTTTGTGTGAAAAGTAACAGGACTTACCCATTCTTTGATGTGAGAGGTATCGCCCATAGTGAGTTCTTGCCACAAGGCCAGATGATCACTCAGCAAGTCAACAAAGAAATCCTGCGGCATTTGCTTCACTCAGTGCATAAGAAAAGAGGCAAGAGTTATGGCAGGACTAATCATGGCTATTTCACCACAATAAATATACGTGTTCACAACACTGTAAGTTCCTGGTCAAGAAGAACATCGCCATAATGGGACAAACTGCCTCTTCACCTGATCTTATGCTGTGTGATTATTTTGTTTTCCAAAAGCTCAAAGAGATCATCAAGGGGACCTGTTTTGAAGGTGAGGAGGTCCTCAAGAGGGTCATAACTACGAATCTGAGGGACATCCAAGAAGATTCCTTCCAGCAGTGCATAAAAGCATGGCAGAGAAGGATGGAAAGGTGTATTAAACTTTAGGGGGATTACTTTAAAGGGAAAACCATGTAGTTTATTGTTGGGAATTTTAAATAAATTGTTTGTGACAGCAATCCCATTACTTTTCAGACAAACCTGGTTTATGAGTATTTTTTTAGGATCACCCGGTCTTTAAATATTCTTCATTGTAACAGCAGTAGTTTTGTTAGGAAAGGAGACATGTTGTTTTATCCTGAACATATATTTACCTGGAAGACACAAAAAGTAAAGTGATTTCAATACATCTTTGCCTTAATAAATGACTTTCTTTTTAATTTTTAGTTTAATAAATAACTTTTTAATTAAAACTTCATTCTGTTATATATCCTACATATTGTCACAATCTGTACTTACTTTCTCTTCATTCCATACAACAGCCACCTCGTTCAGTAATCCTCTCCCTTTAGTGGACCTTGGAATTTTATCAAGTGAACATTTGACAAAAGAAATATTTGCTCGTGTTTTGAGTTATTTAAAGATAAATAAAATCAAATAAAGATTAAATTAAAAAAATTAAATATAAAAAAAAATTTTGGTTATTTAAAAACTATAGTGATATAATTAAAAACATCAGCAGTAGGAAGTTGAATGAGGTTGTCTCTGTTAAACCATCGGATGGCCAAAAGAATTTTAAGTTCAAAGCTAAGGATCCCTGTATCTTTAGTGTTTCTCAATGTACAATTTTAACTGGCGTTTATTGTTTTTCATCCCCAACAAAATAAGATTCCATCACTAAAACTTTCAAATGACGATACTGTAGGTATCTTCCATCGACAGAATTTTGACATTGCTATAATTATGTGCTTATATTTACTGCGTCTTTCTAATTAGATAAATCTTTTGTCTTTTGCAGGTAAGTCAGAATTTAAAGTGATTTTTTTCTGATCTTAAACTTGGTAAGTCACATTTTACCCATTATTTTATATTTTGTTAATGCCTTTTAGAATATCTGTATTGATAAACAGAAAATACACAAGAAATATCTATGTGAAACTACTGGTTCAGTTACATTTTTTTTATTTTACCCACAAACCATGACACTTGAACATTTGATCAAATTTTGATGAGTTCTACAGCAATAAAATATCCATAGAAATTTGCCTATTGTATCATTAAATATTTGAGCTTAGCAACTTTAACAAAATATTGCAATAACAATCATACATATGAATGTTGGTTATTATTTTAAGAAGTGGGTACAAATCATCTCGTCTGCAGTTGCTCTCTCACAGACACGACGTTGCCTCGCTCTGTCTTTTTTACAAATACTTTCACGGTAATTGCTCCGAGGAGCTGCTTTCGCTGGTTCCTAGGCCTCATGAATTTAAACGTCCCATGAGGCTGGCATCCCATTCCCACCCCTTCACCATTGAAACTGTTAGATGTAGACGTCTCTTCTACTCCAATAACTTCATGTCTCGCACATCTCGCCTGTGGATCTCCCTTCCTTATTCCTGTTTCCCTGACAAATACAATCTCCAACTATTTAAGTGTAACGTCAATCGACATCTCCAGTTGCCTTGATCTATCCACTTCCCTTCTCCACATCCTTTCACCTTTCATTCCTATCTGCTCTCGCTCCAAATCTTCTGTAACCCCCTTGCCTTGATCGATCCACTATCTTTCTCCACATCCTCTCCTTTACCACTCCTATCTGCTCTTCCTCCAAACCTTCTGTAACCTCTTGCGTGCTAGTGGCTTCCAGCCTTGCTTGGGGTGATAAGCTTAAAAAAAAAATAAAAAAAATGGAAATATTTGAAATTGACAACTTTTCTATTTTCACTGAAGCAGTTGTTAAACAGTTCTTTATTCTTTCTTTCTTTCTTTCTTTCTTTCTTTCTTTCTTTCTTTCTTTCATACGTCTTTTTTTCTAAGTAATCAAAACAGAATAGTCCATTATTTCTGAGGTATTGGCAGGAGACATTAAATATTTCTATCTGCCCTTCTTTCTTTCTTTCTTTTTTCTTTCGTTCGTTCTTTCTTTCTTTCCATTTTCTCACTGAAATCAGGTAGTGTCTTTTCCCCTCTTTCCATATGATCAAAACAGAATAGTCTGTAATGGTCATGAGAAATAAAAAAAAAAACTCTAATTCCCATGATTCCATAGAAAAAAAGGAAATCGTCCTACTGGCGGGAAAATTTACAGACATTCTCTTTTTCATCTAGTCCCTCACAAAGAGAGAATGTGGAAGTGAGCAGCTCCAGAAATGAACACCACAAATAAGTCAACTTAGCCAAATATCACTCTCCCATGTTTAATATTGCCTTTTACTGATAGACTTGTCACTTGCAAATAATCTATTTATTCACAAGCACAAACCAGAAACATTTTACTTACAACCACATTACAAGAACTTTCTTACTTCACCAAACTTGTACAACAAAATCCTTCTGATATATATATATACAGTGTAACCCAGATATAAGAGAGTTGTCGGGACCGGATAAGTCTCTTATATCCGGGTTTCTCTTATATCCGGGTTTGGTCTATTATATATACATTAACACAGGCTCTAATTTGGGACCGGAGAAAATCACTCTTATATCCGGGTTTCTCTTAAATCCGGGTCTCTTATATCCGGGTTACACTATATATATATATATATATATATATATATATATATATATATATATATATGTATTCATAAATGTACCACTTCATCGTTATGGTAAATATATGTTACATTTTATTAACCAAAAACATGAGTCAAACAAGGCCCATCATAACAAGACCATTATTTATGATGTATTGCCAGGAGAAATTAAACACTTTCATCTTCCCTTATTTCTTTCTTTCTATCAAATCCTTGACTTACAGACATTTCTCTTCATAATAGTTTTAAAATAATTCAGCAGACGATGTTATTTGATTTAATTTACTATAATTGGATTTTTGGCAATTGTCATATTTGGTTTCTGTCGATTGATACTGCGCATCTGTAAAATGGCACAATTATTCTGGTCACCATTGTTTCTTGACCTTTTGGCGAAGATAAAAGTGTAGTATCTGTTCTCATCAGCTTAATCTGATTCTCTCTCTCTTCACTTCTATATTCCCTTCTTTCTTTCATTTTCTCATTGAAACCAAGTAATGTCTTTTCTCTTTTTCCATGTGATGAAAACGCAGAATAGTCCATCATTTATGAGGTATTGGCAGGGTGTAACAGTCGTGCTAACTACTGGAGGAGGGGACAAGCACAATTATAATAGGATTATACAGTGTGACCTTGGTTCACAAATTTAATTAATTCCTGAAGGTCATTTATAACCTGAAATATTCGTAAACCAAAACTATTTTTCCAATAGGTAGCAATGTATAAAAAAAAAAGTCACAGTACAATAAAATTGGAAAAGAAAAGCATGCCGCAACACACAAATGTTTACAACATGGTGGTCGACTCAGAAATTATTCCATCCAGGTTAACTCAGTTTGGCAATGTTGTTCATGAACTGAAATTTTGTTCGATAACCGAGGCATTTCCATCTCGAATTTTCTGTTCAAAAACTGATTTGTTTGACATATGAGATGTTCAAGAGGCAAGGTTGCACTGTATTTAAAAAAAAATAATTGTGTATTGAAAATTTTTTAAAATCAGCAGCATCTTAAAAACATCTTAAAATGAATCAAGATTTTAGAATTACAGTAATTTTGCTTTCAGAAAGAAGAATAAGGAGGTAATAGAATCCGTCAACTTAACGATTTTTGACTAATTAATATAATAATAAAAATATTTACTGAATTTACATATTTCCATAGGTTTGACATTTTGAGGGTTTTCAATTATTATTTTTCACCTCATACGTAACAAAAAGAGAAAATATATTAAGAGCTACATAGGACAGGAAATAGTAGAGAGCCATGATCGCCAAAGTCTTGAAGGGACATGGCACACTGTAGAAGAAGAATAAGCAATCTATGCGTGTGGCTGTGAACAACAATTAATTCTGTCTTATGTGTGCCAAAGCAGATTGTTAATGCCTAAGAAAACACATTGGCCATTAAATTTTAATGAAATTTAATGTGTTTAAAGACGTGCAGAGTTTTGTAAACAAAGTGATCAGTTTTTTTTTAAAAAATAGAGCAACTTATCTTCCAACTTCAATTTTTGCAGAGCCATTGCTCGTCAGGGTAAAATAAATTTATACCTAGTATATAGTCTGGTAGGAGTGTATCTGCAAAATTTGAAGTCAGAAGATATGATGTTTGAGCTTTTATTCATCTATCAACTATATATATATTGTTATAGGCTTAAACACTTTTGATGAGATTTTATAAGCTTCTGGTACATTTGACTCACAAACAATTTTCGGTTGCCTTGTGTAAGTTCAAAGGAAAAATAAGACAGAATTTGAACGAAGAAATATTAATAAATATACTGATCAGACATTTGTATAAAAGGAAAAATGAGAAATGAAATAAAAGGTGAAGAATTCAAAGTAACCTTCAGTGTCTGTAGTTACTTATTGGCAGGAGTGAAAAGAATGTCTTTTTGCTATGAAAAGTCACCGAGAAAAAGATTTATTCTTTCTATCATCAGGGTGCAGTAATTCAAAATCTCACCACCTGTGATTATCATCAGGGGTTGGGAAGCCAACAATAACAACCCACCTAATCCACATTAAAAACAAAAACTGACCTTCTGTTGCATACTTTCATAGGTAGGTTGATAAATATCAATGGCTTCACAATTTTCTAGGCTAGAATTGAAGTTTAATATGTATTTTTGACTAATTGTTCACCTGATACAAGGCCCAAAAGCCAGTCAGGGTAGAGGGTTACTGTATGAGTTTATTGTATGAGTTTAAGAGGAGGTAAGAAGTGTAATTTATGAGGATGTGTAGGAAAGATAATGGTTAATCCTAGACTTGAAGAGGTTAAGATTGTATCATTATGTTCAGCTTATACAAGGCTCAAAAGCCACTCGAGGTAGAGGTTTGCAAAATACGGTTGTTGTGTGAGTGGTAAGAGTAAAAGAGGGGGTAACAAATATATATATATATATACATACATACACATACATACATGAGGAGGCACGGTGAAGTAATGGATAGGGGCTTGGATTGAGGAATCGAAGAGCCGAGTTTGAATTCCAGTCGAATCCATTACATTCACTTACGTGCTAATACCCTTGGGAAAGGTGTGAATCCTCTTCTTCTCCCTCCAACTATGGGTAAATAGCAGGACAGACTGGGTTCTATAGCCTTGGATGGCAACTGGTCTAGGAGAAGGACAACTCTGAATTCAAAACCTGCGGAGGGTCGTTTGGGGACCTTGTGGCATTCGCTGCACCAGGTCTCTGTATTCGTCCCTCCAAAAAGTGTGGATGGCCCTGCACAAAGCCTTCACCATTATAATCAAATCTCATGTGTCGGTGTCGGGCTTTCAGTTTCTGGGAACTGATCTGCCTGACCCTCATACGTCGAGTTCGACGGGAGAGTCCATCATATATATATTACTATAAGTTGCTAATACCAAAATATAACAAATAAAAATAGCTAAACTGCTTTATTGGTTCTCTCTTATCAGAGCAAAATCAAGGACAAAATATGTGCACAGTGACTAAAAAAATATACAACCCCAGACTAATGTTATATGCAAAAATATAACATTAAAGGTTAATTACCTTTAATCCCACCAACAACTCCTGTTTGCAGAGAGATGGTTGGTAGGACTTAATGTATATTGATTCCAAAACCTTCAGGTGATAATTGATATTAGTCCTGCTCATCACTGAGTACAAGTTAGGACTATAAGACCGAGCACATTATTAATCGGATACATTAATGCACCAATGTAAATTGTCCATCTTTTCCCTTGTGAAGATTGGCAGAAACGTTTTGGTCAATCCTTGTCTCCAAACTTTGACCCCTTCTGACTACATAGTGACATTTGTATTTGTAAATTTCAGAACCAATAGACGGAGCTGGCATAAGATTCTTCCAGATCGGTTTCAACATAGGTCAGGCACCAAAAACAATACGTGAATTGGTGGAAATTACACATCTCACACTCGCCTCACCAGTCCATGGTAAACACTAATAGATGAGACAATTCTGGGGAACTATTCAGTCTACGCCTACAAAATTATCGCATTTTTTCTCTAAGGCTAGATTCCATATCCAAACTATCAGAACCATTTTAATAAATTAAATTTCTGAATCTAATTTAGTTTCAGAGCATATGACGAAGATCAGTCATTTTTGTGCATTTTGATAGGTGATTTTTTGCAGTATTCTTGCATATCAGACAAAATGGATAAAAAAATTTTATTTTATTTTTTTTTTTAAACCTTTGTCAGGTTGGTGTCTTCAGATCTGACTGAAAGACAAATCTGTTTGGTAGGTTGGTCTCTTGTAGGTGGAATCAGAGAACAATTTTTTTCTATCTTTTTTTTCTTGTATTAAAGCCACCGATCTTTGCTGGGCTTGAAAATAGCCCCCCCCCCCCCGAGAAAAATAGCCCACTCCATTGCAGCATGTTGTCGGTAAAAAAAAAAAAAAAGGTTTTCCACTTTGTCTGGATTTTATATCCTGCAACCATGTATTATTGCACATGTGTAAAAATCTGAATAAAAACATATCTGTAAAAATGACAATATGAATAAAGACAAAAGGAAAACTTTACTTTGCTGACAATTTTCAACCTCTGATGGACTTTATTGAGTTACTTCCCTTGATGAAGTTAATCGGAGGCTAAAATGCATCAGGAAAGAAAAATTTCCTTTTGTCTTTATTCATATTGTTACATATGTAAGCACAGGCCAATAAATATCAATAACCTAAAAAAATTATTTCATCAAATAAATGTATGTAAATTGATTGCAGAAGCCTGAAATTTGATATATTCAAAGTTACTGTCAGAATGATAAAATTATCACCAAAGATCAATTAATTGTACATGGAACAAATTAAGAAGGAAGAAGAATAAGGAATTAATAATATCCATCAACTTAACGATTTTTGACTAATTAATATAATAATAATTACTGAATTTACATATTTAAATAAGTTTGACATTTTGAGAGTTTTCAATTATTATTTTTTGACCTCATACATAATTTCATATGCAACTTCTTGGCAATTTATCAATCTATGTCCGAACGTTGCAAAGCCAGCACATCCAACATGTCAAGCACAAAACAATAGGTAATATTAATGGCCAAAACAACTGTTCCCTTATAAGGAAACATCCAACATTAATTGACCAAACATTACTGTTGGTTGGAATTTATATAAATCTTTTTTCCGGAAAAAGACTACTAACTGTCGTCACACTTTCTAGTATTGATGGGAGTTTCCTTTCAAAACTTTTCTTTTTGGCAGTGTGGAAAATTAATATTATTTTCACTTATAGTTACTTGTGCTATCCGTTTTTGTTGTTGCTGATGTTGGAAGTCTTTGAGTGATGTTATTTTTGTTATAATGTGACACAGAAGAGAATCGTTTGATATATACCATTCTCATCAGACACATTTGAAAAAAAAAATCTTCTGTTAATCTTTGAGTTGGAGATAGTCAACAAAGGAAAACAGCATTAGACCTACTCAAGGTTTTAAGAAATTTACCTTAGCACAAAATTCTAACAACAGCAAATACAATGATGATTATTAATGTAATGACTAATTGAGGCGTTTCTGCTTGTGTTGCATTTGTCTGCAGTTTCACCGTTCAATTCAAGTCTGAACTCTTTCCTCTCTCCATTCAACTCTCAGTCTGACACCAATTCCAGCAGTTGTTCTCTTTGGCTGCAAGCAGATCATTTGTACCCATCACTCGTCGTGTCTCAAACCTAAAAGCTTTTCACTTGAGAAGATTCGGTCCTGATACTGGACATGGCATTAGTTGTGGTGCCAGGACTAAATGTTGAGTCTAATCTCAACCACTTTCAAGATGGACAGGTGGCAAAAGTGGCACATTAAAAGGACGGCCTGTCTGAGACAAAGCACACATTATCCAATATGCATCAGTAAGATCATATATAAGGTGTGTATCTTTCTATCTCTCTCGCTCTCTCACCTTATATATATATATATATATATATATATAGTGTGTATACATATATATATAGTGTATACATATATATAGTGTGTATACATATATATATTGTGTGTATATATATATTGTGTGTGTGTATATATATATTAGGTTGGTGCAAAAATAATGTCGTTTTTTGACATTCAACTTCATGTGAGAAAACAACATTATTTTTGCACCAACCTAATATATATTGTGCATATATATATTGTGTATATATATATATATGTATATTGTATGCATATATATATGTATATTGTATGCATATATATATATATATATATATATATATATATATATATTGTGTGTGTGTATATATATATATATTGTGTGTGTATATATATATATATATATATATATATATATATATATATATATATGTATGTATGTATATATATAATTGGGCAAATATTATTTATGCCCATTAAGGAATTCTATTCCTGATCAATCAAAATTCGTAAATAATTATATAGGCCACACTACAACATGTTTGACACGCAGACTCACTCTACACATTTCTGACCATAGCTCAATTAGATCTCATTTAAATATTCATGGAGACCTACCGGACCCTATTCGTAACATACTTGTTGACAACATTAATATGATAGCATCATCTATATGCAAAAATGGCTAAAAATAATGGAAGCCTTATTAATAAAAACAAAAAAAAGCAACACTTAATAATATTAACTATGAACATAGACACATCTTGACCGTGTTTTGAAAAATTAAAACATTTTATAAAACATACATGCTACAAACTATTTCTTATTTGACAGTTAAAATATTTCGTTCTTGAAAATGGCTAAATGTATAGCTGAAAGCACTCAGATTAAAAGAACATTAGGGCAGTTTTTATATAATTTATCCTCTGAAAAGAAAAATTATTAGATCGCACGAGAAATTGTATAAAAGACTAAATAAAAGCACCTTGTCAGTCGTATTCAATGAAATAAGCATGAAATAAGGATTGCTGCCTAAATACAAGAAATATATATATGTGTATATATATATGTATGTGTGTGTATATACATATGTATGTGTACATATATATATATATATGTATGTATGTATATATATATGTATGTGTGTGTATATATATATATGTAAGTGTGTGTATATATATGTATATATATATATATATATATGTATATGTTTATATATATATATATATGTGTGTAATTTGGCAGCAACTTTTCTTTCAAACATGTAGTGTTGAATGTTAAAGACAACATAGTCTTACATATTTTCTTTTGAATTTTCTCATATTCTCTAATGAGACTTTTTATTTGAAAATAGTTCCGAAATATGTATTGTCCATACGATGACCTAGCGCTTTCGAACATCATTGTTCATCTTCAGGGTCAATAGTTTTAGTCAAAATTTTTTTTTTTTTTTTTTTTTTTTTTAAACAAACATTTGCCAATTATCTTGTAGTGTAATCATGTTGCTACTTTTTTACAAACTAAAAACGTTAAATTCCTTTTAAATTCAAAAGACGCGATGATGTTATATCATGTGCATGGCGTAGATTTTTATCATGTGACAGCGTGAAAAAGATTTCCAATACACAAGCCAAAAGATCGAAGAATACGCTACAAAATTTAAATATATTATAAACATTGCAATATATTACCAGATATATTATAATCTATACGATTAATAAGAGGTCTATGTATGCATGTATATATGTATGTGTATTTATATATATATGTGTGTATATATATGTATGTGTGTATATATATATATATGTGTGTGTGTATATATGCGTGTGTACATATGTTGTATATATATATGTGTGTGTATATAAATCTATGTGTGTATATGTATGTGCGTATATGTGTGTGTATATATATTTATATAGATATATGTGTATATATATATATGTGTGTGTGTGTATATATATATGTGCATGTATATACATGTGTGTGCATACATATGTATGTGTGTGTGTTTGTATATGTGTGCATATATATGTGTATGTGTGTGCATATATATGTGTGTGTGCGTATATTTGTGTGTATATATATTTATATATGTGTGTATATATATACACGTGTGTATTTACATGTATATATATTTATCTATATATTTGTGTGTATATATATGTATATATATATATATTTATTTATATATTTGTACATGCATATATATGTATATATATTCATATATATATATGTTTGTGTGTATATTTTGTGTGTGTGTATATATATATATGTGTGTATATAAATACATATATGTGTGTGTTTTTACATATGTGTGTGTGTTTTATATATATATATATATATATATGTGTCTGTACTGTAATAAAAATAAATTTTAACTCATTCCTATCTGTCCCTTCCATCTGTAATTTCAACCATATCTGTCACACTTTCTCTCCCCACTCTCTATATCACCTTACATCAACTTAAAACTACCCCTCAAAAGTGTATAAAAACTATATGTAAATTTAAATTCATTTTTTCTCCTTTGGAAGTGTGGTCTGATGAGCCAGAGAAAAAGAAATTCCCTGGGGAAATAAATTATAACCAATGTACCCTTAAAGTTGTCTGTTTTTATTCAATGTTTATATATATATATATATATATATATATATATATATCTTTATACAGTAAGACGATGATGAAAGAATTAGTATTCCTGCCAGGATTTATCATTGGCAACCATAATCGTGACATAAGATATGAAGTTTACACAGTGTTAATAGCAGACACAGAAAAGAAAATACAAGAACTCCTGCAGAATGTAGTGAAGGATAGTGGGAAGAAATGACATCAATTTCTAGAAGACAGAATGCATGGTTGTTAGCAAATGGGAAAGCCCAATATGCAAATTACAGGTTATGAAATCAAACAGATGCAACAATTTAGATATCTGGGAAGCATATTAACAATGAATGGAAAGAGTGACATAGAAATCCGAAGGCACATTGGGTTAGCGAAAGAAGTCTTACAAAAGTTGTGTCAAGTGCTAAGAAACAGGAAATTATCAGAACCAAATTAAAATATACTCTGAACTGTCATGTAGTATCCGTACTCCTATGTGGAAGCAAATACTTGACAATCTCCTTGAAGATAAAGAAGAGATTTAGAGCAATAGGAATGTGGTTCTAGACACAATGTCAACAAAAAGGACACATGATTATCCTCAGGAAGCGACAGTTAAAATTTCTGGGTCTCATAATGAAAGAGGGCTTCTTTTTTTTTTTTCGCTCCAACTTGTATCTTAGTGGCATTATCACCTTGCTCGGGTAAAATTATTAAAGAAAAATAAATAAATAAAGATGGAAGAGACAGTTGAAATTTCTGGGATGCATAATGAGGAAAGAGGCCTTGGAAAATTTGATACTCACAGGACAGTTTTGAAGGTAAGTGAGACATAGCAAAATGACATATAGCCTATCTTGTGAGCTTGAGTGAATGGATGACAGAGCAGGATTTGGGGAGATGGCAAAAAATAAAAGTTATTAAGAGCTACAAAGGACGGATAGGAAATTGTGGAGAGACATGTTTGCCAATGTTCTGATGGGAAACAGCATATAGAAGAAGTTGTAAATAATACCCCAATGACCTCACCACATGCACAATGTTTCCTTTCTTCCTTGGAACTCAGCATTTTGGGTTGGTTGTGGAGATTTATCTGTGTCAGTTCTGTCTTTTGCATTGAACATTGTTGTAAACAGGGTGTGGCAGAAATACCTCCCACATAATGATAAGACATTAGCTAGATAAAGGCACCATTTCCATTATGTGGGGGGGTATCTTCTGCTGCGAGAGGAGTAATGGATAGTGGTGCGGATTGATGGATTGGAGAGCCGAGTTCGAATTCCAGTCGAATCCATTACATTCACTTACGTGCTAATACCCTTGGGAAAGGTATGAATCCTCTTCTTCTCCCTCCAGCTATGGGTAAATCTGTCTTGTCAGTCATGTATCGAAAGATACATGATTGCCTAAGTGTGTATCATGCATAGCACATAACTGAACTGATATTCACTTATGTGCTTATACCCTTGGGAAAGGTATGAATCCTCTTCTTCTCCCTCCAGCTATGGGTAAATCTGTCTTGTCAGTCATGTATCGAAAGATACATGATTGCCTAAGCGTGTGTCATGCATGGCACATAACTGAACTGATATTCACTTATGTGCTTATACCCTTGGGAAAGGTATGAATCCTCTTTTTCTCCACCCAGGTATGAGTAAATAGCAGGAGAGAGCGGGTTCTATAGCCTTAGATGGCAACTGGTCTACCGCAGAAAGAAATGACAACCTACTGCACGAAAAAAAAAAATCTGCCTCATCAGTCATGTATCGAAATATACATGATTGCCTAAGCATATATCACGCGTGGCACATAACTACCTTAACGATTTCTGCTGCACCCGTTGGCACCCCAGCATGTTGATGCTTAATAAAATAATAAACAAATATAAGATACTTAACGACAAATAAATACTGGACAAACTTGATAATGAATCAAAGTTACAATTATCACAATAGACAATGATTCAGTTGTAGACATAAAAGTAAATATGAAATTAAGCCGGGAAAATAAGAACTGTCTGCAAAATATTTCCATTGTCTCTTCTCTCTCTACATTCCATCTCTGGCTTTCTTTTCGGAAATACACTTATATTCATTACTTCAAACATTATTTTTTTAGTGGATACCTGTATTTGAGTAGATGCTCCTTTTTTTTTCTTTTTTTTGTTATATACCATACGTATAAACACTAACAGGTATGTGCCAATCCTCATAAATATGTTAGACACTGTTGTAAGTGGGGGGGGTAATATGCTGTTTAAGTAGTCCACCACAAGAAGTGGCTTACCTACTTCACGGCACTGGCGAGTATTGTATTTTGTTGACATTATAAAGATAACCATTTCATTTCCAAAATCCGTTTTTGGCTATTCCTCATTCAGTAACCCTTTCTAGGTTACAAGATTTTTTAAAACACTGTTTATTCCATCTACTGGTTTGTGCACTTAAGAAAACAAAGAAAATGTAGACCTCTGATAGGATTCAATTTGAGGAACAATAGCCATGAAAATACTTATAGAAAAGGCAGAGGGAAGCCATTACACAGTGGTGGGAAGGTGTTAACATTCCAGTCCCTTCTTTGGATTTTTTAGCGAATCACGAAATATACCACAGGAACACCAGACCAAATGTGACAGTAGTATTCATGGCAGATTTATATAAAGTTGCAAGATGTATTCTGTCGAGAAAAATTGTCTGGTATAGAAGGGTAGCCTAGATTCTTTATTCTTGGATGGCAGTTCTAAAAAATAAGGAAAAACTAAATTCCAAAATGTGTGGAAAAGGCAGTGGGAAATCACTCCACTATATTTCCAAAGTTGGCACGGCAGTTCAGATAATAAGGGAAATGGAATCTGTGGAGAACCTTTATCATCTAGATCCTGAAAGGACATGGCATTTTTTAAAAAAGTATTCTGAATACATGAAAGCCTGAAATGATTAGTAAAGATTAAAAAAAGATTCATAAAACTTTATAAAACTGTTTTATGTCATGAAGGAAGTAATATTTTGGGGTAATTATTTTCTTTCTTCTTTTTATGGGAAGTTTTGATAAACACAAGCTCAAGTGACAAAGTTCCTTAAAGTGACAATAAATCCTTTTTTCTTTGCAATCTGTAAATCAAAATAAAATGCAAAACTAAAGTAGACAAGCAATCAATACTATTTCCTGTTAATCTCAAAATCATTCCTTAAAACAAAGTCAGTTTTTTTTTTTCTCTCTCTGTCCAATCATATTTTGTTAAGTTATTAACCAGTTTGACAGGAAAATTGTTTTCTTTTTTTATTCTATGCTTTTAAAGGTTTAACGTCCCATTGTCCATGTCTTTTTCCCTACCCTTTTTATGTCGTTAATTCTTATAACATCCCAAGAAGGAAATTAATGTACTTTCATTTCCTTCTGTTTTCTAAACACCCTTTAACATTGATTGTTTTTATTTATTTTCGTTTTTTTTTTCTTTGAATTTTCTGGTGGGTGCTTTTAACCACAAGGTTTCAATTATTTCTATCAAATTTTGATTAAAATTTTCTCTGTTTTATGTATTATTTTTAACCAAATCTCACGATTCTTCTGAAAGTATTTTCTTTTACACAATTCTTTTTTATTAATGATGATGATGGAGGCACAATAATCATATTTAGTTCCAGATCATCTAGGAAACTCCATGGTGCATCCAAAAATTTTATGAAAAGAATTATTTTTTTTTTGCATGCTATGGTCTTAATGGAAGTGAGTGATCATATGTCTGTTCACAACTTGCTATCCTTTGTATCTCTTAGTGGTATGTTATATAGGAATAAAGTGTCGCTGCCGACACTGGAGTTTGAACACAGATCACCTGTGAGCAAACATAGGTGAGTCCATTTCTAATAAGTAGATCACGTGATGGTAAAGGAATGTATATATGGGAATGCATCTAAGTGATCACACTTTATACACTATCCTCTATCTCTATACTATTCACTGTACTATTTCTCTATACTGATCACCATACGGATTACTATACGGATCACTATTTATACACTATCCTCTATCTCTATACTATTCACTGCACTATTTCTCTATACTGATCACCATACGGATTACTATACGGATCCCTATTTATACACTATCCTCTATCTCTATACTATTCACTGTACTATTTCTCTATACTGATCACTATACGGATTACTATACGGATCACTATTTATACACTATCCTCTATCTCTATACTATTCACTGTACTATTTCTCTATACTGATCACCATACGGATTACTATACGGATCCCTATTTATACACTATCCTCTATCTCTATACTATTCACTGTACTATTTCTCTATACTGATCACTATACGGATTACTATACGGATCACTATTTATACACTATCCTCTATCTCTATACTATTCACTGTACTATTTCTCTATACTGATCACCATACGGATTACTATACGGATCCCTATTTATACACTATCCTCTATCTCTATACTATTCACTGTACTATTTCTCTATACTGATCACTATACGGATTACTATACGGATCCCTATTTATACACTATCCTCTATCTCTATACTATTCACTGTACTATTTCTCTATACTGATCACCATACGGATTACTATACGGATCCCTATTTATACACTATCCTCTATCTCTATACTATTCACTGTACTATTTCTCTATACTGATCACTATACGGATTACTATACGGATCACTATTTATACACTATCCTCTATCTCTATACTATTCACTGTACTATTTCTCTATACTGATCACCATACGGATTACTATACGGATCCCTATTTATACACTATCCTCTATCTCTATACTATTCACTGCACTATTTCTCTATACTGATCACTATACGGATTACTATACGGATCACTATTTATACACTATCCTCTATCTCTATACTATTCACTGTACTATTTCTCTATACTGATCACTATACGGATTACTATACGGATCACTATTTATACACTATCCTCTATCTCTATACTATTCACTGTACTATTTCTCTATACTGATCACTATACGGATTACTATACGGATCACTATTTATACACTATCCTCTATCTCTATACTATTCACTGTACTATTTCTCTATACTGATCACTATACGGATTACTATACGGATCACTATTTATACACTATCCTCTATCTCTATACTATTCACTGTACTATTTCTCTATACTGATCACCATACGGATTACTATACGGATCCCTATTTATACACTATCCTCTATCTCTATACTATTCACTGCACTATTTCTCTATACTGATCACTATACGGATTACTATACGGATCACTATTTATACACTATCCTCTATCTCTATACTATTCACTGTACTATTTCTCTATACTGATCACTATACGGATTACTATACGGATCACTATTTATACACTATCCTCTATCTCTATACTATTCACTGTACTATTTCTCTATACTGATCACTATACGGATTACTATACGGATCACTATTTATACACTATCCTCTATCTCTATACTATTCACTGTACTATTTCTCTATACTGATCACTATACGGATTACTATACGGATCACTATTTATACACTATCCTCTATCTCTATACTATTCACTGTACTATTTCTCTATACTGATCACCATACGGATTACTATATGGATCACTATTTATACACTATCCTCTATCTCTATACTATTCACTGTACTATTTCTCAATACTGATCACTATACGGATTACTATACGGATCACTATTTATACACTATCCTCTATCTCTATACTATTCACTGTACTATTTCTCTATACTGATCACTATACGGATTACTATACGGATCACTATTTATACACTATCCTCTATCTCTATACTATTCACTGCACTATTTCTCTATACTGATCACTATACGGATTACTATACGGATCACTATTTATACACTATCCTCTATCTCTATACTATTCACTGTACTATTTCTCTATACTGATCACCATACGGATTACTATATGGATCACTATTTATACACTATCCTCTATCTCTATACTATTCACTGCACTATTTCTCTATACTGATCACCATACGGATTACTATTCAAATCAGTATTCGCTGGTTACTTTTCAAACAAGTATTATCGAGTGTTATTCAAAGGCGTCTGGCATCAGTATTGTTCAACGGCATTACTATAGCTGTATCTGCAATTACAAGTCTCTACTACAATGAGCATTATGAAAGTGACAATGAGTATTTGTTGACATCACAAAATAATATTTGTCTTTTGATTATCTCTCTTAGTCCCATTTTTGTCATCTATTTATATAAGCATTTGAAGTTGGGCAAAATATGTTCCCACAAGTGCACCTGTGATGAAATTTTCCACCTGTCACTGCCATATGCAAAGACTGATAATTACATAAGAGTTCAGCACTCTTTTCCTTGTTTTTAAGAAAATTTTCTCATTTCTTTATAATTACTTTAGCTTCTGGAAGACATTTTTCACTGTCCCAATGGACCTTTGGATTTCTGTCTCATTTTTGCACAATCTCTTAAAACACTTCCCAAATATTTAAATTTTTGTTGCTGGATTTTGTAGCTCACATCTTTCTGCTGACAATCCTATATTCTTTCCTTCTAGGAATCTATGGTTAGTCCCTTTTCCCCACTTTTCATTTACTAACTTGCCTCAGAGTTCATGCAGTTTTCTATCTCTGTCTGCCATTAAGAGATTGTCATCTGGGTGTCTAATGTTGTTAAAGTTATGCTCACAATTTATAAAATATAATGTTAGCATTTGATTAGAGTTGTACTAGTGTAAGGAAGAGCCAATTACTTGAGTTTTTGAGTTAGGGGCAGCCTATATATATATATTTTGTAGCTTTTATATATATATATATATATATATATATATATATATATATATATATATAACATATTTTGTAGTTTATGCACACATATCTATATGATAAATGCCAATGTCAGTGTGTCACATTTTTTCAATTAAATGGACACAACTATCAATAGCTTATCTTCTATATAATAAATGCCAATGTCACACTTTTTCAATTAAAGGGACACAATTCTCAATAACTCATCTCCTGTATAATAAGTGCCAATGTCAGTGTGTAACTATGTCACACTTTTTCAAGTTTAATCCTAGAGGCCGTAGACCAACATATATCATTTTGAAATCAGGCCAGCTCTGTGGGGAAATTCATAACATCCTGGACTGGATCCAGATCCACAATCCCAAAATTCTAGATTCCCAAGTTTTCATTACTGTGTTTGTTTTCAGATTCCACCATCTTGGCTTCTATTGATAGAACCAATTAAAGGAACATAACTCTAACTTTCAATAGCTCATGTTCAAATAAACAATGTTACTGTTCTCAAATTACAGTGTTTCAAAACGAAAGTGTCCATGTTTGCAAATTTACTCCTAGAGACAGTAGCCCAACGAATCATACCATTTTAGAAACAGACTGAATCTGTAAGAAAATTAAAAACATTCCAAGCCAGATCCATTTTCCTGATTTTTTGTGAATTTTTTGGATGGTAACAGTTGAAAATAAATTTGAGAATAATCAAAATTAATTGTGAAATACACCGATGAAATAAAAATAATTGTTTGTACAGAAAATAAGGACCTATGTACATCAAATTGTCTTTAAATTAAGTGGTGGCCGAATAATTATCATTGAACTTTTAAAAGGTAAGTTCAAATTTTAATTCAATACTTAAATGCGGCAATCAATTTTGAGTTCTTCTGTAGTTTATTGGGGCCTATCACATCTACTCCTCCCTATTGTGATGAAGGCCCAATCAAGTACTCTCTGCAAGATCTAGCCACTCAATAGTGTTATGTTTAGTTTTATAGAAGAGAGGAACCACAAACGTTTTTTGTTGTAATGTGGATTTTTTTTTAAGGAATATATTATGCTTTATTTTCCATAATTTTGCTCCACGAGTTTCTGGTCTCGTGACCTTCATCAAGCAAAGAGTGGATATTTCCACATATTATTAAAAGGAATTAATTTTTCTTATGTTTTTTGCTGTTAAATATTCTT
>OZ038504.1:35581826-35621826 GCA_964036315.1 Acanthosepion esculentum | reverse complement strand
GTTGTGCTACCAGTGAGGGATATGTATATTTATACATTTAATAGCTGTTATATTACACTGAGCACTGTTTATTAACACTATGTGCTATATATTATATTCTTATACATACGCATATATACATGAGTAGAGACTGTTACATAATTTAAATTTTAATAAAATATTTGGTTAGCGCCCAGTCACATATTATGATGTCATAAGTATTAATAGTAATTTCTTATGCTTAAGAGAATAAATCTAAGATTAAACAAAAATATTTTTATATATTTAACTAAATGCCTCTCTCTCTCTCTCTCTCTCTATATATATATATACATATATATATATATATATATATATATATATATATACATATATATATATATATATATATATATATATATATATATATATATATATACATACATACACACACATATATATAAACAATTTAAATAATGATAAATATTACTCTTGCTTTGCCTTATTAGTGTTAATTTGCCTTGCATATATGTTTGCTTGCAATTTTTTATCTACGTTCACTTGCCCCTTTTTTTACCATCAGGGGATACCTTCATGCCTGCAAAAAATCGGGATGTTTTTTAGATTGTTTATTTTTAAGAATAATTTTATATTTACAACATTCAATTTAAATTGCAATGCAATATTTATCATTTGCCAATTTATAAAGAAATAAATATGAAAATAATTTTTTATTTATAAACATTTACTAAATTATTAAAATATATGAACCAACTGTAAAGAAATCCTTATTATTTAGTGTTTTATAAATTAGCCAATGTTTTACCAACCAGTCCAATAAACAATATAATAGTGTAAATAAACAATGTAATAGTGTTTATTATTTTTGTTGTTGATTCTCAAGAACAAAAAAAATGTATAAATTCATTTTCATCTTATATTTAGGTTTTACTTTAAGTCTGATAATCCCTTTTTAAAACAATAAACATTGCCAGAGTCGAAGGTAGTTAAAATAATAATGGGGTCATGGGAAAACTGTTTTTTGGACACTGTTTTTTTTTTTCTGAGCATAAAGCTCCAACTTTACCCCCATTCCTTTCGCTGAAGTCTGCCCTACAAATTAGGTCAGAGAAAAACATCATGACAAACCTGCTTAAGGAATTTACATCTCTTTTTGAAACCTTTTTTGAAGTTTAAAAAAAAAATTAATTGCTTCAAAAATTGAAAACATTGCTTTACATTTTAGGTTTGAAAATAAAACTAGCAGACATTTTTGAACCTGAAATCTAAACACAGTGATCAAACATTATTTCTTAGAAGTATAAATGTTATTTTTAGTGAGTACGTGTGTATTTGAGTTGACATTGCTGGTATTTTAAACATTGAAATTAGTGCCAGCCAGCCATCTTAGAGATTCAGAAATTCTGGGTAAAGAAAAATATGGACTCTGATGGGAATAGAACCTGTATTCCCTTTCGCCATCAGGGAAAACGCTTGTTTATCTGAAGTTTTATTCAATTTGAAGTTTATCCTAAACATCTACAGAGTTTCTACATCAAAATAGTAAATCACCGACAATGCTTATTCCTTAATTAAATATTGATTACCTAAAAGAATAATTTTTGCAATTGTCATCTTTATAAGTGAATTTCTTATACAGAACAAAGAGCAAACACGTACGATATATACATACATACATATATATATATATATATATATATATATATATATATATATATGTGTGTGTGTGTGTGTGTGTGTGTGTATATCAAATATGTGGTGCAGTTCAATTTATATTATAATGAATCATTCATACAAAAAGTAAATTAGTAAAGTTAATGATATAAAATGGCGAAATGCTTTCACTAACAAATTTTAAAGATTCATTAACCTACCAATCACTCAATGAATGTTATGATACTTGTTTTTTAAAATTGTAAAGTGTATTAGGTCTTCCTTAAATATGCAAGTACTTTCAACTGTATGTCCAGTCATCTTCAGGAATGGAAATTATTTTGTGTTTGGTAAAATTCAGGTAGCAGCTGAGACGAAAATATATCATGCGAATCGAAATATGTTTTTTTTATTTTTTATTAGGAAGACCGAATACAGTTTATAATTTTCAAAAACAAGTATCATAACATTCATTGAGTGATTGGTAGATTAATGAATCTTTATAATTTGTTAGCATAGGGGTTTTGCCATTTTATATCATTAACTTCACTAATTTACTTTTTGTATGAATGATTCATTGTAAGATATAAATATATATATATATATATATATATATATATATATATATATATATATATATATATATATATATAAAACAAAGAGTTTGATGCACCCAGATTTTGAATTATCTCATTTTCTTTGGAGTTCTCCTAAAACCCAAAAATGTTTTATCAATCAATGCAAACATATTTTCATTCTCATCTGCAATTTTCATTTGCTGATGGTCCAAAACAAAAATAGAAAAAAGATGGAAAGATCAGATGTAATTGTCTACCTCATGATGAACTTATGATTATGCAAAATAAAATAAAACTGAAGGAGAAAGGAAAAAAAAAATTTATATCAAATTTTATTTATTAAAAAAAAGATAATATCCTCTTTGAAGTTTGAGAATCATGTTTTGTCTAGAGGATTTTTTTTTTTAATTTTAGAGACAAATAATAAATGTTTTAAATCATACTGATTTTAAAGTTTATATTTTAGTTTATCTTTTTACCTTTTATTTAAAAAAAAAAGCAATATATTTAAGTAAATTTTTTTAAATAACTTAAAAAAGAGGATAATTTTTAGATTTTAATATCATTGTGAATATTTGGTCTAATATTAGGCACAAAGTGAGAAATCTTTTTCAACTTTTTCAGCACGTTAAAATTAAATGGACAAACATTGACTCTTCGTTCTACAAAAAGCTGCCTGCAAGCTTAAAATTGTTTGAAAAACTTGAAGGAAAAAATTGCTTCATACTAAGTTCTTCAGCCATGTTCTGTATGTCTTCATGATGTAGGCAATCATGTCTCTCCACAATTTCCTTTGTAACCCTTGTTTGTCTTTTTGATATATCTTTTAATCTCTGTCCTGTCAAACATTTACACAAAATTGTTAGACAGGTTATGCATTGTTTTCCTCTTTCTTGTCTTTAATGTCCTATGAGTGTTTCTAAGCCCTCTTTCCGCATTATGTGGTATAGAAATTTCAACTATACTAGCTCTTCTTGATGTTAAGCATGTGTCCTCTTTATTGCCATTGTCTCTAGAACTTTGCTCACTTGTTCAGTCCATTCTATTCTCAGAAGCCTTCTGTAAAACTACATTTCTGACGCTCTCAAGTCGTCATCTGTGAGGAGATCGTCTAACATGTTGACTTAATTTCCCTTGTCGAAAAAGCAGTTTTGAAAAGGTAGACCTACACAGGTGGCACTGCTAAATTATTTGCATGGGAATAGTTAGAAGATTATTATTGGTCAAGCATTGAGGTTTTCATGTGTGTGTGTGTATATATATATATATATATATATATATATATATATATATACACATACACACACACATACACACACACACACACAGATATATATATATATAAAAATGAACATAGAAGGCAACACTTAGAGGTGACAGTCTGTTTCATGCTAGATGCAATTGTCAGGCAATTGTCAGGCAACTAGTCGCCTGACGATTGCATGGGAATAGTTAGAAGATTATTATTGGTCAAGCATTGAGGTTTTCATGTGTGTGTGTATATATATATATATATATATACACACACACACACATACACACATACACACAGATATATATATATATATATATATATATATATAAAAGTGAACATAGAAGTCAACACTTAGAGGCAACAGTCTGTTTCATGCTCGATGCAATCGTCAGGCAACTAGTCGCCTGACGATTGCATCTAGCATGAAACAGACTGTCGCCTCTAAGTGTTGACTTCTATGTTCACTTTTATATTTACACATGCTCTATCTCTGATATTGAGCACTTTATCCCATAAATATAGCACACTTTAAGACTATATTTCTTCATATATATATATATATATATATATATATATATATATATATATATATGTATGCATGCACCACCCAGAGAGAAGGGGTAAGTCATCTTGGAATGCAAAAGGTGAATCCAGCAGGAGTTTAATACAGCATTGACTGTCCTAAAGGAAAACTTGATACTACATAACAGTTCAGTACTCTTTTCTTTGTTTCTGATAATATTTTTCTTTTTCCTCTTACTTTGCTTAGCTTTTGTAAAGCATCTTTCGCTATCCCAATGCGTCTTCAAATTTTCATGTCGCACATTCCATCCTCTGTTAATAAGCTTCCCAGATATCTAAGTTCTACAATTTGTAATTCATATGTAAGGCAGTTCTTTCTGATAAACCATTTTTTCTCATTCCGATTCTAAATATAAGTGTTGTTTTTGTTTCAATTTTCTCTAAAACATGATTTTGGCTCACATGATCATTGCATAGTATTCTCACCAACCTTCATTAGAACCACATTCCTATTATCTTTAAATCTTTTCTTCATCTGTGATGAGATTGTTCACTGTCATAGAGGAGGACCAATATTACATAACAGTTCAGTTCTCTTTTTTTTGATTCTAACAAAATCTTCCTGTTTTGTAATATTTTGTTCACCTTTTAGAATCATCTTTTGCTATTCCAATGAGCCGTACATTCTTGCAATTATTGTTTAGTTTTTTCTTCTCGCTTATGTTCATTACCTTTAGTTTCGTTTCTGTGCCTGCTATTGACACTGTGTCATCTGCATATCTAATGTTAAGATGGCAGCTTCCAATAAAGAATCCTAGTGGGACTTCTAGTTCTCTCAGAATTGCTTCACTGTAAAGGTTTTTTTTCTTACTTTATCAATTTAAGCCTTATTTTCTAATGATTTATTGCCAAGACAATTAAAATTCTGTCATTTTTTCTCAGTCGTACACGCACACTACATATACATTATGTATTTGGGCAGCAATCCTTCTTTTATCAAGTCTCATTAAAGACAACTGACAAGGTAGTGCGATTAAACTTTTTATTCAGTTTTTCACACGTGTTCTTTACTGGACATAAATCCTGTAAAAACTGTTCAACTGTTCTGTATATCCAAGCACTTTTGGTTATTGTTTTAGCCATTATCAACGATATTCTTTTTTTATTTTATTTTTAACTGAATATGTACATTTTTATAGGAGACACAGTGTAGTAATGGACAGTGGCTCAGATTGAGGAATCGGAGAGCTGAGTTCGAATCCAGGTTGAAACTACTGCATTCACTTACATGCTAATACACTTGGGAAAGGTATGAATCCTCTTCTTCTTCCCCCAGCTATGAGTAAATGGCAGGATAGACTGGGTTCTATAGCCTTGGATGGCAACTGGTCTACCACAGGAAGAAATGGCAACCTATTGCAGGAAGAAATCTGCTCAGTCAGTCATGTATCGAAAGATACAGGATCACCTATGCATGTATCCTGCATGGCAAAAAACTGACTGACACATATATATATATATATATATATATATATATATGTGTGTGTGTGTGTGTGTGTAAGCAAATATGTGGATGTAGATCTGACGATATGATGAAAAATATGGAAAATACAAAACAAAATCCAAATATGCAAGTTTACTGTTAACAACATTAAAACAGTAAACTTGCATATTGGGATTTTGTTTTGTATTTTACATATTTTTCATCATATATATATATATATATATATATATATATATATATATATATATATATGTATATATATGTATATATGTGTATATATATGTATATATAAAAATGTGGAATACAACTATATTTCCCCAAAATATTAGAAATCACAGAATATTCTAGAAAATTAATCTTAATATGTCATCTCTGGCACCGGATGTGACATTGTTACATCATTTTTTGACACTCAGAGCTGAAATACAAAATAAAGAATAATGAGAGAGTATAAGGAAACAAGAAAATTATGACAGGAAGAGATAACCACAACATACTTCCCATGTACACATATACACATTCAAAGACATATACACATCCAGAGACATATGCACATCCAAAGACATATGCACATCCAAAGACATATGCACATTTAAAGACATATGCACATCCAAAGACATATACACACCCAAAGACATATGTGTATCCAAAGAAGAAAAATTAACCTAACAACAACAGAAAAAATCACATAAATTGTTTTTAATTATTATATAAAGATAACCAAAATGAGAAAGTTGACAAAACTCCTGATGAGTGGACCAAACATTTACACAAAGTTACGCCTACAAAACTCTGAAGTAGAGGTGTTAAATATGGCATCAATCAGCAAAGTGACAAATTTTATACAGGGTTTTTAGAGTCTCACTATTCACTTACATTTTTATTCACATTCATAGTTCAATCCCTTGCCCTCAAAAACTGAACTGTACTAAATTACTAAATGAAAATAAAAACTAGACAATATCCCTAGAACAGTCTACCACACCATCCTGTAGACTAAATAAAAGGCTCAGTTCAGAATTCCCTGTGGGTTACTCACATCAATATGTGTCTGATGGAGGCCAGAAAACACAACAAAGATGAGGACAATAGTTCAAATATAAATGGTGTCAATAATAACACCTCATCACAAAAATTTAGAGAGAAACAATATCAAGATGGATTTTTATATTACTAGACTTGTTTTTGTTTCTATAGATGGCCAAATATTTCAGCAAAAAAATGCAAAAATGCCATTTTCCCCATTCCTTTAAAATTGCAATAACAATCATAAGAATGAATGCAGATCATTATTCAAAGAAGTAAGAGGGTACAAATGAGAATATTTAAAATTGACACGCTTTTCCATTTCACTGAAGCATATGTTGAATGTATCTGTCCTTTCTATCTTGTTATGCATGCTTTCTTTTTCTCATTAAATTCAAACAGCATCTTTGTACCTGTTACTTTGATCTTTACTTGCACACAAAATGGAATGGTCCATTATTTATCTGAGGTAACGGCAGGGTATAGTGCAGGCGTTACACATTGTAGCGAACCGCCCTTATTCCTTTTGTATTCCTTTATGTTATGATGTTGGTTTGGGGTTTGTAGAGACAAACGACAAATAACAGGTAACAATAAAAAGGGTTTTAATAGGTTGGTAAAAAGGTACAGAAATCGCCTGAGTAGTCTATAACTAGCTCAGCCAGGAACGTCTCGGACTTCTGTCTCTCGACGTGCCACTATTTAAAGTCTTTGTTCACAGACGCAGACAAGTTCATCTTCAAGAGGGGTGGTAGGTTTCCGACACAACACTTTAAGTTCTCCTCGAGTGGCTTCTTTGCTTTCTTTTCCTCATTCAATTCAAAAGCATCTCTGTACCTGTTACTTTCATCTTTACTCACACACAAAACAGAATGGTCCATTATTTATCTGAGGTAATGGCAAGGTATAGTGCATGCATTACACATTGTAGCGAACCACCTTCATTCCTGTCATATTCCTTTAAGATCTCCTCGAGCAGTTTCTCACAAACTTGAAGTATTGAAGACTGTGATAGGTTTCTTAAAATATGTATTTAACAGAAAAGAAACAGTACATAAATGTTCATATAAAATAAATGATGCTCAAGAGGTATCAATATCTAAATAGCACTTATTTACCAAAGTAAAGCAGAGTGGAATTATCTTCTTGTGGTAGATTACTCAGAGTTTTCTTTTGCAATTTTTATTTATCAGCAAAGATTCTTTCTATTAATTCTTTTCCGCTTTATTTTGATGGTGCTCTATTCTGTCAGGTGAATACTTGTGGTGAAATCTCTAGCCAATCATTATGTTTTCTCTTCCCTGAGGAATGTCTATCAAGTAGAATTTTATCAGGTAGATATGATCTGAGCCAAGTTAGAGAATGGTGCCAGCAAAATTATTTGGCATTTCTCTTTTGGTGAGGTTCTGGCTTCTGACAGACAATGTTGTTCTTTGATTGTTCAAAGCAAGAAATTCAAAGTGAAGAATGAAGAAATGATAAAACTGAATGAGAAGAATGAATGGACTGAAGAATGAATAGAAGCAAAGAAATCATGGCTGATGCTAACCTTAAGGAGAGCGACTAATTGCATCTTCTTGAGCTAATATTCTCTCCTGACATGATGTGGTGAACGCGTGTCAGTACAGATGTAAGAGAGGCCTCAGTTCTTATGCGTACATGTTTGCCAACACCAGTTACATCCAGGTTTTTCCCATTAGCAGCAGGACATTTTGGCATGTCTGGATACAGGCCTCTCGGCAAATAGTCAAAATCTGGGGGAAAATCAGCAGTCAGCAGTTGGCAAGACACAGTGTCTCATGACGTCAGTCCCATGGGTATTTTTGTTCCTCAAGTTGCTGTGGTTTCTGAGACTGTTATTTTTGTTACCGCTTGTCTCTTTCCCCTCAGCCCGTTACCCCTATAGATGCTGGGAGAGCAATTGGTTAAGGTGTTTCCCCCAACCTCAACACACTCTTGCTGTACCTTGAAACACATGAAGTGAAAACATTATATAAAATCAATTGCTATGTCTGCCTCTAAGAAAGTTGGCTCACTGTGTCCTGCTAGAAAGTTTTTCTCTCCAGAATATATCTTACATATTTATGGGCCTACCATTCATCTATGCTTTGAATATTGCTTCCATATATGGTTAGGGTGTCTGGTGCTCCTGCAATACATCTGTGTGCCTATTTTGTAAATATTTTCATTGTTATGGTACATAGATGAAGGTTGGGCTAATACGTAAGTAAAGGCCAAGTTTACTGTCTATAGTACCATTTTTTATTATTGACTCCATGTGGTTACACTTGTTGTTAAAGTGGGTGACTATTGTCTTAGTCCTTTTGTGTTTTAAGAGTTCATACATGGTCATTGTGTTTTAGTTGAAATGAATTCGTTTGTTGAATTCATCTTTCCTTTTTTGTTGTTGTACATTTTTTGTGGTGACAAGTGATTCACGTTTATGTGGATATCGTGGGTGTTCTTTGATCGAATTGATATTCAATCGGTCGACATCAGACTACACACTAGGGCATACATCCTGTCAAACTTACAGCCAATGAGTCTGCAACTATCGTGTCTCGAACTGCTATATTGAATAACCTCCCACTTTTTGTGTGCACAGGGTTTTTCTTTTTTATTTGACCTGAGACATCTGTGTTTTCCATTCAATTTTTGGCAGGACATGTTGTCATTGGTTGATTTTGTATGCCATTTGCTTGACACACCTAAGCTATGTCCAGTGTCTGTCAGTTACCAAGGACAGGAACAATAGAAGGAAAAGAAAGGAAGTATGTGTACGAGAGAAGAGAGAAAGAGAGTTTTTCTTTGTCACTCTCTTATTAAAAAGGAAAGTGTATATTTCAATATGGTCTTACTATTACCTAATCCTACTACATAGTAATTGTTCTGATGAACTTTCTTCTGTGGTTGTTATCCCCCATCACCTGGGAACTAGTTAGGACTTCATAGAGACTTTGTGGTATTATGGTGGCTGTGTTGTTTTGGTGTAAGGAATACTGCAGTATGCATTGGTCAGTAATTGTTGCTATCTAAGTTTAAAATAAGACAGATGGAATACCAGCCCTCTCCTGTCCCCCATTTTGGCTTAGTGCCACATTTTTGTATTTTCAAAATATTACTTTTCCTCTATGGTACCTAGACTCTATGAATTTAATTGCCGTACTAGATTGGTGGAAAGGTTTCGTCATTTTACAGTTGAAATGGCAAGATGTAGCCGTATATTGAAAGAGTGATAATAGTCACTGCACTTGAAAAATATGTTTTCCTGAAGAATTGTTATAAGAGAAAGATTTTATGAATTTCAACTAGAAAAAAAAACACTGGCTGCTTGGTTAATGAATGTTCCCTTAAAAGGAAAAAGGCTAATATTATTCAAAGTGAAGAATGAAGAAATTAGAAACAATGAAGGACAAAAAAAGAGAAATGAATGAAAGGTAAAAGGGAATAGAATGGTGAATAAGAAATGAATGAGAACAAAAGAAACTGTACAAATGAATGAAAAAAACTAAGAATGAATGAATTAACGAATATATTGAAAGAAAGAATAAAACAAAGAAATAAGGTGATGTCTGTATGAATGAAAAATAATCATAATACCAAGAAGAATAAGCAGATACTTAAAAAGTAATTTTTAAACAAATGAATGAAAGAAAAAATGCTAAATGAATGAAAAGTATGAAACAGTAAAAAGAACAGCCACGGCAAAAAGCTTTCTGATAGACGAATAAGTAAAGAAACGAAGAATTATGAAAAATGAAATTGTGAAGAAATTCCAAGTGAATGTGTAGCTTGGTGAAAAATGAGAATAGAGAAACAAAGGAATAAAGTAAGATTATTAAATGACATGGAACAAAAGACGAAAGTGAATGAAAAATGATACAATCAAGCGGAAATGACAGAGTCATTGCTTACTGTCTTGAATATATTTCTCCTGATTAGTCTTATCACATTTCAGACATATTTGTTTGTCCCCCAATCAAATTATATTGGGGATGGCGCAAAAGGAAATTTGGTTTTGCTGTCAACTATTTTATGACTATTCTAGAATAGAAACTGCAAATTTCTCTCTCTCTCTCTCTCTCTCTCTCTCTCTCTTTCTCTCTCTCTCTTTCTCTCCTTTTCTCTCTCTCTTTCTTTCTCTCTCTCTCTCTCTCATACATATATATAATTTATAATGAAAGATGTCTACGAGTTTAAGTGTAAATATGTTAGTCATTGCATCGAAGAAATTTTATAATTACTACATCGGACAATAACTCATAAGTATCAAACTTCTTGGTATGAGTTCAGAAATATGAAGGTCATAGGTTTCATTTTACCGTGTCACCAGGTTTTCATACTTAAAAATATATTAGGGTGTTTGGAAAGTGATTGCATTTTGGCAGAGAGAATATGAACACTAATTTAAGTTAAATATTGTATATCGCTGCCACATCTGGTCTAGTGCTTCTGCTATGTATTTAAAGATTCCTGATAAAATCCAAAGATGAATGTTATTGGTCCTGACATGGCATCTCGCCTACAGTCATTTTCCCTACTTCTATAAAATAGCTTCCCTGTGCCTTTTCTATAAATATTTTCATAGTAACCGTTCTGATGAGCTTTTGCTCTATTTTGTTTATTTTCTTGCATTTAAATTGTATTCATTGTGAATATTCATTGGGGTTTCATTTTTAAATGTTACTTTTATTCCCCCCACCAGACAAATTGTACGTATGGGAACTAGTTAGGACTACATAGAGACTTTGAGGTATTATGGTGGCTGTAGTAAGAATGGTAATTAAGAATGTGTCGTTTTGGTGTAAGGAATACTGTGGTCTGTTTGGGTCAGTAATTGTGGCTAGCTAAGTTTAAAATAAGACATGCTGAAGACCATACTTCCCTCATTGCTTTCCTCTTTGGTATCTAGACTTTACAAATTTAAGCGCAGTACTAGATTGGCAACTAGGTCTCTTAATTTTACTGTTGAAATTGCTAGATGTAACCATGTTCTATGCTATGAGTTTCTTCTCTCATGCTCCTCCTGCTTATGGTTATATCATGTTGAAACACTGGTTCTCCTACAATCATCAAATTTAAGAAACAAAGAACCTGTGAAGAACCTCGATCTGTGACTGCTTGGGAATATCAGGTGTTGTAAGCTTGGATGTGGAGATGGTATAATAGAAGATAACAGCTTGGAATTGGAACTTGGCTCACCAATTTCCAATTCCTGTTGGGCTTGTTATATTCACTAATGTGCAAATATCCTTGGGAACATTATGAATCCATCTTTTATCCTCCAAGTTATGGGTTAATTAGTAGGACACATATCAATAAATAATTATTACCTTACCTAAAATTCTTAAAATTTAAAAAAATATTTACTGGTGTTGGTTTCAGTCAACATGGGAATGATTGCAAAACACTTTCCTCCCCCAATTTTGTAGGCAGAAGCACACAAATGCATGCTGGGTTTTTTTCCCTAGCCAATAAAATAGGCTGGTTTTCGGTTTCATCTGACTCAGTCCCAGTCTGTCTTGTCTTGAAATCAGAATACTATGTTCGCTTGTCCGAATTTGCTCTTTTGTGCCAGCCCCAATTCATTTGTGAACTATTGCTTTGCATTATTACCGTTAATTTGTCTTGCGTACATCGTTTGCTTGCTTTATATTATTTTTTGCCCTGTTCTTTTTTCTTGTAATTGTTTATTGCAAACTTTGTCAATCCTGTTTGTTGGAGAGTTCTGTTATTTTGCAGCTGACCATGTCTACTCACTCCACAGCCGGCTTTAAAGAACCTGAAAAAGGCTGATAAGACATTAAAAAAAAAATCAATTTATCGCACTTCTCACTTGTGGAATTTTCTTCTGGCTTTCCAGTTAACACTGATCTTCAAAAATTGAAATGCAATATCAATCATTATTTTCTGTCTTCTTAATTCCTTTTCTTTCATTTTTCTCTCTCCTTGATATTGACTTTTCTCATATTCTCTAACATTCAGTAACCCTTGTGTCTTAGTGGCTTTATTCTCTTGCTTGGGATGAAATGATTGAAAAAAGAAATCTGACTTTTCCCTACTGAATTTATTAGGTATTCTGAGTTGTGTCCTCCCTTTTTGTTTTTGATACATATTGATTTACATGTCTCTGTACATTAGTAAACTTCTTGACAAACATTTACAACACAAATGTGGCTTTCCAGATTTTGCTCTTGGCTTGATGTATTTTTTTTGAATAGTTGCCTGATTCTTGTGAAACGACAAGATCAGATTGATTTATCTCATTGCAAAATCTTGTCTGGAAATATTTCTTCTAAAGTCTTCTTATCAAAATTTATTCTCTATTTAATGTTTTTCCTACTTGAATCTTCTAATGAATCATAATCTGATGATTAAATAAGCTCCTTGTGAGTTCCACAACTATAAAATACCTTTAGAAATTCTCCTAAGCAAGAAGTGTGAGAGAAAAAAAACTGTTAGTATAGAATTTATGGCTACAGCTCAACTATAAATTGATGAGATCTCGATGCCAGTCTAGTGCTGTGCTTAAATACAAAAACTCTAGGTACCATAGTGAAGAGTGATATTTATTTGTAATATTTACAAAATGTGGCACAAGGCCAAGATGGAAAATGGGGAAAAGGATGGTCTTCATCTTAGCTTTAAACTTAGCTAGCCATAAACACTGACCTAAACATACTACAATATTCCTAACACCAAAACACATTCTTACTTACCTTTCTTACTACATCCACCATAATACCTCATTGTCTCTATGAAAGTCCTAACTAGTCCCCATATGTACAATTCATTGTGTGTGTGGGAGGGGAGTGAAGAGCACATTCGAACAATTAGCATGAAAGTATTTATAAAAAATGCAAGTGGGGTGGCAAGCTTACTGCAGTGGGGGATGGGAGCTGAACTGCCAGATCAGGACCAAAAATATTGTAGATTCTTATTTGGATTTTATCAAGGAGTTCAAGGTAAATAGCAAGGGCACTGGACTATATATGTGGCAGTAATATTCTAAGCATGGATTCCCAGCATCCTTCTGTAGAACTACATCTCTGTTGACTCTTCGTCTGTGAAGAAATAATCAAACATTCATATTACTTAGAGCCTTGATGTTTTTCTTTCTTGCCTACTTCCGACACAGCTGCGACTGTCCATCTTGAATGCATTCAAAATGGCTTCTCTTTCTATTAGTGCATGATTTTCCAAATGTTATTTCGATTCAATCTGATGATTGTTCTTCAACTAAATGGAGCAGGCTTTTTGCCTTTATTGTTAAATGAATTATAAATATTTCAGCTTGTACAAAATCTTCTCTCAAACAACTACAATATAGTTTAATTGATAATTATTGTATCCACAGGCTACCAGTTCCTTTTTCGGCTGACATTATCATCTCAAACCTATTACTACAAATTAAATATTTATATGTATGACAAGAAGTCAGTCTTGTTATGTTTATGATGAACAGGCCATCTTACACCTACGTATTGGGAACATTTTGTCTTTATTCAAAGTTTAAGATTTTAAGAACAAGAAGAACAATTATTTCATTAAAAAAGCTGAAAAACTTTAGGAATGGAAACAATCTGACCACAAATTGTGCCTTGTCAAAACTTTCACTCTGTATTTTGAATTTGTTACATTCCTGACATAGGCAATGATGACTCTCCACGGGTGATTTATCTTTATTATCTGTGAATTACCATGACTTCTTGGGAAAGATAGAAGAATGGTCCCTTCAGGATATAGGTGATCATGGCTCACCCCAGATCCTTTTATTTTATTATTTCTGAATTACCCTGACTTCTTAGGAATGATACTAAAGTGGTCCCTTCAGTAAATAGGTGATCATGGCTCTCCCCAGATCCTTTTACTTTATTATATCTGAATTATCATGACTTCTTAGGAATGATAGTAAAGTGGTCCCTTCAGTAAATAGGTGATCATGGCTCTCCCCAGATCCTTTTATTTTATTATTTCTGAATTATCATGACTTCTTAGGAATGATAGTAAAGTGGTCCCTTCAGTAAATAGGTGATCATGGCTCTCCCCAGATCCTTTTATTTTATTATTTCTGAATTACCATGACTTCTTAGGAATGATAGTAAAGTGGTCCCTTCAGTAAATAGGTGATCATGGCTCTCCCCAGATCCTTTTACTTTATTATATCTGAATTATCATGACTTCTTAGGAATGATAGTAAAGTGGTCCCTTCAGTAAATAGGTGATCATGGCTCTCCCCAGATCCTTTTATTTTATTATTTCTGAATTATCATGACTTCTTAGGAATGATAGTAAAGTGGTCCCTTCAGTAAATAGGTGATCATTGCTCTCCTCAGATCCTTTTATTTTATTATTTCTGAATTATCATGACTTCTCTGGAATGATAGTAGAGTGGTCCCTTCAGTAAATAGGTAATCATTGCTCTCCTCAGATCCTTTTATTTTATTATTTCTGAATTATCATGACTTCTCTGGAATGATAGTAGAGTGGTCCCTTCAGTAAATAGGTGATCATGGTTCTCCCCAGATCCTTTTATTTTATTATTTCTGAATTATCATGACTTCTTAGGAATGATAGTAGTGTGGTCTCTTCAGTAAATAGGTGATCATGGCTCTCCCCAGATCCTTTTTCTTTATTATTTCTGAATTGCTATTGCTTCTTGGAGAAGATAGTAAAGTAGTTTCCCATTACCTTCTTGATGGTTTTGAAGTCAGAGTTGTCCTTCTAATGTAAACATTTTAATACCATCTTCCTTCAGTACATAGGCAATCATGGCTCATCACAGATTCCATTTCTTTATAATCTCTGAATTGCTATTGGTAAAGAAAGTAGGTTGGTTTTCTGTTGCCTTCTCTATGGTTTAGAATTTAGAATTGTCTTTCTCCTTTCAAAACATGGGTGATCATATCGCTTCCTATATTTCTTTTATTTTTTATTTGGAAATTACCCTGTATTCTTGGAAAAGACAATGAAGTGATTTCCTATTGCAGTCGCTATGGTTTGTAATTCAGTTTCCCCTTCTTTTTAAAAAAAATGTTCTTAAGGATAGAGAACCTGGTCTAATTAGTTATTTAACTGATAACATAAACAGGTTCATATATTGACTGGTTCATCAGGCTATTGGAAAGGAGTATAGGTTTATCCCTTGTTTTGGATTGGATTTCTGGTTCCTTCCATATTTTACTGTAACTCTATACTTCAAATGTCTAAACTCTGAAATTTTGTTTATTATTGGGTTTTCAGTTTCTTTTAAAATCCTCTCTTTTACTTCCACTAGCTTCTTGCATAACACATGTTAACTGTGAATTCTTTTTTGCATCAATATCTTTTGGAATACCTACATATTTTGATTACTGTGTCACATAAGTCATCCAGGAATAAATTAGTTCCTAAAGGGATTTTCATCAGTGTATGTATAATTATTTTGGCACTAGTAAGGATTTATCTTTACAAGAGTTAGATTAGACCAAAAATAGGGTGTTCGTACTTTCTCAACTGGCAAGAAGTAGAAAGACTATACTGAATCCATTTCCATGTCAGCTGCTAAGAAAGTTGGCTCACAGTGTTATACAAGTCAATTTTCTCTCCAGAATCTATCTTGCATATCTGTAAGTCTACCATTTGTCCATGCTTTGGATATTGCTGCTATATATGGTCTGGTGCACCTGCTATATATTTAGAGACTCTTGATAACATCCAAAGAATCAGCAATATTACTGGTCTTGACCTGGCATCTCAAATTCAGTCACTTTCCTGCCACTGTAACATAGCTTCCCTGCACTTTTTTCTATAGATTCTTTAATGGTAATTGTTTGAATGAGCTCTTCATTATGGTACCTAGACTTTATGAATTTAAGCGGAGTACTAGATTGGCAATAACCACATATTTTGAGTACTGTCTTACCCAAGAATTCCTTTTGAAAGGGTTTTTCTATCAGTGTGGATGTGAAAGCAAGCTTGTTTAATACACTAATAGAAGTAGAAAACACAGGTCAGTGAAATAATCTAAAATATAACAGGGCTATTTCTTATTGAAATATTTCTAAGAACCAGTCTCTTTTGCTTTCGATACGCCCTGTGAGTGTCAAATTTTCTAACCCTTAAATGACCTTCTTGTTTCCATTTTTCATAATATTTCCTCATTGCTTACAGGCTCAGTATTAAACTGCTCTCGATTAATCATCTGAGAGACCCCTTTCTACTTTCCATTGTCATGGCTGATGCTAACCTCCAGGAAAGTGACATTCTGAATGACATGAAGTGTGAGGACTACATTGAATCCATTGTTAAGTCATCTCCTAAGAAAGTTGGTTCACTGTGTCATGCTGGACAATTTTTTTCTCCAGAATCTATCTTACATATCTGTAAGACTACCATTTGCCCATGCTTAGAATAATGCTGCCACATATGATCTGTTGCTTCAGCTATATATGTATAGATTTTTGATAAAATTCAAAGAATCAGCAATATTATTGTTCCTGATCTGGCGTCTTGGCTTCAGCCACTTTCCCACTGATGTAAATTTCTTTCCCTGTGCCTTTTCTATAAATACTTTCATGGTAATTTTTCCGATGAGCACTGGTACCTAGACTTGAATTTAAGCACAGTAACAAGATCTCATCAATTTAGAGTTGAATTAGTTAGATGTAACTGTAAGTTCTATGCTAACAGTTTCTTTACTTACACTTCTTGCTCGTGGAACTCTCTTCCAGCTCCATGCTTTCCAGCCAACATTAATCTTCAAAAATTTAAATGCAATATCGATCGTTATCTACTGTCTTCCTAATTACACTTCTATTGCTCTCACTTCTTCATAAAGTTTCTGTTTTCTAATTCTTTACAACCCAGTAACCTATTGTGTCCTAGTGGCTTTACTGCCTTGCTTGGGGTGAATACAATTTTTAAAAAAAAGAACCACATCTCTGTTGCCTTGTCTCTTCTTCATCTGTGCAGAAATTGTCATTGCCATATAGGATTTATATTATATGGCAATTCAGTAGTCTTTTCTTTGTTTCCAACAATATTTTTATGTTTGTTAATATCTTTAGTTTATAGATGGCATCTTTTGCTATTCCAATGCACCTCTTGAATTCAGTGACAGATTTTCTGTTAGCACACTTCCCAGATATTTAAATTTCTGTACTCGTTTGATTTTAACATTTACCAAATTGTAGCTTGCATCTTGGATTGTTGCTCTTGCTGACAACCATAGATTCCATAGATTAACTCTTCTATATATATATATATATTCCTTCAAGATATAGATGATGAAGGTTCTCCCACAATTTCCTGTTCTTTGTAGTGCTTAGTAAGTTGTGTTATTTTTGCCATGTTTCCCAATCCTTGTTCTACCAGCCATTTACACAAGTCCATTTTTCTTCTTGTATGTGCTTTGTCCATAGCGGCCATGGCTCTCCACAATTTCCTGTTCTTTGTAGATCTTACTAAGTTTTGTCTTTTTGTTATCTCCCCTGATCCCTGTTCTGCTAAACATTTACATAAGCTCGTTATTCTTGTACGTAGCTTGTGCCTTCCTTCAGGATACAGGCGATCATGGCTCTCCACAATTTCCTGTTCTTTTTTTATGTCTTACTAAGTTTTGTCTTTTTACTATCTCTCCGGATCCTTGTTCTGCTAACCAGTTGTTGTTGTTGTTGGTGGTGGTGATGGTGGTGGTGGTGTTGTTGTTGTTGTCCCCCCCCCGTTCCCTGTTCCCTGTTCCCTGTTCCTTCAGGATGCAAGCAATCATGGCTCTACACAACTTCCTGTCCTTTGTAGCTTTTAGTAGTGTTTGTCTTTTTGGTGTATCTCCTAATCCCTGTTCTGCTAACCATTTACACAAGTTCATTAGGTACGTTATTTTCTGCTTTCCTCTCCCTCTTGCCTTCAATATAACCTGTGAGTATCAAATTTTCCAAGCTTTCTTTCCTCGTTATGTGCCCTAGAAATTTCAACTGTTTCTGATGTAACGTATAAGTTTCCAATTTATCTGCATTTTCCTTAGAACTTCATTGTTGCTCACATGTTCAGTCTTCTGTAACACCACATTTCTGTTTCCACAAGTCATCCATTGGGATATTGTTCAGCATTCAGTGCCATATACAGGGTGCAATTGGTAAATTGCCACCATTTTATATTTTTAATTTAATGCATATGCATTTTTTGTTTTTGATTTTGTCAACTGCACAGTTGGGCACCATTTGTGAGAAAAAGAGCAACATGACACAATTCACTCTGCCAGAAATTTGGAAAGAGCATCCTGTACTGCTTAGCATTTGCATTGGAAGCTCCAATACAAATATTTCAGAGTGTTTGGGCGTCAATCTGGGGACAGGGCAGAGGATTTGTAAAAATTTGGAGGAGTCTAATGTTGATTATGAAGGTGCTTGGAGACATCACTAATAATGGCGATGTTATGCCTCCTTTCATCTTCCACACGTCCTCAGACTCAACACAGAGGCCTACATTAAGTGCCTTGAGGAGGTAGTGCTGCCCTCTGGCTACCTAACTCCCCAGACTCCGAGACCCTTGATTATTATGAGTGGGGCACAGTTGAGTGAGAGACCAACAAAACTCCTTGTAACACCAAAGATGAACTGAAGGCAAGGATTATGGCAGCATTCTCCAACTTAAACAAGGAGACCAACCAGAAGAATTGCAGGAGATTCCAAAGTCATCTGGAGGCTGTGGTTGAAGCCAATGGCGATTTTATTGAATCAATTTACTCATTAATATTTCAAGATATTTTTGTGTAATTTTGATAAATATATCAGTTAAAATGGCAGTGTTATTTTCATTTTGGGGTAATTTACATAATAATTTATCCACCGCACACTGCAGAAGGACCGATATTAAATAACATTTATTGCTTTTCTTTATTTCTAATAAAATTTTCCTGTTTCTTAATACTTTATTACTTAACTTTTGTGAGGCATCTTTCACCATTCCAATGCACCTTAGGATTAAGGTATCACATTTTCCATCCTCTTTTAAAACACTTACTCAATATATAAATTTTAATACTAACTTGATTTTGGTATCAACAATTTGTAGTTCAATTCTTGGGCTGTTCATTTTACTGACAAACATACATTCTATCTTCTTAAAATTGATAGCTAGTTTTTCTTCTTGCTTTTCTTTACTACCTTCTGTAGGAGTTCCTTTTGTTTCCTTTCCATATTTTTTATTGACTCAGCAGTTCTTATTGCCCTAATTTCCATCAAATCTGCCAAGTTCTTAGGTGATCATGTATCTTTTGATACATGACTGACGAGGCAGATTTTTTCCCACAGTAGGTTGCCATTTCTTTCTGCAGTATACCAGTTGCCATCCCAGGCTATAGAACCCAGTCTGTCCTGCTATTTACTCATAGCTGGGGGATAAGAAGAGGATTCATACCTTTCCCAAGGGTATTAGCACGTAAATGAATGTAATAGATTCAACTGGAATTCAAACTTTTTTTTTTTTTTTAACTTTTCACCCCAGGCAAGACTGGAAGCCACTAGCATGCTAGGGGTTACAGAGGATTTGAAGCGAGAGCAGATAGGAGTGTTAGAGGAAAGGATGTGGAGAAGGATAGAGGATAGATCAAGGCAACTGGAGATGTCGATTGACGTTATACTTGAATAGTTGGAGATTATAGTTGTCAGGGAAACAGGAATGAGGAAGGGAGTTCTTACAAATTGATAGCTAGTTTTTCTTCTTGGTTTTCTTTAATACCTTCTGTAGGAGTTCCTTTTGTTTCCTTTCCATATTTTTTATTGACTCAGCAGTTCTTATTGTCCTAATTCCCATCAAATCTGACGAGTTCTGATTGCATATCTTCCCTTACTGTTAATTTTCATCTTAATGTTTAAAAATATATATATTTGCAACTTACAAAATATGCATAGATTTAAAAAACAAAAAGCCTCCAGTTGGCAGTTCATTTATTTTTTTTTTTTTATATCAGGAAGCTTCTTCCTATTATGTATACATCTAATTTAATAGCACAGATTGTGAAACATTTTCAGATTTTGTATTGTGCATACATGTGTGCACATGAATGCATGTCTCTGCACATACATTTTAAAGCCATTTTTCTTCGATTTGACAAATAGGTTTATGAATGATATTGATTTTACTAGTCATGCTATCTCCACTATTTAACCAGTCTCTAGAAAAAAAAAATCTTTTTGAAAGAAACAAAGACAAGGTTTAATCATTCTTTTGCATTTCTCTTCCCATCTTGCCATTAATTCTATCTATTCAAATTCTTTCATCATTTCAAAGATTTTTAGCCATTTTTCCATAATCTGGAACAGTGAAATCAAATAATCAAAGATATTTATTTTCTTTCTCACAGAAGCAGAAAATCAGTCAATTTATAACATTTTTTATTTTACTATTTTTGTAAATTTATCTCTTATTTTTAAATTTTATTCATTGTTATATTTATTTTCTTATTTATTTAATACATAAAATCTGCATTTCTTTTTGATTATTTTTACATTTCTTCCTTTTTATATAATTAAAAATCCTTTTGGCTGATGCAAGAATAAAGACTTAATATGAAAAAAATATAAGTTGATCTTAAAAGTTTAGTCTGGACATTTCAATAAAGGAATTTTTTTGTAATTTTTAATAAATACTTTTAGAAGCATCTATCTATGTTTCTGAGATGAGGCATTGTAACTATTAACACAATTCACTCCAGTCACCTGAGGAAGGCCATAGCATACAACAGCTGAGACCAAGATGAGAACAACAGTCCAAACAAAAATATTTTTAGAAACTTAATATTGAAGAAAAAATTGAATAGAAAATTTTTAAAAAATATCTTATACTTTTGTCTTTTTTCACTACATTATCCATTTATCAGTGATGACCCTAGTGTTGCTGTAGGTTTTTCTTTAAAATGGTGATTGTCCAGTTCACATACCTCCCCAATCTTTTGAACAGGTGTAGATGTTTATTCCTTGTTTTCTGTTTGGGATTGGGTTTCTAGTTCCTTGTAAAGTCTTCCTTCTCTTTCACCACCAGGAGCCCCCTGTGTCTTTGTAGCATTGTCACCTTGCTTGGAGAGTCTTGATTAAAATATTTATATAAATACTGGCATTTTCTTCCCTCTTTCACTGTCTGATGTAAATCTTTTTTTTTTTTTTCATTTATATTTTATTTGATTTGCTAATCTCATCGCATTCTTGGATGGAACTGGGGGTTTAAAAACAGAGAAACAAGAATAATCTAGCAAGAATATTAAGAAACCTTGTGAATTTGAGGGAACACTGTTTCTCCTCTTGTTTTTCAAAGTCTTTTGAAGTTAAGGTGTCATGTGCTGAAGAATAAAAATCTTGACGAATTGGACAGAAAATAATTTTTATTCTATCGAGAAATTTTAGTATAGAAAATGATCAAACATGGTTCCTAATAGAGCATGCAAATTTAACAAATGTTCTTATGACAGTCACTGTTTAAAAAAAAGAAACAAATGTGGTTGAACTTACACTGTCATTCAGTGAAGGAATGTGGGTGTGTAATGTCTAACCCATATGTTGAGTTCTGGACATGCAGAGACTCATATCCTGTCTTGTCTGTGAGATTGTCCAACATTAATTGTCATAGAGGAAGCTGATATTACACAACAGTTTAGTACTCTTTTCTTTGTTTTTATTGAAATTTTCCTATTTCTTAATATTTTGCTTAGGTTTTGGAAGGTATCTTCTGTAGTTCATATTAATAATGATAAAAATAATAGAAATAATAACAGCAATGGGAATCACATTAAAATAACCAAATTTATTTAGGCTTTAAATCAACCTGGATTTTAAACAAATACCAGAATTTAATCTGAAGGCATACAAACATGGTTAGATCGACTGCTTTGTTTTTTATGCCTTATCAACCTTTTGCAAGTTATTTAAAGCCAGAAAATATTTTTAAATTTTAAGAATATTTTGGAGATAATCATGATTTACTGATACAGTCAGCCAGCCAGTTATGTGCCATGTATAATACATGCTTAGGTGATCATGTATCTTTTGATACATGACTGACGAGGCAGATTTTTTCCCACAGTAGGTTGCCATTTCTTTCTGCAGTAGACCAGTTGCCATCCCAGGCTATAGAACCCAGTCTGTCCTGCTATTTACTCATAGCTGGGGGATAAGAAGAGGATTCATACCTTTCCCAAGGGTATTAGCACGCAAATGAATGTAATAGATTCAACTGGAATTCAAACTTTTTTTTTTTTTTTAACTTTTTACCCCAGGCAAGGCTGGAAGCCACTAGCATGATAGGGGTTACAGAGGATTTGAAGTGAGAGCAGATAGGAGTGTTAGAGGAAAGAATGTGGAGAAGGATAGAGGATAGATCAAGGCAACTGGAGATGTCGATTGATGTTACACTTGAATAGTTGGAGATTATAATAGTCAGGGAAACAGGAATGAGGAAGGGAGTTCCATAGGCGTGAGGTGCGAGATGTGAAGCTATTGGAGTAGAAGAGATGTCTACATTTAACAGTTTCAACAATGAAAGGGTGGGAACGGGATGCCAGTCTCGTAGGCCACTTGACCTGGGAACTAGCGATAGCAGCTCATCAGAGCAATTACCATGGAAGTATTTATAAAAGAGACAGAGAGAGGCGTCTGTGAGAGAGAGAGACTGCAGACGAGAAGCCAGATCAGGGCCAATTACATTGCATACCCATCTCTGGATCTTATCAAGAACCTTGAGGCAAACAGAAGGGGCTCCAGACCATATATGGCAGCAATACTCCATGCAAGGGTGGATGGTTGACTGGTTAAGAGGTAGATTCGTATCATTCCCATAAGTTATTTGCTACATATTAGATGTTTCCACTTGAGAAAACATTGTACATTCATTGACTAAGTAGCCAGTACAAAACTCAGTTGAGATTTATAGAATCTTGTTCTCAAAACAATTTCTCACAAAAATAGGTTTTCTCAAATCCAGTAGCTGTTATCACTCTTTTTTAAGTATTGACTGGAGTTTCCTTCCTTCCCTTATGTTTAAGGTAGTGTTGAACATCTGAATCTTGAATATGTCCTTTCTTCAAGTGTGATGTTCATTTTAGTTGTTGCTACTACAGGAATATGGAAGGCAATTATCTCCCTTGGTGGAGATATTCATATGGATCACTTGACAGATCGCTTAGTGATCTCAATCCATAGAGGAACAACAGCAGCAGTCAAATTCAGTTTGTATACAGCAGCAAAACTAAAAGATTGGTTACTTTAGTCTGGGACCCCTCCAATAACCTAGGCAGAAGCTAAATCTGCCCCCTTTGGGAATATATCTCTCCCTGATATAGAAATAAACTCCAGCTTGCAGTCCTCAATTTGTAAAAAAACCCAAGACTGCTGTTTCTCACTTGTGGAATATGTCCTTGCCTGGGACATACATAAATCCAGCCCATTTAAACATGGCTTCTCCAGACACAGGAGTATCTCAATATCATATGTAAGACCCTTCCTTTTTTGTTTCTCCTTATACTCTACTTTGCTGAGTAGATATGTAATATATTATTCTGTGTGGCACATGTGTATATATATGTATATATAGTTTTGTGTATGTCATAGTAGTATAAAAGTCTCTCTGAGAATAAAGCATGCATGTCATTCTTTTTCCATTCTGTCCATGAACAACAATGTTATTATATCATGGATATAATAATGCCCATAATGGGGGAAATTCAAATGGGAGAATAAATCTTTCTTCTGTAACTCTCTCCCATTACTACTACTGTTGAAGTGAGATGATTTCAGTTATCAGATACATTTCTTTGTGATTCTTTAATGCTAGTCGACAATGTTTGAAGATGGATGTTCCTCACAGTGATCTACACACTTCACTCACACAAAACCATTTTTACCAGAAAATGTTTGTATACAGCTATACAGACAATATTTGTATACAGTTTAGATATTTCTAAATGAGCCTGGCGCCATACATGGCATCCATATGAAAGACAGTCAATAATGAAATGGAGTGATTAAAAAATCTGTTAATATTCAATGAGAGTGTATTTAAATCTTTTTAGTTCTTACCAGAGATGCTGATACATAAGATATCTACAGGCAGATGTGAAATGTTCATGTTGGAGCCTCGCTAGTCATTTATCTTGTAAATCTTATTTGGCATCAACTTGACAAGGTTTACCGAACTCATCAGGATGGAACAGAAATTGAAATTAGACATTCAGTGACCTAAAGCAAAAATAGCAAAAGTCAGAAGGAAAAGGGAAACTGAAAATTGAAAAGAAAGGAAATAAAAAGAGAAAATAGAGAGAAACATCCACTCATCATCCATTCTTTTGTGCATTGTGAATGGAAAGCAGATGCTTTCCTAATAGGTTGACATTATGTGTGTGTATATATATATATATATATATATATATATATATATATATATATATATATATATGGTGCTACAAAAGTAACATCCTATTTTTTATTAACTTTTATTGAACAAAAATAAATTACAGTAATTTAAAGAAATTTAAGTACTGTCACTTCAAAACAACATTTGTTCACTATTTACATTATTCGGACTATTGTCCTCATCTTTGTCGCCATATTTATTACAACTTTTCGGCCGTTGTACACTCCGACCTTCTTCAGTTGGTTGGAATTTTGAAGTGAACCCTTTATTTCGCTCACTGGTGTAGACTGTTCTAGTTCCACGTGTCATGTTTAATGGATGTCAGTTATCAGTTATCTCCTGTTAATTCTCCCTCTCCAAGTTTTCCACCGCCTTAACCGGATGTTGAACTCACACTCTTTGGGTCCTGTCACTGGATCTAACAAACCACTGTGCCATGTGTCCTTGATAATGTTAATAGTGTACATAATACCTCATCTCAGAAATATACACAGATACAACATTTGTTACTTTTTTTTAATTATTTCACCCCAAGTAAGGCAATAAAGCCACTAAGACACAAGGGATTACTGAGTGTTACAAAATATGAGGGGAAAAAACACTAAGAAAGAACAACAAGAGAATAGGAATTAAAAAGAAAGATGATTATGATTGACATTACATTTAAATTTTTGAAGGTTAAGAAATGTTTTTATTTATAGATGGTGACTTTTGTCATACTAGCATTGCTTCAAGGATCATAAGTCTGTTTTTACTATTTGATTTGGCTAGTATTTTGATAAGTAGCTCACTAATGCTGCTTATTAATGTGCTTGTGATTGGAGAACTGAAGGAAAAAGCAAATAAAGAAAAAGATTAATTTGTGCCAGCATGATGACTTTGCATGTGCATTAAATGTAAAGAAACCGTGAGAAAGAAAAAAATGGCCACACATAAGATGGCTATTTAAGAACATTGCATTTGCAAATATGAGATTTTGTTGATAATATGCAAATTTCTGACATGCAAAAAGAATTGAGGAAAGAGGGAATGGTTTTAGATCCTATGATCATCACATAGTTGAGTGTGGCCTTTTTGCAGGTAGATGAATGGCAAGAGATTGAGAGGTGAACAAGAAGAGGAAAGAAGAAGATTTATTGTTGCCAAAACAAACATCAAAGAACTGATGAGTAAGTCAGTGAAACTGATTCTCTCAAGTGAACTCGAACTACAGGGTGTGATGAGTAAATTGTCATCTAAGTTACCCAAAAATGAAAATAACACTGACATCTCATTTTAACAGATATATTTACCAAAATTACACAAAAAATATCTTGAAATAATAAAGAATAAATTTATTCAATAAAATCGCCACTGGCTTCAACTATGACTTCTAGACAACTTTGGAATCTCCTGTAACTCATCTGGATGCTCTCCTTGTTTAAGTTGGTGAATGCTGCCATAATCCTTGCTTTCAGTTCATTTTTGGTGTTACAAGGAGTTTTGTGGCTCTCTTGCTCAACTGCGCCCGGCACATAATAATCAAGGGTGTTGCAGTCTGGGAAGTTAGGTGGCTAGTTGTAATGGGTGATGTGGTCGCAGAAATTGTCTGACAGCCATGACTGGGTTCTTATGTGTGTATGGCATGGTGCACTGTCCTTTTTCCAGATGTAGGTTCTTCCAGCAGTCACCCTCTTGACCCAGGGACAGCACTACTTCAAGGCACTTGATCTAGGTCTCTGAGCCCCTCACCAACAAAATCGTGAGTTCGTTTCTTATCAGAACAATCAGAGTGAGATTTTTGAGCTATTGTACCTTCGTAATCACCATTAAACTCATCCAACCCCTTCTGAATCCTTTTCACTCTAATTTGAGTGGCTGCACCATTTACTTTAACTTTTAATATATATATATATATATATATATATATATATATATATATATATATATATATATATATATAAACTCTTAATTATTCTGCTTCACTGTTTGTTTAATACCCTGATATCACCTTAGGGAAAAATGTATTCTTCCATTGTCGTAGTGCAGAGAAGAAATTTGTCATTGACACTATCTATAAGCAAGAGACTTAGGAATAGGGAAAGGGCAGATAACACTTTTCATTCTTTTTTTTATTATTGTTTTTTTCACTTGGCTTACATCATAATATTGTTAAAATTCTAAATATTAAAATTTCAAATAAAATGAAATTATTTAATTTCTATTCTCAGGAACCAACATATTAAATTTAATTATTTTGCAAAGTTAAATCTATTTTCAAACAATAAATTCACATGTATGGGTTTTGTTTTTGTCTGCTGTTTTTGAGAAATGTAACATTTGAACAAAGTGAAAGGTTTCGTAGTTTAAAATTGGTGGGAAGAAAGAGAGAGAAAAGCAGACGTTTTAGATTGGCAACAGGGTGGAGAAAAACAGGTGTGGAAAGAAAACTTATCATATTTATTTTTAATTAATGCTCTTTAGCACTGGGGAAACTTACAAACATGCCATGATTGAAAATTTCCAAGATTAGATTGGAACTTAAATATAAGAATAGAAACAAGAATCGGTTTTCAAAGATATTCAGTCTTAAGATTGTCACTTCAGATCTACCTATGATTTCATAATTAATTCTAAACTTCTAACAGTCTTCAAAATAATTGTTGAATTCCCTGGAGTACTGCTAGTTGTGCTGTAATGTATGACAAGAGTGGGTTCGGGTTGAGGGGAAATACTTAACCAATTGCTCTCCCAGCAACTACGCGAGTAACAGGCAGAAAGGGGAAAGAGATGGGAGGTAAAAAAATAACACAGCCTTGAAAACCACAGGAATATTAGAAACAACAATGCCCACGGGAATGACTTCACAATGATTCATTGATTTTATTGGCACGTGGCATCTTAGAAAGATTTGGTCTTGACCAGTTACAGAGAGGCCCATATCTAAACATGCCAAGCTGTCCTACTGTTAAAGGGGAAAAGCCAGATGTGTTGACAGAGATATTCACATGCAATCTGGGGCCTCTTTTGTGTCTGTACTGATGTGCATTACCTACAAGTTGTGAACAGTCCTGAAAATATAGATTATTAATAAAATCATCCAAAATTGTCATTAATTACTTCAATAATGATCAGCTTCACACTTCATTGAATGTTAATGATTTTTATGACATTATGCCTCTCAAGATATATACATATATATATATATATATATATATATGTAAATCCAAAGAAAGATCTGCAATGTAATTGATCCTGACTTGGCATCTTGACTTCAGTCACTTTCTCGACAACTTGACATGGCTTCCCTCTGTCTTTTCTACAGCTATTTTCATAGTAATTGCTCTGAAGAGCATTTGACCCGTGTGCCCAGACTACATTTAAGTGTGCTACTAGATTGGCATATAGGTCCCACCCTTTTGCTGTTGAAATAGCTAAATGCAACCACCACTTCTACTTCAATAGTTTCTTTTCTCACACTCCCAGCCTGTGGAACTCCCTACTATTTATTTGTTTCCCTGATAACTACAATGTTCAAAAATGTAAATGCAATGTCAATCACTATTTTCTGTCTTCTTGAATCCCATTCATCTTTTGTCCTTATCTCAGACCCCTCTAATCCAGTCTGTTCTCTCACTTTCACACCCTGTACCCTGCCTGTATACCAGTGGCATTTCTACTTGGCTTAGTGTAAAATGACTATATATATATATATATATATATATATATATATATATATATATATATAAATATAAAAGTGAACATAGAAGTCAACACTTAGAGGCGACAGTCTGTTTCATGCTAGATGCAATCGTCAGGCAATGCATCTAGCATGAAACAGACTGTCGCCTCTAAGTGTTGACTTCTATGTTCACTTTTATATTTACACATGCTCTATCTCTGATATTGAGCACTTTATCCCATAAATATAGCACACTTTAAGACTATATTTCTTCATATATATATATATATATATATATATATATATATATATATCTTTTAACTCTTTAAACATTATTTTTAGTGGATATTCATATTCAAGCAGATGCCCCATGTATTTATTAAACAGTATATTTATTTATTTTCATCTACCAGCTTGAATATTCAAGAAATGTTATTAAATAAAAATTATGTGTTCTTTGGCAGGATTCAAACTAGTATCCACCTGGGCAGAGGGAAACCGTCATTTGATTGGCAAAGCTCCTTTGTGACCACATCAGTTAATAATGGTTTCCTTCTTCCCAGGAGGATACAGGTTCAAATCATGCTGGAGAGTCCATATTTTTATTTAAAATTGAAAAAGAAAAGAAAAGAAAAATGAACACCATTAATGTTTGGCTGAATTGTATTTCTGTTAAATGTATAACAATTTATATTTTGCATCTTTGTATGGATGAGTGCAGGCATCATGTAGTTATTAGAAATAAATTCTGCAGATTTCAGTTACTTAGGATCAAACTGGTGGCATCTTGTTCAAAAAATAAATTGAACATTTTTAGCTCTCTTGGATGGAGCTCCAAGTTATCAGGGACACCAGAAAAATAAAGAAATATCTTTTGCTCCAAGACACACTGTGTAGTTGTGTTCTTTTCTCCAGTGCAGGTTTTGTATTCATGCTTGAAATCAGGTATACAACCATATATATATATATATATATGTGGAACCCCGTTAAACATTGTATAAAAATTCAATAGATTTAAATAATGTCACTAAAGCTCAAAATTAACTCATTTCTTTGCAAAAGATAGGCTCCAAATTTGAATTTACACATTTGCATATATTAGCCAATCAGTGACATGCTGAAGGCTTTTAAAAACAAACAACCATGTTTGTCGTCTGCTACAAAATTTGAAGAACTACTCCATCAAATGATCTGCAATATTTTGCCTCCTAAAAATAGATATTTAAAAATTGTGAAAAATATTTGTTATGAATTTTGAATGTAATTTAAAATAGCAGGAAGACATGATGGTAATGGCCTTAAAGGCTTTATTTAATAAAAAAAAAATATGTCAGTCTCCCCAGAATACAACACAATTTATAAAGTAACAATTTATGTTCATTTGCATACAAGAAATTTATATACAAAACATTAGTTTACAAAAAGGAAGAATTTGCATAACACAATAGAAGTTTATTTACATAATGCTCTATCCTCCTGCAGGAAGAAGAATGATTTACTCTAAGACATTGTCGTTGAGTTCTTGTCTCCACTGCAGGTTTTGTTAACCATGTAAAGCGAGAATGAACAAATGAAATCTTAAATTAACAAGTGGCTAAAACTAACATTTTCTGTATAGGCATCTAATGCCAAAACGTATGTTGTCTTGAAAAGCCATCTTCATCCCCATGGCAGAAATATTCTACAGCAAGCTATACCCAGGGATAACACTGAACCTGAATGCCACATTTGCCTATTTGTTGCCAAAACAAATAAAACTTGAGGAAGCCATTTGAGAGATGAAGAAAGAGCCAAGCAAAGGTCAATTGAAGGAAAAAGGCATGCTTGAAATCAAGTATACAGCCATATATATATATATATATATATATATATATATGGAAGACCTTTAAAAATTGTAGAAAAATTCAGTAGATTTAAATAATATCACTAAAGCTCAAAATTAACTAATTTTTGTGCAAAACAGAGGCTCCAGAAGAAAAGATGATGTGGAACAATGTTATCATTGTCTCTCCTCAGAATATAGCACAATTTATAAAGAAAAAATTTATGTTCATTTGCATACAAAAAGGAAGAATTTGCATAACACAAGAGAATAATACTCTACCCTCCTGCAGAAAGGAGGCAAATGTTTTACTCCAAGACACACTGTGTAATTGGATTCTTGTCTCCAGTGCAGGTTTTGTTAACCATATAAAGTGCCACAGGAAATAGTCATGCTTGAAATCAGGAATACAACCATATATATATATATATATATATATATATATATATATATATATATATATATAACAAGTAGTAGTGTATATATATATATATAGATAGTAGTCGTGGCTCCCGGGGGCACAGTCCTATGGTTACAGAGAATTTCAGTTGAGTTCCACCATGGAATATGTGAGCGAGCGGCGCTATATTGAGTCTGATTTGCTACCTCTTCATCACCGAGGCCCATTGGAACAGTTGGTATGATGTTTGCTTGATAACTTAACTGTCAGGGTTTCAATTGTCGGTAGTGGATGCGCACTGCTGATGAGTCCCAAATATAGGACGAAACGGCCGTCCAGTGCTTTCTGCATTCTGTTGAGGTTTCTTTCAGACTCAATGAATTACTTAATTATAATTATCAAATCCTCCTAACAATTTCTATCATGTAAATATATATATATATATATATATATATATATATATATATATAGTCATCCAGAAACAGACTGTTTTGCTGTATTGTAGCTCATCAGTGTGGCTAGATATCTGATTGTGTCAAGCCGGGATCGAAACTATACAAAAGACATCAGCGGTTAGGAGAGCTCGATTCTAATTAAAGAACATTGCATTAGCAGCAGCAGCAGCCTCTGTTTTTAAAATTACCCCTTCCTCTCTGAGAGCTCAACTGAATTATTTCAAGAGCATAAAATGTCATCTACAGACAGACTGTTTTGCTGTGTCAAAGCTAATCAGTGTGGCTAAACATTCAATTGTGTCAAGCCAGGATCGAAACCCAATCAATTTGACATCAGTCAGAGATTCTATCTGCAAGCTATTGCCGCACGGCAGAGAGAAAAGGAAATTTTCACATTTTTACTATACAAAAGACATCAATGGCTCGGAGAGATTGTTTCTAACTGAAGAGATAAAACAATAGATAAAAGAGACAGTTGATCAGGATAATTCCTGGAGATAATGCTTTTAAGGCAAGCAGTCTTTTTAATATATATATATATATATATATGTAAAGTTGTGTATTTGACCAGCAACCCCTCTTTTATACAAGTTTTGTTAAAGCTTTTTATTTAATTTTTCTTGTGTTTGTACAAGTATTTTCTTTTCTGGACAAAATGTGTGTAAAAACTGTACAAAAGTTCTTATCCGAGTGCTATTGGCCGTTCTTTTACCCATTATCAAGGACAATTTTTATTTTTTTTATTTTTAATTGAATGTGTAGATTTTTTTTAATGTATTTTTTTGAAGTTATACAAATGTTTTATTTCCCAATTTTCCAAACATGTTCAGCATATTGTAGCTGTGTTCATAGTTAATTTTGTTGACTGTTGGCTTTTGCTTTTTCATTATTAGTACTAATAATTATTTTGCTTCTTTTTTTTTAACATGTGGATGACGTTATTATACTTTTATACTAGTATTTTCTATTAGTATAATATGGATGGAGTTTGGTAAGATTCCATATGTGTTTAAATGAGTCCTAATTGATCTACGGTCGAATAGGTGTAACATGAGCCATCTATATAGGCATGTGGACTGTTTTTACACACTTTGTGTCCAGAAAAGAAAACTTGTACGAACACAAGAAAAATTAAGTAAAAAGCTTAAATGCAGTGCCTTGCCAGTCATCATTAATGAAACATATGTGCATATGTATTTATATGTGTGTGTATGTGCATATATATATATATATATATATACATATATATATATATGTGTGTGTGTGTGGGTGTGTGTGGGTGTATTTGGGTGTCAAATTTTAAACAAAGAATTTTTTTCATATTCTATGTTCAAGTTCTCCCTGGAAACCAGAAGAATTGTCTCAGCAGCAGAAAAAAAAACTGGTTTAAAAACTTAAAGAACTTTTATTAGTCTTCAACCAAACTTGCATATCTATCTATCTATCTATCTATCTATCATGTATGTATGTATATATATATATATATATATATATATAATGTATGTATATTTGTCAACATAAAAGACATCATAATAAATAATATATATACACACACACACACACACACGCACACTCTATTACTGATCTTGAATATTTTTACCCATAACTATAGTATACCTTATAATTTTATTTTTATCATATATATATATATATATATATATATATATAAAAACTAACCATAAACTAACCATACGTCAAAACAATCCTTATTCCCCCATAGCTGAACATTTTAATCAACCAGGACACTCATTAGACAACTGTAAATGTGTATTGATAGATTCTCATTTCAGTTCCACATACACACGCAGAAAAAAAGGAAAATACTGGATTTTAAAATTAAATACATATAAACTAGGGTTAAATAAAGACTTGGGTATTTTAAATCTTTATAAATATTTCAATAGTTAAACAAAAAATATTTGTTAGATATAGTTAAAATATTTTTTAAACAACATCTAAAATATTACTACAGTTAGATTTACCTTAGAAATATTCAAACACATTTGCATTCCATATCACGTGACATCCGTGTCTCGCGACAGACGCTACTTAATGTAAACAAACTTCTGAAAACAGCCATTTCTGAAGAAAGATTGGGGCCGATCTGAAATTTCAAATATATATATATATATAAAAAAATATAAATAAATACTTAAAAAAAACATTCAATTTTTTTTAATTTGCAACTTTTCAATTGTTTTTTCTATATATATATATATTTATATATATATATATATATATATATATATATATATATATATATATATATATATATATAAATATATATGAGATATCTTTTATACATGACAGTGGAATGAACACAATGTACCTTTGTAGATTAAACAAAAGATTCAATTCGAAATATTCTAGAGGTCACCTGGATCAAGTGAAGTCGAGTAGAAGGTAGAGTGACTGATAATAACAACAAAGATGAGGATATAAGTCTGACTGTGAATAATGCATGTAATAGCTCTTCCTCATCTAAGGAATTCAAACTGAAATTGGGTTGTCCTTGATGCTTCTGAAAGTTACAGACAATAATTAATTCATAAATAAGAAATTGGGGAGTTTTTTTCATCAGATATTTCAGAAAATAATAAACTGGTAACTAGGCTTAGATTAAAATGGCCTGAATGGTTAAATTTAGAGATTAAATCTTTTTATGTACCGTGTCCCTTCAGGATGTAGGTAATCATGGCGCTCCACATCTTCCTGTACCTTGTAGCTCTTAATAAGTTTTGTCTTTTCGTTATTTCTTGCAAACCCTTCTTTACCATTTACCCAAGCTCATCAAATATATTATGTGTCGCTTTCCTCTGCGACCTTAATCTGTCCTGTGAGTATCAGATTTTCAAGCCCACCTTCCTCATTATGTGCTCCAGAAATTTCAACTACCCCATCCTGATCTTAAGTATATGTTTCCTTTTTGTTTCAAAAACCTTGTCATTACTCACATGTTTCAGTCCATAGCATCCTCAGCATCTTTCTGTAGAACGCATTTCCATTGCTTCAACATGTAACTAAATTCCCTATATTCACTTTCTATTTCTTTCTCTATTTCAACTCCATTTTAAAAAGAGAAAAGATAATGAAAGTTTACTAGAATTTTTACCCCTGGTAAATTTTTTACCCATGGTATATTTTTTACCTCTGGTATATTCTTTGATGGAGAAAGCCATAGGATACAATTTTACCATGAAGTCATATCAATTTGCAATTTATAGATATTAAAGAAAGCAGATTTGTTTTTAGTCATGATTCTTAAATGCCCCGAAGGGATCAAACATTAAAAATCATTTTCAGGAATATTAGAATATTTAAGAGGAAACAATTTTAAAATTAATTATTTATAAACATAAACATATTTTTTTTATTAAAGTAACATAAGTAAATCAGATTGGGAATATAATTGGCAAACTTTGTTAGAATTTCAGATAATTACATATTGATTTTTTTCCATTAATCTCTTTAGTTTTTTTAAAGTTCACAAAGTGCAGAAAACTGTTTTTTCCTCCATAAACTATGAAAGTTAATAAAAGTTCAAATATGCCAGGTCATGTAAAATGTGCTTGGTTAAAATGAGAAATTTTGGAGAAAGAGAAATGCAAAGACGTAAGATATGTTAAAATATACAAAACAACTTTCAATATCATTTACTAATTATTAAAAATCAATAATAACTCCAAAATGATTCTTTTGAAGAACCCATATTAAAATTTCATAGAATTTAAAGTTATTTTTTTAAGACTTGATTTATTATATTCATGTAAGTGGGTGTATGTTTATACTATTACTGAAGGCGTCACAGTGAGTAGCCTAAGCAAGACATAATATTATAGCCACTAGGAGGGAATTATAATTGTGGTGACAAGAAATCAAAATTCTTACAGAGTAGGAAAGTACTTTTTTGCTTTGGCACACAATTACAGTGACGACGAGAAATAGGAACCAGATTGATTTATTTTTTCTTTCGTATGTGTAAAAGAGAAAGAGTGACAAAAAACCAAAAAACAGATGTTCTTTAAATATGGAAGAATTATTAGCTGAAGTGGTGAAAATACAGCAACAACAACAATAATTTAATTGAAATAATACAGGAGAAAAGGAAAATTCCAAGTTTTTTCACTCCTGATATCGTGGCAAACACATTTGCTGTATTCATATACAATTTAGATAATGTGCACGAACCAGGGATGCTGATATTTTAAATTATTTTTTTTGAGATCTGCCAGGAATGGTGAAAAGTAAAACCTAAGGCGCAAATTTACTGTAGATGGCCTTGCATTCAAGACACTCTATATATGACAAAGTGGAAAAGTTTTCTGGTAAGGCATTTCGTCCTTTAGGACTTCATCGGACTAAATTTGTTATGTTGGTTCAAATGAGCATGAACACGGAATGCTGGGAATTTTAAATTAAATTTTTTTTACCTTTTTTTTTACCTATTCTTTTCTTTTTCTTTCCATCACTTTTGATAACTTCTATTATCACAGTGTTGGATAGATATCCCACACTGTGATAATAAGATAAGTTCTGCCAGGAATGGTGAAATGTTGTAAGAGCCAGGGCGCAGATATACTGTAGAGGTCCTTGCAATCAAGACACTCTCTAGGCATTTATGTTGTATTGGTTTGGTTGTTTGGGGTTTATGGCATATCAACCACTAAGGGTTATTTAATGCCAGATCCAGTATAATATATCAAAAACGTATAGCTGGCAACATCATTGTTTCAAAAACGTATAGCTGGCAACATCATTGTTTCAAAAACGTATAGTTGGCAACATCATTGTTTCAAAAAACGTATAGCTGGCAACATCATTGTTTCAAAAACGTATAGCTGACAACATCATTGTTTCAAAATAGTTGGCAACATCATTGTTTCAAAAAAGTATAGTTGGCAACATCATTGTTTCAAAAACGTATAGCTGTCAACTTCATTGTTTCAAAAACGTATAGCTGGTAACATCATTGTTTCAAAAACGTATAGCTGACAACATCATTGTTTAAAAAATGTATAGCTGGAAACATCATTGTTTCAAAATAGTTGGCAACATCATTGTTTCAAAAAAGTGTAGTTGGCAACATCATTGTTTCAAAAACGTATAGCTGTCAACTTCATTGTTTCAAAAACGTATAGCTGGTAACATCATTGTTTCAAAAACGTATAGCTGGTAACATCATTGTTTCAAAAACGTATAGCTGACAACATCATTGTTTAAAAAATGTATAGCTGGAAACATCATTGTTTCAAAATAGTTGGCAACATCATTGTTTCAAAAAACGTATAGCTGGCAACATCATTGTTTCAAAAACGTATAGCTGGTAACATCATTGTTTCAAAAACGTATAGTTGGCAACATCATTGTTTCAAAATAGTTGGCAACATCATTGTTTCAAAAAAGTATAGTTGGCAACATCATTGTTTCAAAAAAGTGTAGTGGCAACATCATTGTTTCAATGTGCTGGAAAAGACCTGGAAGTTCACTATTTTCCCACAGCTGGGACCCCAACAGGTGCTACCACCCCTTTATGTTGCAGTGATCGCAAACCTTCCAGAGTAAATCTTTGCCCTGGCTCTTACAACATCCCCACGCAGAAATTCTATCATCACAGTGTTGGATATTTAATAACAAAAAGAATGGAAACAAAAAGAAAACAAATCTAAATAAAATCATCTAGATATAAAAAAAAATTTTAAAAATAAAAAATCCTAAATTTCCCAGCATCCCTCGTTTGTGCACATGTGCAGTTGCACCAACATAACAAATTTAGTCTGAAGTCCTAATGGATGAAACACACCACAAGAAAACTTTTTCCACTTTGTCATATATGTTACTCATATATATATATATATATGATGAAAATGTGGAAAAGACAAAGCAAAATCCGAATATGTGAGTTTACTTTTTTTTATTTTATTTTGTTTTTCTTTTAAAAACAGTAAACTCACATATTCGGATTTTGCTTTGTCTTTTCCACATTTTCATCATACCGTCGGATCTACATCCACACATTTGCTTACATATATATATATATATATATATATATATATATATATGTGTGTGTTTGTGAATAATAAATGTCTGTATAGTTATTCCTGCTTACATAATAAATATTTGCATACATTGATATATATTTATATATAATAATACCTAATAACTGCATATAATTATATATTTATATTTCATATTGTCACTTAATTATATAATATATATATATATATATATATATATATTTGTGTATTTAGGCAGCAATCCTTCTTTCATGCACATTTCATTAAAAACGACGGACAGCGTGCTTTTATTTAGTTTTTTTATACAATTTCTCATGCGATCTAATAATGTTTTTCTTTTCGGATGATAAATTATATAAAAACTGTCTTAATGTTCTTTTTATCCAAGTGCTTTCGGCTATACACTTAGCCATTTTCAAGGATTATATTTTAACTAAATATTTTAACTAAATATTCTTATATTTTAATGGCTAAATGTATAGCTGAAAGCGCTCGGATAAATTGCTGTTGTTGCAAGTCTTCAAGTAATATCGTTTTTGGTCTTCATTACATATTTACTGATTAAAAATGCCTCTTTGATATGATTTTTCTACATCTGGCAGCAAGACTTGATTGGACGGTTTTGAGGAGCATGGACGCATCTGTTAATTGCTGTTGTTCTCAGGTCCACCCTGACCTAGAGTGGTAGTATCTGTTAGGGTTCTAGCTATTGACAAATAGTTAACACCCAAACTGGGATCAAAACACTATGAAAGTATGAACATTTTAAAAGTAAAAATATTAATAGTAATACCTTTTTATAAAAAAAATAAAATTTACCAGGAATGCATTTTTGTAAAAGAGTTTACTAATAGTGCAATATTTATTACTGAAAAGTACAGTAATTGTGGCACAAGACCAAAGGAGAAATGGGGAAATGCTGGCCTCTGCTAACTATCCTAGTCCTAGTTAATCACAATCAAGACCCGTCCATTCAATGCAAGTTATTCATTTACCACAAGAACATATCCCTCACCACACAAACCCTGATATACCACAATACCACACATTCGCAGGGGACCTACAAAACACCCCATGGTATAAAAATATCATGAAAGTCCATAATAAAATATATAAAAATTTCATGAATCATGAAATGGGTAGGGTGTGAGCATGAGCCCAGAAAACTAACTAAAGATTGTAACAAAGCAAACTAAAACGAAACATGTTAGTAGGACCTGTCCACCCTTCAAAATAATAAGAGCGGCTGCTGTATTCTATCGACAGACATAATCATGTGGCACACTCACTAATGGAGTGGAGAGGGTAAAAATAAATGACAGAATGGGAAAATCAAAGTCTGACCCAGCAGAGATGAAAAAGAGGTCAAAAACAAACTGGGGAGGTTGGGAGACTCAACATGAATTATAACAAAGGCAGAAACCAGGAACAGGCCATGAGCAACACTCATTCACAAGTGCAAACTAACCAACACAAGGATTGAACTCACAAGCACTATGACACCAAATTCACAAACACTTATACCCACTAGGCCATTGCTCCATAGGAAACTTTTCTCCTTAAAATTAACCTAACTGCTGAATTCATGCAAAATTATAGTAAAAATATATTAGTACTTGGCATTCATTTTTATATATCAAATTTCCAATGGCTTTCTAAAAAGATCTAGGCTGAGTCCACTTCCCCAAATCTGATAAAAACTGTTTATAAAACACATTTTCTATAAAAAAACATCTTTGATTTTCATTTCTTTCTTTTATAGAATTTGTTTTATTATATTTATCAAAAGCGCTGATATTTAACATAGATAATGGTCCCAAAATAGACATTTAAGTGTTACTGAAAAACAATAAAAATATTGACAATTACTTTTAGGATTGTCCGGAACTAAGAACAATTGGCATTATGAAAATAAATCAGTGGGGAGAGCAAAAAGTAACAAAACAAAAATGATGACATAAAATGAACATAAAAGAGAACAAAATAATTTGGTTGCTAAACAAAAACATATAATGCCGATTTTTATGCTTAATTTTCCATGCTCAGAAAGAGATGAAGAAATGGTCTATGTTTCTGCTGTGGTCTGTCTTTCTACTGTGGTCTATCTATCTATCTATCTATCTATCTATCTGCCTGTCTGTCTGTCTGTCTGTATGTCTGTCTGTATGTCTGTCTGTCTTTCTCTTGTGGTCTATCTATCTATCTGTCTGTGTGTCTGCTGCAGTCTATCTTTCTGTCTGCTGTGATCTATCTATCTATCTGTCTGCTGTGATCTATCTATCTATCTATCTATCTATCTATCTGCTGTGATCTATCTATCTGTCTGTCTGCTGTGATCTATCTATCTATCTATCTGTCTGCTGTGATCTATCTATCTATCTGTCTGCTGTGATCTATCTATCTATCTGTCTGTCTGCTGTGATCTATCTATCTATCTGTCTGCTGTGATCTATCTATCTATCTGTCTGTCTGGCTGGCTGCTGTGGTCTATCTGTCTGTGTGTCTGCTGCAGTTTATCTGTTTGTCTGTCTGTCTGCTGTGATCTATCTATCTATCTATCTATCTATCTATCTATCTGTCTATCTGCTGTGGTCTATCTACCTCTCTATCTGTCTGTCTGCTGTGGTCTATCTATCTATCTGTGTGTCTGCTGCAGTTTATCTGTTTATCTGTCTGTCTGCTGTGGTCTATCTATTTATCTATCTATCTCTCTATCTATCTGTTTGTCTGTCTGTCTGTCTGTCTGCTGT
>OZ038504.1:35571826-35576826 GCA_964036315.1 Acanthosepion esculentum | reverse complement strand
TTGGAGAACAGTAGTGAGTGAAGAGGAGAACAACACTCAGAAAACAGTCTGCCTGCCTTATGTGAAGGGGTTATCTGAGAAAATACAAAGGATCTGCGGTCCATATAACATCAGGACAACCTTCAAAAGCATGACAACACTTCGCAGATATCTCTCTCGAGTGAGACCCCCCATAGAGGAGAACATGACTAAAGACTGTGTGTACGCTATCCCGTGCAGCTGTGGAAAGGAATATAAAGGAGAGACAGGCCGCCCCCTCAAGGTAAGGCTTCAAGAACACCAGAAAGCTGTAACGTGAGGGGAAGTAGAAAAATCAGGCGTGGCTGACCACATATGGAGAGAGAAGGGAGATCACCATCCCCTGTGGGATCATGTTGAGATCATAGACAGGGAACACCATTGGAAAATTCGTAAACTTAAGGAATCAGCACATATGCTAGGCCACAAAAATCTCCTGAGTCGACCAAGCATAGAAATAAATACAATATGGGAACCAGTAATAAGGAGTACCAGAGAAAAGCAATGATAACAAAATGTTGCAATATGAGATCTGGTAAAAACATGTAATGATAACAGCAAAATTGCAATATGAGTACTGGAAAAAAATGATGGTGAAAAACATTAGGTTTATAATACCCAGAAATTCATACCCAGATGTCCTCAAGGACACATGGCGTTGGTTAGATCCAGTGACAGGACCCAAAGAGTGTGAGTTCAATACCCGGTTAAGGCAGTGGAGAACTTTCAGAGGGAAAATTAGCAGGAGATAACTGATAACTGACATCCATCAAACATGGCTCATGGGTCTAGAACAGTCTACCCTAGTGATCGAAATAAAGGGTTAAGTTCGAAATTCCAACCACCTGAAGAAGGCCGGAGCGTACAATGGCCGAAACATTGTGACAAATATGGCAACAAAGATGAGGACAATAGTCTGACTAATGTAAATACTGTATCTATGTATTTATTTTTTTGCATGTAAATATTGAGTGGTCAAAAAATTAATTGACTTACTAAGCAGAAACAAACATTTTGGGCTTACAGCCACATCATGTTGAAAGTTAAGCAATGTTGAACCTGGTCAGTACCTTGATGGATGACCATTTGGAATGTCAGGTGCTGCAAACTTGGATATGCAGTTGGTGTAATGGATAATGACTTGGAATTGTTAATCCAATTTCCATTGTGTTCGTTATATTCACTTACCTGCAAATACCAAGATATGAATCCACCTCTTCTCCCCACAGCTATGGGTTAATTAGTAAGACTTGTATCACTAAAGCATTATTAACTTAAAAAAAGGTCTTAAAATCTAAAAATAGTTTCTGGCTTTGAATAACATGCAAAGGGGTGATAAGTTGCAGAAAATGAATCAAATCAAACTTTTTGGCTAACCCAATATATATTAATCAATATTTAGTTATTCATATATGTGAAAGGATACTGAAAATTTTTTAGGAGTGGCTATAGAAAATTGGAAAATAATTTTTTGGAGTGGCTATAGAAAATTGGAAAATCATTTTTTGGAGTGGCTATAGAAAATTGGAAAATAATTTTTTGGAGTGGCTATAGAAAATTGGAAAATAATTTTTTGGAGTGGCTATAGAAAATTGAAAAATAATGTACCAAATTTACTGAACAGAGCAACAAAATAGTGTATAGATCTCATTGTTTTTAGCCATACGTAAAATTGTATCTACATACTTAGGTGTACATGAGTATATATATATATGCAAACACACACATGTATAGATATTATGGTGATTTTCTAAGTGTAGCTTAGATGTGACACAAGGCCATAAGTATGGGCCCCCAGTGAAAATCAGACTCACTATTCGGTTGTAATTGATTTAGTGAGACAAGCTTTCTAACCATTACACTACGTTGAGGGTTTCAAAATGATTTTCTAAGTGTAGCTTAGATGTGGCACATGGTTGAAAATGTAGAGCACTCAGTGTGGAACGGACTCACTATTCAGACATAATTGATCTCGTGAGACAAGCTTTCTAATCCTTACACCACGTCAAAGTGCCCTATGTATAGGATACATGGCACAGTTGATAAAGGCATTGGTTACATCCAGTGACAGGACCCAAAGAGTTGTGAGTTCAATACCTAGTTAAGGCAGTGGAAAACTTGGAGAGGTGAATTAACAGGAGATAACTGATAACTGACATCCATTAGACATGGCACGTGGAACTAGAACAGTCCACCCCAATGAGTGAAATAAAGGGTTCAGTTCGACATTCCAACCACCTGAAGAAGGCCGGAGCTACAACGGCCGAAACATTGTGATCAATATGGCAACAAAGATGAGGAAAATAGTCTGAATAATGTAAATAGTATAGATATTATGAATATAGAAATAAATACTATATTGTTAGTGCCATATTAGCATAGGCTCTCCATGTATATGGAGAAAGAGCGTTTTTTCTTTGTTTAGGATATTTTTAGATTATTTATAGCCTTAAACAAAAAGTTTTAAAAATCAGTTTTCCTCTTCCCCACATCTGATAAGCTCACAATTGCCTGTGAGTGTGTGTGTGGTGTTCTCTCCAATTATTTTTGATGTATGAGAGCCCAACAATTCCATAAAGATCTGGTCTGCTAGACTACATAGATTTTTTTTTTTTTGAAAAGTGTGTTTGGTTCTACACAAGCCTTCACCACTATAATCAATAATTGTGAAGGCATGTATAGATCCCGGCACACTTTTTGAAAGAACTAATAACAGAGGAATGGTACACAGTGTGCGATGAAGTCCCCAAACAACACTTTACAGGATTGAATTCAGAGATTTCCTTCACTTTGTCATGCTAAGTTAAAAAAAAACTTCTCTGCTCTATTTAACCCATAGATAGGGAGAGATGGTTTCATGCCTTTTCAAAGTGAATGTAACAGAACTGACCAGTACTCAAACTCAGTTCAACAATTTCACTTTCCACAGCAATAACTGTTACATTATCTGCTCATGCATAAATATATATATATATATATATATATATATATAAAAACCATTTATTCTACATTCAACACCATCACTTGAAAAGACACGGAAGTGTCGAAACGAAATGGCTATTTTTGTAGTGATTTTATAACATATTTATGTTATAATATTTAAATAAATGATTATACCTGCTCTGCTTTGTATTGAGCACTCTTTAAAGAATAATAATTGTTGGTCATTGGAACTTACTCCGTATATACCAATCCCACACTTGTATATATATATATATATATATATGTATAGGTATGTATGTATATATATATATTTATATATATTTATATATATATATATAAAGATATAATGAAATGTATTAAGTCTCACAATCATTTACAATATTTTCTGTTTATATATTATTTTTATAGATACAATTTAAGTATTTTTTAATTAAACAGAAATAATTACATTTACAGGCGTGAATGTTCGAAAGATTTCATAGGAAATGACAAGAATCGAACCTGTATTTCTATATGGGAACAGTCATTTGATCTTTAGCAATATTTTCTTTGAAATTTCTCAAACATTCAGGCTCATAAATGTCATTAATACTGTTTGATTAAAAACAGAGCATTTATTTAAATAAATTGGATCTATAAAAATAATATATAAACAGAAATAAATATATATATATATATATATATACACACACACTCATTGCCTTTAGTGATATTATATATATATATATATATATACTTATTGCATTTAGTGGTATTATATATATATGTACTTATTGCATTTAGTGGTATTATATATATATATATATATACTTATTGCATTTAGTGGTATTATATATATATATATATACTTATTGCATTTAGTGGTATTATATATATATATATATATATATATATATATATATATATATATACTCATTGCCTTTAGAGCTATTTTATATATATATATATTTTTTTATGTTTATACATTCTTTTAATAGATACAAATATTTAAGCAAATGCTCTATTTTATAATAAACAGTATTAATAACATTTACCGGCCTGAATGTCTGAGAAATTTTCATAGAAAATATTTGTCCTCCAACAGGAATTGAACCTGTATCCTATACAGAACTGTCATTTAGCCTGATGTGCCTTAACCGATCCAGCCAAGGTAAATGTTATTAATACTGTTTATTATAAAACAGAGCATTTACTTAAATATTTGTATCTATAAAAAGAATGTGTATATATATATATATGTAAGCAAATGTGTGGATGTAGATCCGACGGTATGATGAAAATGTGGAAAAGACAAAGCAAAATCCGAATATGTGAGTTTACTGTATTTTATTTTGTTGACTTTAGAATTTCAGTTTTTCTGTTTCTGACTAGTCCTGTATACATCGTCTCTTCATTTAACTTAAATTTAATATAAATATGTCTCCATTAACCATGTCCTGAAGATGGTCTATTAGACCGAAACGTCTGACGTTGACAGAAAAAAACAAAATATAAAACAGTAAACTCAGATATTCGGATTTTGCTTTGTCTTTTCCACATTTTCATCATATATATATATATATATATATATATATATATATATATATATATATATATATATATATATATCTTTAGGCAGCAAGTATTCATACAAACAAGCATGTTTAAAAAGTACCCACATGTCATTTTTTACTGTATTTTTCCAATTTAAAGATAAGGTGTTTAGTATTTTGCTTGAAGTTGTGGATAAACTGTCCAAAGTTCATAATTTGTTATTTTAGTTCAAGTAATATATGTATGTGTGTGTGTGCGTGTATGTGTGTGTGTGTATGTGTGTATGTGTGTATGTATGTGTGTATGTATGCATGTGTGTATGTGTGTATGTGTGTATGTGTGTATATATTTTGAACAATAAAAATATTGAAAAATTAAAAAATTACAATTTTCAGGACACGCTAGGTTGTATATTAATATTTTTTGTTTTATTATTTCAATGAGGTTTCTTGACTAATTTCGGTTAACATGGCCATCATCAGGAGAAAAAAATTCCTGCTTGTTAG
>OZ038504.1:35519326-35566826 GCA_964036315.1 Acanthosepion esculentum | reverse complement strand
AGTCAGATAAAAGATTGTCTTTAAGATTTGAAAGATATATTCATTTGAAACCATTTCTAATTATTGATCAGAAGAAATGGTTATATATGAATATAGTTTAGTTATTTTTGAATAAGTCGGATACCATGCATGACACCCATATGGAAGGTATTTAAGAATATGGTACATGTGCTCAGGTCAGTATTTTGGTTCGGTAACATTTTACTGTGCTAGACAAAGTTACCCTTAACACAATGTATCCTCAGTTCCAGTTTCCTTATTTCTGAGACTAAATTTGCTAGAACTGTTCCACTAGGATGCAACGAGTTACAGGGAGTAAATGAAAATTAGAAGACTTTAGTGACGAGGAGTAAGAAAAAGAACAAAAGAATAGTATTCAGGAAGGCAGAAGATGGCAATTGACATTGCATTTAAATATTTTAGCAAGACATTGGAAGATGAAAATTGTGAGAAAAGCTGTTAGAATAGAAGTGGCAGTTTCATTTAGCTAGTTCAACAGTAAAATGGTGAGACCTACTTGCCAATCTAGTAGCACACTTAAATTCATGCAGTCAAGACACTAAGGAGAACATATCATCAGAACAGTTACCATGAAAATCAATCTAAAAGGCAACACCTGAGTAACAAGAAACATCTGTCAATTACATGTTCCAATAGCTTTGCTCATCTAAAAATGGGCGAGTTCAAATAAAATCTGGTATGTCCTAAGTTGTTTAATACATCAAAATGTAAATACCAGAAACCAATGACTGAAATTCTGAACTCTTGTCTCATATTCATTTTTTGATCTTAAACACAAATATTTTCAGTGAACAACAAAAACAAAGGAATTAGCCTTGCTGTTCCAATACTTTTGGAGGGAACTGTACATTTCCACATATTAGAAATTCATTGGGCTGAATTGGGAATCATCTTTTTAATATGACTCACAAGATGAGCCATTTTCTTATTTTTTATTACTTTTGGTAGTTTACCTCAGTACTTTTTCTATGACAAAGACTCCAAATGTTTATTCACTTCACAAATTTATCAAAGCTATTTCCATCGACACAGTCTCAATTGCTTGAACCACTATACATATATGTGTGCAAAGTTAAACCAATCCCATTTTCAAGGAATATTATTGAATAAGTAGAAACAGACAAAAATAGCTAGACCTGCCCCCTGGTCATCCACCTACCTTGAGAATTATACTGAGTAAACAAATGACAAAGCTGATGGAAAAATCTATTATAATGAAATGTATTCTTAAAGAGACCAACTGCCCTGCACGCTGCAACATTATTTCCCATTGAGTGATGGCCGTAGGTTTTAATATGGTGTGAAAGCTGATTCAATAATGGATAAACTTTTTTATAAAATAGAAAAGAAAAAAATAACTGTTTGTTGCCAAAATACTAAAAATAAATATTGAATATGTATAATTTAAGCAGTGCTTCCTAATACATTTTCAACGAGTGAAAAGATGGTATTTGGGATATAGTTTTTTTTTAAAAATCAATTCACCCCAAGCAATGCAGTAATGCCACTAAGACACAAGGGGCTAGTGAAAGAGAACGAGAAGACTTTAGAAGGAACTGGAAACCCAGTCCTAAACAGGAAACAAGAGATAAACTTCTACTCTTATTCAAAAATCATGTAGGAGTTTTAAAAAAAACTCCTTTGTCTATAAAAGGGTGCGATGGGTAAATTTTCGCCATTTTATATTTAAAATTTCACACATTTGCATTATTTGTTTTTTATATTGTTAACTGCACAGTATAATAGGGTCAGTTGGGCACTGTTTCTGAGAAAAATAGCACCATGAAGCAATTCACTCTGCCAGAAATGGCATGCAGTATTGCTTAGTATTCAAGGATTATGGCAGCATTCACCAACTTAAACAAGGAGACCATTCAGAAGAGATGCAGGAGATTCTAAAATTGTCTGGAGGCCATGGTTGAAGCTAATGGGGATTTTATTGAATAAAATTATTCTTTAATATATTTCAAGATATTTTTGTGTAATTTTGGTAAATATTTCTGTTAAAATGAGATGTCAGTGTTATTTTCATTTTTGTGTAATTTAGTTGACAATTTATCTATTGCACACTATATATATATATATATATATATATATATAAAGACATTTATGATATGTTTAACGTTCTTTAAATGTCTTTAAATAAATTGTCGGACTTTATCTAATTCAAAAATATATATATATATATATATATATATATATATATATATATATATATATATATATATATATATATATATATATATATATATATATGTATATATAAGCATTACTCTTCAAGTAAAATTGAATTGAGTTCTATGAGCTGCTGGCATGTTTTGTATAGTTAAAGACATTAAAATTCCCTTCTTTCTCTACTGTGCGCTAATGGTCTAGAGGTAAGAGATCTGACTGATGTCAGATCAGTTGGGTTTCAATCCTGGCTTAAAGCAATTGGATGTCTAGCCACATTGTGGTGTTGTGAAACAGTCTGCAGATGGCTATGTATGTATGTTTGAGCACTCACAGCTGTACTTTAAGCAATTATCAAGAATGATTTATTTTTTACAGAGTGGGGAACTAAAAACTGCAAAGTTACTATGTTTTTCAAAATTACCTTATGTATGAATAGGCATCTTAATACAAAGAATAATAAAACTTGGATATTATCAAAATGTATAAGTTATTCAACATGGCTTCCATTATTTTTAGATACATCAACTTGACCTCAAAATTCGACCTTGATGGCATCTTTATGTGAACTGTTACAATGTGAGATCTTCTTAGTAATATACTCCAAAATACCACACACAGTTTACCCAAGTGGATTCTGGTCCAAGTAGAATGGTTGGAATTACATTATCCAAGAATCAGTAAATTTAACTTTGCAGAACCTATTCATGGGATAGCTTAGGGTACCATTGTGGGTCTGCACATTGTTGCCCTCTGGGTATTTGTCTTTGAGTCACTGTAAAATAGGATAGCTTAGGTCAGGGATTGGCAACCTTTTGGAAAGAGTGTGCCAGACAGCTATGCAGTGTCTCAGAGGAGGGTTATGATATCAAATGTAATCTAATAAATTATTTCAACCTCAGAACACTCCATGCAAAAGACTGCCTTGGTTTGGGCATTTAAAGAGAAACAAGTTAATATTATGTTATTTCAACAAGGTTCCTTATTTTACTGCAGGAATAACAGGATAACAACTAACACAATCAAAAAATAAAAATTTCTTACTATAAACGAAATATGGTTAGAAATGGCAAATTAGTAAATGAGATGCTTGTTTCTGCTTATTTGTTTGATAACTTCTCCACATCAGGTGAAATATTTGTTGATGACAGAAGCAAAACATCATCCAGGTGGTCATCACCCAAACTTGTTAATAAATGACTTCTAGTATATTTCATTTCTGAATAAAGTTATTTATAAGCATATATACTTCCAAATAATGATACCATCATTTTCGCATTAAACAGTAGGCTTTTATATTTTCCACTTGGCAAAACATTTATTGTAGCAGCAGATTCAGAATTAAATTTTGATTTTAAAAAATTGTCGCATTTTAAGTCAATTAACTCCAACTGATTTTTTTTTCTGTCACTTGCTCCACAAATTAATTAGATAATTAGTCTCCAGGTGTTCATTTGGCAGGCTGGAAAAAAATTCTTCATGGGCTGAATGTGGCCCAGAGGCTGGAGGTTGCCGACCCCTACCTTAGGACCTTGTAGTTGGCCTCAACATCCATCTTATTTGAGGCATTTTTTTTTCTGTCAGAGGCCAATACACCCAAGATGATGGCCTGAGCTGGAAGTTTTGTACCAAAGATGTCTTTGACTGGTTATCAATATACTGGTTATTTGGGTGATTCAAAGAGGTATCTGCCGTAAAAGAATTTCTCATCCAAGAATATTTCCTGAGATACCAGAGTAGATTTTTATGCTTTTCCAGTCTTTTGGTCTCTGTGATAATGTGCCCTGTCATCCTTGTCTAGGATTTAAGGGCCATGTTATTATGCACAGCTATTCTGTTGGCCTTGAGTTAGTTTCATGCATTTTTCAAAATGGGTGACTTTTTTTTAATAGCGTTTACAAAATGTATTCTTCTTTTCACGGTATTTGAAAAGGACTTCAATAATCTGACAGGTTAAAATTATTTAATTCCTTTTATTGGATTATTTGAATTCTTAAATTCTATAATTTGTGGTTTCTCTTCCATGAACTGAGTGGGAGTAATCTAATAAAAAAAAATCAATGAAATTATTTCAAACTGTCAGTAAGCTGATATATTCCCCTTTTAACACAGACCATGTTTGGAAAATAAAACATTCCACTAGATACATATATAAAACAATCCTTACATTAAGTTAAAAGTAAAAATAAAATTATCCTTGATAATGGCTTAAAGTATAGCCAAAAGCACTCAAACATACAAAACATTTGAACAATTCTTACCTAATTTACATCCAGAAAAGAAGAAAATTATAAAAACACAAAAATTAAATAAAAACCTAACCACATTACATTGTCAGTAGTTTTTAATGAAACTTGTATAAAAGAGGGATTGCTTCTCAAATACACAATTATACATACACATACACAAACATATATACATTTTGTTCCTTATGTATATATCTATGTAAATATGGATGTATCCTTACATATCTGTATGTCTGTGTATTATATTTGAAAATATATATTAGATGTGTGAATTTGTTTTTAATTTGTATTTCCGGTTAACTTTAATGCCTCAAAAACAAAACTGCTCTCTTTTACTGACCACAGAGAACCCTTCCTGCCTCCCATTAGAATGTCTGATGCTCAACTCCACAAGGGCACCTCTCTGCGACGGCTTGGTCTTACACTGTTCACAAACCTGAGATGGAACAATTACATTGAATCAATACCTTTATCTACCGCAAGGAAAGTTGGTTCTCTGTGTCACGCCAGAAAGTTTTTCGCACCCAAGTCCATCCTTCCAATCTATAAATCAACCATTTGCTTTTACATGGAATACTGCTGCCATATATGGTCTGGAGCCCCCGCTGTTCATCTTAGGGTCCTCGACAAAATCCAGAGATGGATATGCAATGTGGTTGGCCCTGATCTGGCATCTCGTTTTAAAGTCGCTCTCTCACAGACATGCCATCACCTCCCTCAGTCTTTTCTACAAATACTTTCATGGTAACTGCTCTGACAAGCTATTTTTCAAAACTGCATGAATTTAAACGTGACACTAGGTCAGCATCTCAGTCCCACCCTTTCACTGTCGAAAGAGATAAATGTAGCCATCTCATCTACTCCAATAGCTTCATGTCACGCACTTCTCGTCTGTGGAAATCCCTTCCTCTTACTTGCTTCCCTGATAGCTATAATCTTCAACAATTCAAATGCAATGTCAATCGACATCTCCAGATGCCTTGATTTATTCCCAGTCCTTCTTTTCATCCATTCCTCTCTCATGCCTCTTTACTCTTGCTCCCACTTTCTGTAACCCCTTGCGTGCTAATGGCACTTCCGCCTTGCTTAGGGGGGAAAATTAAAAAAAAAAAATTTAGATGTATGCAGTTTTCATATAAACCATTTTTTGTAATTATATATATCATTATCCCCTGTAAATAAAGAAATTCTCAACTATCATAACAGTATGTAACAGTATGGTCAATTTTCAAACCTCACCTGACGATTACATTTTATGTGAAACTCATATTTGTGATACCAATGAAGAACAAAAAGTGTATTTATTATTAGTGTGTGTGTATATGTAAGTATGTATATATATATATATATGTATATATATATATATATATATATATATATATATATATATATATATATGTATATATATATATATATATATGTATATATATATGTATATATATATATATATGTGTATATATATATGTATATATATATATATGTATATATATATATGTATATATATATGTATATATATATATATGTATATATATGTATATATATATATATATATATGTATATATATATATATATATATGTATATATATATATATATATATATATATATATATATATATATATATATATATATATAAGGGAGTTGTTCCAATGAGAGAAAAGTGTATATTTTAAAGAGAAGAGAGAAGCCACAAATGTTTTTGATTTTAATGTGGATTTTTTAAAATATACATTATACTTTATTTTCTACAATAAAATAATGTATAATATATATTTTTTAAAAATCCACATTATAGCCAAGAACATTTGCGATTTCTCTCTTTTTAAAATATATATATATATATATATATATATATATATATATATATATAATTGTTTATTTAAAAATTATAACATAAATATGTTATAAAATCATTACAAAAATAGCCATTTTGTTTCAACACCTCCGGTGTCTTATCAATTCTACATTCAACATCATCACTTGATAAAACACCAGAGGTGTTGAAACAAAATGGCTATTTTTGTAGTGATTTTATAACATATTTATGTTATAATTTTTAAATAAACAATTATATATACTCTACTCAGTATTGAGCACTCTTAAGAATAGTAATTGTTGGTTATTGGAATTTATTCCGCATACACCCATCCTAGACTCGGTTATATATATATATATATATATATATATATATATATATATAATGTGCACACCCTAATAATAAATATACATTTGTTCCTCACTGTACAAGAGTTGTACCAAATGTGGAGGAAGAAACATATTTATTATTGCCATATATACTTGAGAATAGGTTGCACATTTCTTCACCAAAATTTCAATAAAAATCAGAGGTGCGACCTATCCACTCAATATCATAGGGAATCTGAAATAGACTGTGGCATATCAGTAGTCCAGGTGAGTATCCTGGGCTTCAGTATAAGCAAGAGTAAGGGAGAAAATTAATTTTTCCCAGACATTTCAATTTTACGCAATCTCCTCTTCCAACAGTGCTGCCTCACATGTCGAATAAAAGCGTTTGATCTTCACTGCTCATACTTATCATTTATTATCTGATTTATGTAGAAATACTATCATTTTGCCACACTTGATAAGTAAATACCACACAATTACAACCAATTACTTTTCTTATGCTTTAATATATGTAAGCAAAGTTTTGGAATAATGATGAATATTTGAAAATATTTAACAATATTCATTATATTTACATTAAAAAAGGGTCATGTAACACCCCAGATTAACATGTGACATATATGTGAGTCAACCACAAATACCCACTTTGACAACCCCAAAATAGGGTTGTGACCCATCTGCTAGTGTGAGCTACATGCAAGTTTATACAGTAGTATATGAATACATTGTATGTGAAACTCGGATTTGTGCTAGCAGTGAAGAACAAAATGTGTATTTATTATTATTAGTGTGTGTGTGTGTGTATACATATGTATATATATATATATATATATATATATATATATATATGTATATATATATATATATATATGTATATATATATATATATATATATATGTATATATATATATATGTATATATATATATATATATATATATATGTATATATATATATATATATATATATATATGTATATATATATATATGTATATATATATATATATATATATATATATGTATATATATATATATGTATATATATATATGTATATATATATATATGTATATATATACCAAGCCATAGTAAAATCATCAGATAACAGAGAAAAAATATACATAGGAGTAACTGAATGATCCTGGAAACAAAGAAACTACACACACAAAACATCTTTCGCACATAGTAAATGCGTAAACAGCACAATGCTTTCCAAGTATATATGGGAAATTAAAAATAAAAAGCAAATCACACCAAAAATATCATGGAAAATAAGGAAAAAAACATCAGCTTACAACAATCAATCCTAAAACTGCAAACTTTGCTTGGAGGAAAAAAATAGCTATAATTATCTTCCCAGTCCGAAATAAACTACTAAATAAATGATCAGAACTCATCTCAAGATGCAGACATAAAAACAAGTTTTTACTACGTTATTTAAAAATTGAAAACTGAAAAGAATAAATAAAAATAAATAGAATAAAATAAATAAGCAAAAATAAGTAAAATAAATTAATCTAAATAAAGTAAATAATAAACAAATTAACAAACTACTCCTGCCAAAATAACCTTTAGAATGCATCACTGACCTGCATATATAAATAGTCAAGAAAAAACACAATGCAGGTGGCCTGATGATTGTGTTTAGCATGAAACAGTCTGTCTCTTCTGAGTGTTGACTTCAATGTACACATTTATATTTATTTATATATGGTCTATCTCTGATATTGAGCACTTTATCCCATAAATATAGCATACCTTAAAACTATATTTCTTCATATATATATATAAATATATAATTTCAGAAGAATGGATGACTAATATATATATATGACTAATATATATATATATATATATAAATATGACTAATATATATATATATATATAAATATATAATTTCAGAAGAATGGATGACTAATATATATATATGACTAATATATATATATATATATATAAATATGAATAATATATATAAATATATAATTTCAGAAGAATGGATGACTAATATATATATATGACTAATATATATATATATATATATATATAAATATGAATAATATATATAAATATATAATTTCAGAAGAATGGATGACTAATATATATATATATGACTAATATATATATATATATATATATATATATAAATATGAATAATATATATAAATATATAATTTCAGAAGAATGGATGACTAATATATATATATGACTAATATATATATATATATATATATAAATATGAATAATATATATAAATATATAATTTCAGAAGAATGGATGACTAATATATATATATGACTAATATATATATATATATATATATATATATAAATATGAATAATATATATAAATATATAATTTCAGAAGAATGGATGACTAATATATATATATGACTAATATATATATATATATATAAATATGAATAATATATATATATATATATATAAATATATAATTTCAGAAGAATGGATGACTAATATGACCTTCATATTAAAATATTTGGTGAAATAGTTTTGGTGTACAGATGAAGAAGGAAGTTATCCTAAGATAATGGAAAGAGATGGAAACAAAGACAAAAGGAAGCAACCGCATAAAAACAATTAAAAAACACAAAAATCCATCATCATCCGACAAAAATACATGAGTGATTGGGGCGGGGGGAAAAAATTCATAATTGGTGAACTTTAGAAGAATTGTCAATTGTCTTCTATATGTCTTTCTTTCTTTCTCTTCCCCCATCGCTACCCGACCACAAAAGAATTGTTAAATTAAGGAAATAGTATGGCCTCTGGAAGAAATATTGGATCGGATAGACATCTATCAAATATTGTCAGATAAGCCATCACTGGAGATAAGAAATGAAAAAGAAAAACAAACGTAAAGAATAGTTACAGCATGGAATGACCAAAATGATGATGATGCATTAGTTGGGTGGGGCTAAGACAGACTATAGTGTGGGTGAAGATGTTGGGACAAGGAGCATTGTCTGTGTTGGATGCAAGGAGAGGTGGGTGATAACTTTGCCTGCCTGATTGACAGGAAAGTGCAGAAGAGTGCAAGTAGTAAAAGCTATAAGACAATAATAGAAAGATGACAAAGAAAAACAGTGAGATGCATGCAGACAGCAAAAGTGGATAGCTTCTTGTACCTGCCACCATATGAAGAGATCTTTTATATCTTAAGCACTCACCTCTTTCCAATATGTTTTTATGACTTTCTACTTCTTGCCTTTTGTCCTCTTTTTCTTCTTCAGTTATTTGTCTTGGTTAGATTTTCTTCTTTTCTTTTCTATTTTCCTTCATTGTTGTTTTTCTTTCTTTTCTTTTTTTTTACTTACTGTCGATTCATTCAATATTATTTCTCTGAATTATCTTCATATTTTTATTTTCTCATTTTTTGATATCTCTTCATTCTCTTTTTTATCCTCCATATTGTTTCTACTTTTAGGTCTGTTTTCTTTTTATATTTTCCTTCTCTTTTGTTTCTTTTTGTGTTTGTTTGGGTTTTTTTTTAACTTCAGTGTCTGTTAATTCAATATTGTCTTATGTTTCTGAGTCATTTTCTTCATATTTTTTCTATTTCTTCTTTGATTCTGTTTCCTTCCTCTTTCCTTTTTATCTTCCATGTTATTTAATACAAAATTTTCTATTTTAAAGTCTTCTTTTTCTTGATTTTTTTATTCGTCTTAATTGTTTTCTTCTTTTTATTATATTTGTTTCTTTTTCGATTATTTTTGTTTCATCTTTTCTTCCTTCCTGAAGATTATCTCATTTCATTTCCCGACAGAGCACTCACTTTTTGACCAAGTGTCACACAGGATAAACTTGTCTACCCAAGTGCATTTCAAATATACCATTTTTTTCTTTTTTTCAAAGCACTATTTTATCAATTATATTCCTTACAAGACAGCAGACATTTTCTTTCATAATAAAACTAATAACAATTGGTAATCCATAATGGAACTGAGAAAGATTTTTGCAGCCACAGGATATGACAGTGCATATAACTAAAAAAAAAAAATACATTTCTTCAAAATGAATATATATAATTATGATCCTAAGGGAAAAATTCAGGAAATGTGTAGATTTGAATATTCATTATATAATATTTAAAGAGTATCTGAATAAAAAAATTAGGAATTATTTACTTTTATAGCAACATCATGTTGAAACACCAAAGTTATGACCACTGAAGTTAAGTAACATTGTGCTTGGTCAGTACCAAGATGGCTGACCACTTCTAAATATTAGGATCTGTAAGCTTGGAAGTGTGATGTAAAGGATAATGGCTGAAAATTATTAATCAGAGAGCTGAGTTCCAATTCTAGTTTGGATTCATTATATAAACTTACATGCAAATAACCTTAGTGAAGGTATAATCCACCTCTCAGCTATCTGTTAATTAGTAAGACTTGTCACTAAACCATTATTAGTACCCAATCCCACCCCAAAATAAAATTCTTACAATCTAAAAATATTTTCTGGCTTTAAATAACCTGCAAAAGTGTGATAAACGCAATCAATCAAAAAAAACTACCATGTTTCAATCTCCACTTACAACTGAAAAACTTAACCAAAACTGTTTACATTATTGATATTCAGACTAATATCCTCATCTTTGTTGTTATTATCACAATGTTTTGGCTAATGTGCTCTCCAGCCTGCTACAGGTGCATGTCAGTCCAGATAAAATTCAAAAAAATGATCTGGATAATGTAACCAGACTTAACCAGGCATCTTGGCTGCAATCACTTTCTCACCTGCATGATGCGACTTCTTTCTGTCTCTTCTACAAATATTTTCATGGTAACTGTTCTGGTAAGCTCTCCTCCTTGGTGCCTGAACTGCCTGGATTTAAGCGCATTACTAGATGGAGTTCAAATTCCAGTCAAATCTATTACATTCACTTACGTGCTAATACCCTTGGGAAAGGTGTGAATCCTCTTCTTCACACACACCCCAGCTATGGTTAAGTAGCAGGGCAGACTGGGTTCTATAGCCTTGGATGGCAATTGGTCTACCACAGAAAGAAATGGCAACCTATTGTGAGAAAAAAATATGCCTCATCAGTCACGTATCAAATGATATAATATCGCCTAAGCGTGTATCACGTATGGCATGTAACTGAACTGATATTCACTTACGTGCTAATACCCTTGGGAAAGGTATGAATCCTCTTCTTCTCCCCCCCAGCTATGGTTAAATAGCAGGACAGACTGGGTTCTATAGCCTTGGATGGCAACTGGTCTACCGCAGAAAGAAATGGCAACCTACTGTGGGAAAAAATTCTGCCTTGTTAGTCATGTATCAAAAGATACGCCTAAGCGTGTATCATGTATGGGATGTAACTGACTGACTGACTAGATTGGCTACTAGGTCTCACCATTTTACTGTTGAACTAGATAAATGCAACTGCATGTTCTATTCTAATGGTTTCTTTTTGTGCACTTCTCACCTGTGGAACTCTCTTCTTCCCTGCCACCTAAAATCTTCAAAAATTTAAATGCAATGTCTATCGCTATCTTCTGTCTTCTTGAAACCTGTTCTTTTATTGTCCTTTCTCCTCACTAAAGTCTTCTCATTCTCTTTCACTCAATATGTATCCTTGTCATTATTGCCTTACTTGGAATGAAGTGATGAAAAAAATGACCTGAATTTCAAACTGAAAACTACAAGAGTAGTTCTTCTTGATCCACTGTCTATATCTAGCGATACCTCACCATGTCATTATTTCGTACGGGTTCAGTTACTGTTTCCACAGAGCCTATATCAGTACGACCCAGCACTGGAATTGAACTCAAAGTTATCGTGTCAGCAATTTCTCAAAATTGGTGGGAAGGAGGGTATAGCAATAGATTCATACCTTTCCCAAGGGTATTTCTGTATAAGTTGAATATAATAAACTTAAGTGGAATTGGAACCCAGCTCACTGATTTCCAACTCCAAGCCATTATCCATTACATTACATGTGCATCCAAGCAGTCACCCATCTACGTTCTGACCATGGTTGATGTTGCTTGACTTCACTGTTCATGCAGGAACCAATGTTTCAATATGATATGGCCGTAAGACCCACAAGTTGAAGACATTAGTCTGAATGTAAATAATGTAAATTCCTCTTCTCAGAAATTCAGTTAGAAGTCAATCATGAGATAATGAGAATATTAGTCTGAATGTAAATAATGATAACTCCTCATCGCAGAAATTCAGTAAGGAGGCAATCAGGTGATAATAACAACAAAGATGAGGATATTAGTCTGAATGAAAATAAAGATAACACCTCATCCCAGAAATTCAGAGAGAGTGCAATCATGTGATATTAACAACAAAAATGAGGATATTAGTCTGATTGAAAATAAAGATAACACCTCATCTCAGAAATTCAGAGAGAGTGCAATCATGTGATATTAACAACAAAAATGAGGATATTAGTCTGATTGAAAATAATGATAACTTCAGTGAGAAGGCAATAAGGTGATAATAACAACAAAGATGAGGATATTAGTCTAAATGTTAATTATTTTAACTACTCACCCTAGAAATTCAGACAGAAATTTACCAGAAGTGACAAAAAAAGTTAATTTGTTTTTATTTAATAGTTGAGATAATGAAGTTTATTTTTTTTATTAGAAAAATATTGTATATTTCAATGAAATGCTTTTGCCTTAACTACAGTCTTTGAATACGCTCAAAAGGTTTTGATTCTTTCAACTTTGGCATTCTTATTAATTAGTATTATTCTGCCCATTCTTCATATATTGTGATGTTATTCAAACCCAAAACCCACCCCAAAATAAGAATTATGTATCTCGTCTGCATCCCAACAGCTACAGACATTCACTCTCCTGATATTGGCGCAACTGAAACTCAAAGAATTGATTGAAGACTAAAATAGGAGTTATTATAAAACGGCAGTTTGGGCAAAGAGTTAGACCAGGAAGTCGATTGAGAAACTGCAGTGAGTGTAGACGCGTGTCCACTTGCATGGAAGGCTGGTTCTCTTCTTTCAGGCAGGATCAATGCCTGATAGTCAGACCATAATCTGTATAGCCCAGAATAACTTGACTGATCGACTGAGGGTTGGTCTCTTGTGTAGTGGCAATGTTAGTTATCAAAGAGCTGCTCTTTCTAAAGGCTTTCACTTCCTCAGTAGACATTTTGGGAGCATTCTAGAATTTGGCCTGTTCTTGTATTTTGATTTTTCATTTGGTTGATTATAAAGAGAAAAACAGGAAAGAGAAATATTAAGATAAAGAGTAGAAGTGTGTGAGAAAGAAGAAAATAATTGATGGGGGGAGGGGGAAAAAGAAAGAGGAATCAAAAAGAGGGGCAGTGTGTGATAAAGAAGAAAAGAAAGAATAAATGGGGGAAGGAAAGAAAGATTACTTATAAAGAGGGGCAGTGTATTAGAAAGAATGAAAAGAATAAATGGGTGAAAAGGAAATATTAATCATAAAGTGGGGGCAGTGTATTAGAAAAAAGAAAGAAAACAAAAGATGTGAAAAGAAGAAAAGAGATAGAACAATAAATGGGTAGAAAAGGCAAGTGAGAAAGAAAAAATGAGAGAAAGCAAAAGGTATGGAGAAAGAAAGACAAAAGAATAAATAGTGGTGGGGGCTTTTCTTTTTACTGAGAAAACAAGAACAGGCAGAAGATAAAACTGGAAAGTAAGCGTTTAAATTGCAAATTAAAAAAAACATTAAGAATTGAAAAAGTAAAGATGAGGAGAATGGAACTGGAGAGAAAGAGAGAGAGAGAAAGAGAGAGAGAGAATAAAAAGATTAAATAAAAGTGAGAAAGGAGAGGAGAGTAAAGAAAGAAACATATAAGTGAAAAGAAAGGTGAGTACAAAAAGAAAGAGTAGAGAATAAAGAAAAGTGAGAATGGAAAGAAAGAACACGGACAGGAGGAAAGAGAGTACAAAAAGAAGGAAAAGTAGAAGAAAAAAAAGTGAGAAAAAGAGAAAAAGTAAGGAGTGAAGAAAGAGAAAAGGAAGAGAAGAAAGACAAAGGGATAAGCAAGAAAAAGGGAAAGAAAAAGGAAGGGAAGAGGAGGGAGAAAAAGAGTAAAGAACTCTACTGGAACTTGAACTCAGCTCTCCCAATTCCTTAATCTGAGTTGCTATCCATTACTCCACTGTGCATCCAGAGGTGAATAGCAGAAGGATAAAGTGGAAAAGAGAGACAGAGGTCATGAGTAAAATAAAATATATATATATATATATATATATATATATATATATATATATATATATATATATATATATATATATATATATATATATATATATATATATATATATATATATATATAATGGGAGAGTGAGATGTGAATGGACTGACAGAGATGTGAAGGAAATGGAGAGATGTGAATTGAAAGAGACAGATGTGAAGGAAACGAATAAATAGATTTAGAGAGATGTGAATTGACTGAGCTGTGAAGGAAATGGATACACAGACTAAAATAGAGAGAGAGCGAGAGAGAGATGGGAATCAACTGAGATAAATATCAAGGAAATGGATAGACTGATATATATATATATATATATATGAAAGAGAGAAATGTGAAATAACTGTAATAAACAGAGAGAGAGAGAGACTTCTGTTTCCTTAGGAGGTAAGATAAATGAACATGCTCAAGAAAAGATTCCTCCACATCTTCTTGAACAATTGCAATGTTGTTGAATCAATAAAAAGTATAGACTTATAATCTTTTCCCCTTCCTCGCTTTTGTATGTCATTTTTTTTGTTTTCATTATTGTTAATTTTTTACTCGATGCTTCTGCTCTTTTGTTTGTTTTTGTTGTTGGTTTATTTAGTCAATACTCAGGCATAGAGAAACTAGTGTGACACTTGCGTAAAATGTAACCTGCAAGATGGGAAGGACCAGTCTGCAGACTCACCGGAGCCTGCCATGTTGTATGCTGACAAATATACTTCGATACAATGCTCAATGCTTTGCCCTCAAACCATTCTTCAAGAGAGAAATGTAGAGCCAAATAAAAGAAAAACATGGAGGATGAGTGTACAGGAAAAATCAGTGAAAAAGTCTTAGAGCAGATCAGAAGCCGTCATCAACATCATCATTGCAGTAGTAGAAATAATGATGATGATGATGATGATGATGATGATGATGATGATGATGATGATGATAGCAGGAAAGTTGTGAGGGGAGGAAAATGAAGGCAGAGAATGTAAAAGGAAGAGGAAGAACAGAGTAGAAGAAAAAGGTAAAGTGAAGGAGGGGGGAGGAGGTAAACGGAGGAGGAGGTAAACGGAGGAGGAGGTAAAGTGAAGAAGTAGGAGGAGGAGTGGAGTGAGATAAAAATGAAGATGTAAAAGATAAAAAGAAGGAGGTAAAATGTAGGGAGAGGAAAAATGGAGGAGGAGGAGGAGGTAAGATGAAGTAGAAAAAATGTAAAATGGGGGAGGAGGTAAAATGAAGAAGGAAAAAGGTATAATGAAATAGGAGGAGGAGGAGGTATAATGAAGAAGATGGTAAAAGGAAAAAATAGACGGAAATTAGTAAAGAGAAGGAGGAGATAAAATGAAGAATTAAAACAAATACCCTTCCCATTGTTTATTTGATTTTATTTCTTCTGCTAAGAGAAGCAACAAAATTTATAAAATAACAAATTGAAAAAGTAATAAGTTCTTAAAATTCCTCTACAATAAAAATCAAAAATTTACAGGATTTGTTGAACAAAAACCGAAATAAAAGAAATGGAAATAAATCTGTTCAAATACATAATATGATATTTTATTTCAACAGAATTTTACTGATATATAAGAAATAGGACAAGGAAATTTGATATGCCTTCAGCGCCACCTTTAATATACATGATGGGTCCTTTCTTCATCTTGTTTACGTATTTAGAAGAGAAAAGATGAAAAAACAGAATGATAAATAAAATATAGCTGATTTCTTTTCATAATGGCAATTACTGTTAGTACTTTTGGAGTTCCAGAATTTTTCCCACACACGTCTCAAATTTGAATAACAAATCTGTTTTATTATTTGGAATGGGAACACACATAATCTGACATGTCTGACAATGTTATATAAGACATGTAAGTTACAAATATGGCTTTAGCTTATAAGAGTTGGCTAAAAAAACCCATTAAAAACAAAGTAAAGTATTTTAAAGTTCAGCCCAGTGAAATCATGAAATTCACAAGTTTATCTGCCAGCTGATACCTTTTTCCTTTTCCTTTACCTTTTCTTTTAGTCCCTTAGACTCCACTGAGGAGTATGAGGCCGCAAGCTCTCAACAACACTTGTCATTGCTGTTGTAATTTCCATAACAGTTAAGTTCTTCAGGGATTAAGTTGCTAGCACCATGCCCAACCAATTCTGTACCTGGTTTTCCTTTAATGTACATGGTGTTCCCAAATGGTGCCTCCTTCAAGTACTGACCAGACTTGACGCTGTTTAAATTTGGTGTTCAAACACAAACCAGTGCTCCAGCATGATTTAAATTTAAGCTAGCTGATGCATAAATCTTATGCAATATCTAAAAACAAAAAACAGAGAGAGTGTATGCATTTATATAAAAAAATTATATATATATATATATATATATATATATATATATATATATATATATGTATATAAATATAGGTAACTATGCTCGTGTCGAAAAACCTTCAAACTCTTGATTTAACAATAGCCAAATCAATCACGAAGGAAAAAAAGGTTTTAAAAAAAGAAAGAGCCAGGAACATGAAAGTCTGTCAAAAATAATCGCACAGATACAGGTTCAAGGCCCAAAGAAAAAACCCTGATAGGTTTGACTATATATATATATATATATATATATATATATATATATATATATATATATATATGTATATATATATTTATCTCATGACCTGTAGGGTTGTAGGGGCACATACTGCAGCCGCAGTAGAGATTGTGTTTCTTGGGTGAGATAGCCTGACGGAGACCAAACCTCTCCAGGCTGGTTTTGAATTGAGTTTCCTTCTCCTAGACTGGTTACCATGAAAGGCTATAAAGTTCAGTCCATCCTGCTACTTACCCATATCTGGGAGGAGAAGAAGAGGATTCATACATTCTTGAAGGGTATTAGCATGTAAACGTATGTAATGAATCCAACTGGAATTTGAACTCAGGCCTCTGATTCCTCAATCAAAGCCGCTATCTATTAATCCACCATGCCTCCCTATTTATATAAAAAAATTATATTTACTCTTGCATGAAATGGAAAAAAACTAGATCCATATAACAGAACAGCTGAATTCTGATGAATAGAGTGCGCAGCAGAATCAGACTGGAAATAGGACAAGAACAGTGCGGGTTCGTCAAAGACACTGGAACAAGGAATGTAATATTTATGCTCAGAATGATATCAAAAAGAGCTATACAAATGCAAAAGGATGTAAAGCTATGTTTTATAGATTATGCAAAAGTGTTTGATAACATATGTTACAAAGAACTGATGGTAACCTTGACATAGAAGGGAAACTACAAGAACAATGGGTTGTAAAGTGGACAATAATTCATCACCCACAAGGCCTTGTAGGTTATTTTGGATCTTATCAAACTTACCATGCGAATTCTGTTGAATAGAGCATGCAGCAGAATTAGACCAGAAATAGGACAAGAATGCAGCTTCATTAAAGACGCTGGAACAAGAAGCGTCATATTTATGCTCAGAATGATATCAGAAAGAACAACACAAATGCAAAAGGATGTGAACCTATATTTTTATAGATTATGCAAAAGTGTTTGATAACATATGTTACAAAAAAGGGTTGGAACTGCTAGGTAACCTAGACATAAAAGGGAAACGACAAGAACAATGGGTTGTAAAGTGGACAATAATTCATCACCCATAAGGCCCTGAAGGTGATTTTGGATTCTATCAAGACTGGAAACATATATGGCAAAAGGACTCCATCTTTTTCCTGATCTGGCTCTTATAAATGTAGATGATAACAGGAGGGGGTCAGGTACTTACTAGAGCAGTACAGGGGACCAACCATTTTTCCAGTATCTTCAGCAATGGATCGTATGTACGAGTTGAGGTCTGACATGAATTGAAGTCCCAATTGTCATTCAAGAAAACATGGGGGCCTCTCTGAGAGAACTCCGATTCATTGCGATAGGCAAAAGTTTAGGGTCCACTTTATGATGATGGAACATCGCTATTTTTGTTTTTAAGGTATTGAATGGGACTGAGCTGTTAGAGCTAGGCCAGAGGGGAGATCAGCTGCCAGAATCTGGTCACTTAGAGTTTTGGAGGTGCACCTATATACCGTTGTATCATCAACATAGATATTTATTAGGTTGGTGCAAAAATAATGTCAAATCCATGTGAGAAAACAACATTATTTTTGCACCAACCTAATAAAAGAGATCAGAATATATTTGGGCACTGAATTGAAAAAAACTGAAAATTGGTTTTTGAAGTAATGACATTTACCCTGAAGCTATCATAAAAATTCAGTATTGGAATTAGTAAATACTAAACATTTCAAATACCTCTGTATACAGATCAGTTATAACAATTTTATTATAGAAGATAAGGAACTCAAACAAAGGATAGTGTGTGCTGGGGATAGTTTTGCACAACACCAAAAATTAATCTTCAGATGTGTTTTTAAATAGCCTTGTCCAATCAAGACTTTCATATGGATGTTATGCTTGGCACAAAGTAACTAAACTGTCAGCCATGTAAAACTACTTTCTCAGATCAATGTTTAAAAATGGCTTGAACTGAAAGAAGCCTGTAGGTCTTAGCAAGGAACCTCGTGGACTGGCACTATAGCATCACAAAGACCTGTACCAAATAATAGAAACCACATCACTTGAGAACTTTCAACAACCACAACTAAAAAGGATAGTATATTGTTGTAACCTAGGAAGGGTTACTGAATGAGGAATAACCAAAACAGAGGTTGGAAATGTAATGGTAATCATTATAACATCAACAAAATACAATACTCACCTGCGGCGTGAATAGGTAAACCACTGCTAGTGGTGGACTACTTAGACAACATATTACCCCCCACTTACAATAGTGTCCAACATATTTATGAAGATTGGGACATAGTCATTAGTTTTCATAGGTACAGTATAAAACACATATATAACAGCAAGAAAAGATAATGACATAACCAAGATGTAGACATTCCAGACTACTTCAAACAAAAGGTCAGAAAGGAAACCCTCATCAATATGAGAAAAAGCAAAATTATTCTATAAATTTCAGATGAACCTAACAGTGATAATGAATGCCAAATATTTCTGCGGATATTACAATTACCATTATGTAGATGGGATGCTAATATATATTTCATTCTTGTTAAACAAAAATATCTATATATAATGTCTTGTTTCATAACATAAGACAGAAACTTAACTGTTATTTTCAAGGTGTTCACTGTCCTCATAAAATTATATCATATATGCAGTGCGACAGTTAGCAAGATTAATTTATCATATTGAAGAAAGAATTTGCATTTAAACAGTTAATTTCTCATCCTTGCATTTTCTCTAATTATTCTTTCCTAAATGCTTTATGATGACATAAAAATGTCTTTGCATTAATTTATACATTGAAGAATCTAAAGTCTGACATTTTCCAGTGGAATTAAGACAAAATGTAATTCACCTCGTGCATAAATTTATTCATAAATGTGTTGGTTTATGCCTCTGTTTATTCACTGTGATGCTTATATAAATATGTGTAGTGAATAAACATAACAGTAAAATATATATATATATATAACATAACAGTAAAAAAAAATATATATATATATATATATATATATAACATAACAGTAAAAAAAAAAAAAAATATATATATAACATAACAGTAAAAAAAAAATATATATATATTACATAACTGTAAAACAAAAATATATATATATAACATAACAGTAAAAAAAAAAAATATATATATAACATAACAGTAAAAAAAAAATATATATATATATAACATAACAGTAAAAAAAAAAAAAAATATATATATATATATATAACATAACAGTAAAAAAAAATATATATATATATATAACATAACAGTAAAAAAAAATATATATATATAACATAACAGTAAAAATATATATATATATATAACATAACAGTAAAAATATATATATATATATATATATATATATATATATATAACATAACAGTAAAAATATATATATATATATATATATATATATATAACATAACAGTAAAAATATATATATATATATATATATATATATATATATATATAACATAACAGTAAAAATATATATATATATATATATATATATATATATATATATAACATAACAGTAAAAATATATATATATATATATATATATATATATATAACATAACAGTAAAAATATATATATATATATATATATATATATATATATATATAACATAACAGTAAATATATATATATATATATATATATATATATATAACATAACAGTAAAAAAAAAAAAAAATATATATATATATATATATATAACAGTAAAAAAAAAATATATATATATATAACTTAACAGTAAAAAAAATATATATATATGTAGTGTGTGTGTGTGTGTGTGTGTGTGGTGTGTGTATGAGTGTATTTAAAATCAATATTCTTTATTGGTATATGTAGGTGTGCATGCAAGAAGGAAAAGTAACTAATATGAGAGGAGAACAGAAAGTAGATACATATATACATACGTAAGTAATATATAATATCACTTTCTTCTGAGTGTCCTTTCAATTTGTCTACATTAGCTAATCAGCTTAGATAAATGAATGTCTGTATAAGTTTATATATATATATATAATTTACGTGTACATATACATATATATTTACATATAAGAAAGATAAATGAATGTCTGTATATGTTTTGATAAATGAATGTCTGTATAAGTTTATATATATATATATAATTTACGTGTACATATACATATATATATATATATAAATATATATATTATTTACATATATATAATATATATGTTGTTTATGAGTGCATATATATATATATTGTGTGCAGAAATATATATAATGTGCATAAACACACATAAATAATATATATATAATTATATGTGCATACACACACACACACACACACATATATATATATATATTATTTGTGTGCAGACAGACACACACATATATATATATGAGTGCATATACATACACACAAATATTTATGTGTGCACACATGCTATGTATGCACGCACACATATATTATTTGTGTGCATATACACACATATCTTATGTGTTCATGTATGCACATACACACACTTTTGCACAGGAACAAAATGCATTTTAAGAATACATCAATGCTTATATTTTTTCATTTTTAGAAGAAATTTTATCAATATGTGAATTTCTAAAGAATATATATATATATATATATATATATATATATATGAATGAATGAAAATGTATCTAATTTTATTCTTGTGTTTAGGCAATATTGAAGGTAAAATTCTTTGAGCCATTTATCTCCATTGTCCATCTGAATTGTTCATTTCATTCAAAAAGAATTCTGTTGTTCCCCAAGTTTCTGTACAAAGCTAATCTTTTCAAAAGCTTTCCCTCCAAAAAAGACAAATTAATTTGATTTTCATTATCAAACAAATCAATCATTGCTCTGTGCTTCTTTGCAAATCTTTACACCACACTCAGAATTCTCACTTTCAGTCCTAAAGCAATGTTCTCAAGTCTCATTACTACTTTGACTCAGACTGGACCAGGACAGTCAGTGGACAAATCTGCAAAACTGACTGTTCCGTTTCAGATCTTGTCACTCACTGTTGTGTTTCAGATCTGGTCTTCACTGTTCCTGACAAGCCATTTTTATCATATTTGGGCCAACTCTGAATCACTATCTTAATTTTGTGCAAGGAATGTACTCAGTAACTTATTTAGAATATTACTTAGTAAGCTAAGAATATAACTTAGTAACCTGACCTGTTTCCAGGTCATTTGTAGTTCAACCACATGCACATTGTAGAGAGCACATCATGTGACTTTTCATATCCAATCCTGTTCCAGAAACAACTTATTAAACTTTGGATTTATGTTTGTGCAGAATTGTAAAGTGTTTTTTGCATCTACTGAATTTGGTGAGATTTATTTGAAAGTGTCTCTTACTTTTTGTGCTTCCTGTATTGGCCATAAAAATACATATATATATATATCAGGTCATCCCATAAGTTCTGTCCGAATTTTCAATAAAGAAAACAAGCGACCAAATGTTACATTTAATCACAGATTCAATCAACAATGTATTTTCCCTGATTATCTATGATTCCTTCCATCTATTAACAAGCTTACTAATTCCATTACTGTAAAATTCTTTTGGCTTTGATTCGAAGAACTCACAAATGTCAGTTTTAACCTCTTCCTGTGTTACAAAAGCTGTTTCTTCCAAATGATTCTGTAAGCTATGAAACAAATGGTAGTCTGAAGGAGCAAGGTCTGGAGAATAAGGTGGATGAGGAATTTTCTCTCAACCAAGTTCTTCGATCTTTTGTGACGTGATACTTGCTGTGTTTGGTCGCACATTGTCCTGATGAAACATCACCCGTTTTTGATTCACTAGAGCAGGTCTTTTTTTCCTCAAAGCTTGGTTCAGATGCTCTAATTGCTGACAGTATATTTGAGCATTAATTGTTGCATTAGGTGGTAAGAAGTCAAAGTAGATTATTCCTTGGCAATTCCAACAGATTGAAAGAAGAAACTTTTGCCCATGAAATTCCCTTCTCGGCTGTGGCTGAACAGTTGTATGGTTTGAACTGAGAATCACTGCCAATTCCTCAACTGATAAAGCAGGATTTTCTTCAAGGGCTGCTTCAAGAAGCTTTTCATCAAACTCAACTGGACGTCCGGTTCGATCTTCATCTTCAAGGGTGAAATCTCCATCTCTGAATTTTGCAAACCATCTTCTGCAAGTTCTTTCATTCACACATTCCTCTCCATAAACTGAGTGAATGTTTCTAGCCACTTCGGCTGCTGAGTTTCCTTTCTTGAACTCATAAAGCATTATATGCCTCAAATGATTCTTGGGTACTTCCATGTTCGCATGGTTTTAATCAAACAAAATTTAATTTTATTGTTCTCTGAAATAAAATTTGATCAGTTTAAATGCATCTAAACATAAAAATAATGTTCAGCTCCATTAGACATTATAAAATACTCTTTAAATTTTGTTCATTTTAACAAAAAGTTAACATTCGGACAGAACTTATGGGATGACCTAATATATATGTATATAGTGGCAGCCCAACATGTAACGTGCAAAGTGAAGATGTTAAAATCTAGCAAGTAGAAAATTTAAATATCTAGGAAGTGTTTTAACAGATGACAAAAAATGTAACATGGAAATCTAAAGAAGCATTGGAAGAGCTAAAGAGGTCCTCCGGAAGCTAAGTAAAGTATTAAGAAACAGAAAAAATTCATTAGAAACAAAGAAAAGAGTGCTGAACTGCTATTTCATATCAATCCTTCTATATGCCAGTGAATGCTGGACAATTTTCTCATAGGTAAAGAAGAGACTTGAGGCAACAGAAACAAAGAAAATGTGTTGAATTGTTATTTAATATCAATATTCCTATATGGTAGTGAATGCTGGACAGTTTCTTTGCAAATAAGGAAGCGATTTGGGACAACAGAAACAAAGAAAAGTCTATTGAACTGCTATGTAATATCAATCCTCCAATATGGTAGTGAATGCTGGACAGTTTCTTTGCAAATAAGGAAGCAATTTGGGACAACAGAAACAAAGAAAAGTCTATTGAACTGCTATGTAATATCAATCCTCCAATATGGTAGTGAATGCTGGACAGTTTCTTTGCAAATGAGGAAGCGATTTGGGACAACAGAAACAAAGAAAAGTGTGTTGAACTGCTATGTAATATCAATCCTCCTATATGGTAGTGAATGCTGGACAGTTTCTTTGCAAATAAGGAAGCGATTTGGGACAACAGAAACAAAGAAAAGTGTGTTGAACTGCTATGTAATATCAATCCTCCAATATGGTAGTGAATGCTGGACAGTTTCTTTGCAAATGAGGAAGCGATTTGGGACAACAGGAACAAAGAAAAGTGTGTTGAACTGCTATGTAATATCAATCCTCCTATATGGTAGTGAATGCTGGACAGTTTCTTTGCAAATAAGGAAGCGATTTGGGACAACAGAAACAAAGAAAAGACTGCAGAATTGCTATTTAATATCAATCTTCCTATATGGCAGTGAATGCTGGACGATTTCCTCACTCAAAGAATACTTAAAACAGCAGATCAAAGAACAAATGCTAAACTGCTATTTAATATCAGTCCTCCTATATGGCTGTAAATGCTGGATCATTAATTCACAAATAAACAAGAGACTTCAAGCAACAGGAATGTCGTACCATAGAAGGAAGCTGTGGACAATAAGGAAGTTTTAGAGAAACTGGAAAACAAAAACAGCAGATACTTAGAAACAATTTAAATTTTGGTGATACAGGAGAGTTTGGAGAATTTTAACTCACAAAGGACATATTGAAGGCAAGAGGAGTAGAGAGAAACAACAAGTAACCTACCTAACGAGATTGTGTAAATGGATGGCAGAACAGAGATTAGGATGGATAGCTATAAGGCAAACATTGCTAAGAGCTACAAAGGATAAGAAGTTGTGGAGAGTCATAATCACCTATGTCCAAAAGGGACAGAAGAAAACAGCAAGAAACCTTAAAAATTTTAGATTGTAAAACAGGGAATGGGAGGGATAGTAAAAAGACAGTGTTGAGTGCTACAAAGGATGTGAAGTTGTGGAGAGCCATGATCACCCACATCCTGTGGGGGCAGAAGAAAACAGCAAGAAACCTAGCTAACAAGTTTGTAGATAGAAGGCAGAATAGGGAATGGGAAGGATAGTAAAAAAAGTCCTGCAAAGGATAAGAAGATGTGGAGAGCCATGATCACCCACATCCTGAGAGGGCAGAAGAAAACAGCAAGAAACCTAGGTAACAAGTTTGTAGATAGAAGGCAGAATAGGGAATGGGAAGGATAGTAAAAAAAGTCCTGCAAAGGATAAGAAGATGTGGAGAGCCATGATCACCCACACCTTGAACGGATATGCTGCATAAAAGAAGAATTTTTAATTCCTTTCCTCCAGATAGATATTGTAATTGAAAATATTTTTATCTTCCAAATTAAACAAAGTACAAAAAGATTTAAAAACCAAAAAGTGTCTTTTCTAGTAAAGGATGATTGGCAAAATCCTGATGGCTAAAAATATGAAAAACCAGAAGGTGTGCAGTTCAATTTTTTTGGCAAGTCTAGTGAAAGTTTATATTTGTCTAGTAAAAGAGAATTCAGGTTTTAAAGAGTATTAGAAAGAGTTCTAGCAACAACAGGAATAACATATACGCAAAAATGAGTGCACATTCCACGATGAATCTATGATAATCTCGTATCCAGGATACAAAGAGATTAACACTCAGCTGCTGGCATTAGTTGGTTGCGTTATTTTTAAGAGTTTATAATGTTAACTTTGAAGATTCTTGTCAGAGTCTTTCTGAAAGATGGATCTAGCTTTAAGATGTTTTTGTTGTAATGATAAAACAGCCCTTCATTATGCTTGTGTACATTGCCAAACACTAGATGGAACACGGCTCTGTAAATAACTGTGATTATTACTGGCAAACATACTTGATGGATCCGATATATAGTTTAATACTTCATAAATATTTTATATCAGTCAGTTCAAATATTAATTTGGTACATGCGCACACATTTACAACTGATAAACGTTCTTCATTAAGTGAGAGTGTGTTTGTTAGTGGCATAATAGTTTCCAAAAGATACGACAAGACTAAGTGAAAAATCAGACGTTTCACCATAGGAAGCAATGCGCTTTCTAGCTTCTTAAGTTTGAATAAAAGTATAACAAAAATGTTTGAGGAAAAATGGCCTGGAATCACTGAGGACAAGTGGATATCATAAATCAAATTAATTACCTTAGCTTATCACCTCCAGAGTTGGGCTTGAGGAGATACTAAGACATTTTTCATTTACACACAGTTTTGTCTTTCTTCTATTTGAAATGAAGAAGCCAAAGGGAGCATACGGGTCATTGATAAAATGAAGTTCCACTTTGCCTTCAGTGAAAGTGTAATTCCTGACATCAGATCGTCAAAAAGAAAAAAAAATTGAAGTAAACATTTTAAAATTATTTACATTGTTCGGACTGTTGTCCTCATCTTTATTGCAATATTCACAATGTATCGGCCATTGTATGCTCTGACCTTCTTCAGGTGATTGGAATTTCAAACTGAACCCTTTATTTCATCCACCGGGATAGATTGTTTTCATTCCATGTGTTATGTCTCTTCCAGATGTCTCAGTTATCTCCCAGTGAATGAAATAAAGGGTTTCGTTTGAAATTCCAATCACCTGATGAAAGCTGGAGTGTACAATGACTACAAGAGCTGCTTTTAAGCAGATCTTGTGGTCTCCAGGGAAATCTCCTTTTCCATCGGGAACATTTGCGAATGGCCAGTATCGCTTTCATTGCCAGACCCTGCTTCATGGACAGGATGTGATGCTCAGAGCCTATGTGCAGAAAACGATGATTTTTATTTTGTTCTCTATCCTCCTGGCATTTGCATCAAGTTGGCATGAAGAATGAACTAGAACGAGATCTAATTGCAACAGAGCATAGCATAACCTACAAAAGGTTGATAGGATGTAATAAAAAATCAAGCTGAAGAATATAGGAGAATATTTCTTGTCATAATCAAATAATAAATAAGAAAATAATAGTTTCACAACACACACACACACACACACATACATACATACATATATATATAGGAGTAGATAGGTTTGGATATCATCCAGTTCACAGTCCTCCCCATTCTTTAAAACAAAAGTAGAGGTTTATCCCTTGTTTCCTGTTTAGGATTGGGTTTCCAGTTCCTACTAAAGTCTTCTCATTCTTTTCCACTCCCAATAACCATTTGTGTCTTAGTGACATTATCACCTTGCTTGGGGGTGAATTGATTAATATATATATATATACTCGACACTCCCATTGAATTTGACATATGAGGGTCAAGCAGATCAGTTCCAAAGAAACCGACAGCCCGACAACAGCACATGAGATTTGATTATAGTGGTGAAGCTTTTGTGCAGGACCAACCACACTTTTTGAAGGGGCGAATACAGAGACCTGGTGCACTACTTGTCACAGGGTCCCCAAACAACCCTCAGCAGGTTTTGAATTCAGAGTTGTCCTTCTCCTTGACCAGTTGCCATCCAAGGCTATAGAACCCAGTCTATTTACCCATAGCTAGAGGGAGAAGAGGATTCAAACCTTTCCCAAGGGTATTAGCATGTAAGTGAATGTAATAGATTCGACTGGAATTCGAACTCGGCTCTCCGATTCCTCAATCCAAGCCGTTATCCATTACTCTACCGTATCTCCTCAATATATATATATATATATATATATATATATATATATATATATATATATATATATATATATATATATATATATATAATAGGCCTTTTAGTGTCTTCACTCAACAGCTGGCAAGAAAGACACAGATTGGAGTTGAAATATATTTTCAAAATAAAATCACACATTGAGGAATTAAAGAGGGATTTGGGTTTACTCAGAGAATATAGTTTCCACAGGGAGCTGTCTAACCAACAACAACATTCCTCAGAAGAGTAAGTCCCACTTCTTCGTTTGTTCCTTGTATTGTTGTAAAAAAGGACACAGGTGTGTCCGAAAATTCTGACTTTAAAATCTTTCTCTTCATGCTTCAGTTTAGTCAAAAGTTTAATATATAATAAATATCATCAATTTTATTGCCAATATTATCATTTTGTTGTCTTTTTATTCTTCAAATTTTATTAACCAGCCTAATAAATCTATATATAATAGGAAGCCTATGTGGACCATCTTTCAGTTTCATTATATATATATATATATATATATATATATATATATATATATATTTATCTTAGCAGAAGATCTCTGCTGCTTAAACTAGAAAAGTATTTTAAAATTTGTGCAGTCTAGCATGAACATTTTTTTTTAATGAGGGGCTAATGTCAACATTGGTGTGAAAGGAAAAACTGATAACTTTTCTACTGCTAGTTAGTGACAGGGTCAGTTAGTCTACCCGTCTGTTCTTTTGTTCAGCCATTGTTACTTGATATTCACGACAGGCTAGTTTGTTTTATCTCAATGCAATCAAGAAGTTGAAAGTACATACATACTCTGTGCTATTCTAAAGCACTCCCACCTGCTTTTCTATTAATTAAAGGTGGGCTTGCATCTTCAGGAATAACAGGTGTGAACCAAATCTGAAGGTATATCAGTGTTGGGTTGCCTTACCAATATGAGACCATCAAAGCAGATATTGTTTTTTTAATCAGTTCACCCTAAACAAGGCGATAATGCACCTAAGATATAAGGGCTACTGGGGTTGAAAGTGATTGAAAAGACTTGAAAAAGAACTGGAAACCCTATCGTAAACAAGGGATAAACCTTAGGGAGGAGTGCGAACCTGATGATAGGCAAACCTATCTAGTCCTATTAAGAAAAAGAGACAGTGAATAAAATTTTAGAGTTTAGGTGGAGCTTTTAGATGTATAGAGTTGAAGTAGACATTAGAAAAAACAGGAAAGAAGCCAAATCGTAAGATATCTACCCAATCATTTGTAATAAAAATATAAGAACGGCAAGTGAGAGGCTAGAAGAATGAAAAGCTTAATTTTCTAAAATGCAAATATGCTAACAAGATGTAGAAATGTAGAAGGGCTTATTTTCCATGAAATTGCAAAAATGGACAGAAAAAAACAGAATGGCCAACTTGAAACGGAAATTGCAATTTTGAAATGGAAATTCTTGTTTCTGCTATTTTATTTGTGTTTGCCTTTCCTAACTAACTTGTCCCCCACCAACAGACATCAAAGGATAAAGTCAATAACATTTTAATACACCCCACTTGTCTATAGTCTCCCTACAGTTTTATACATACAGTTTATGGTATTTAATTTTACCCTGAAAACTGAAATTATATATACATGAAGGACACTTGAGACCATAAAATAAATTAAACAAGGTGCTTCAACACTGATGTTATTTAAGGTAATTGGAATCCAAAAAGGGACAATGCTGTCATTATTGGGTTTACCCTTTAATACAGAAAATTTTCCATTGTGCTTACAATTTTATTTGATTAAAATGTTTATAGAGTTATTTTTTCTTGTGTATCTAATATGGGAGGAAACCTAGAATGAATATTCAAACATTTAGAATTTTATTTATGTTCACCTTTTTTTAAGTCTGTAGTGCTACTTTTCTGTAGGTTTTGCCACTTTCACTCAATTCTTATTTAGGATTGGAGCATTCTTCACAAGGGCCATTTCAGAAGGGCTGAAGTATGAGGTTTGAAATCCTATCAATCCGATGAGTGGATATTCCAGCTGACAGAATTTTTCATTTTCCTTTTATTTTCTTGCTGTAATAACATTTATATATTGTTACATTTTCCACTAAGTATTATAATGAAGCAAAAACGGAATTCTATACAGAAAACTAAAAAAAAAAAAAACTGAATTCCCTAAAACATGAAATGGGAGTAAGGAAAATTTGAAACGGAAAATCAGGCCCTCTTTTTTTTTTTTTTTTAAGCGTATCACCCCAAGCAAGGCTGGAGGCCACTATCACGCAAGGGGTTATAGAAGGGTTGGAGGAAGAGCAGATAGGAGTGGTAAAGGAGAGGATGTGGAGAAAGAGAAAGACAGTGGGTCGATCAAGGCAAGGGGGTTACAGAAGATTTGGAGCGAGAGCAGATAGGAATGAAAGGTGAAAGGATGTGGAGAAGGGAAGTGGATAGATCAAGGCAACTGGAGATGTTGATTTACGCTACACTTAAACCGTTGGAGATTGTATTTGTCAGGGAAACAGTAATAGGGAAGGGAGTTCCATAGGCGAGATGTGCGAGACATGAAGCTATTGGAGTAGAAGAGATGTCTACATCTAACAGTTTCAACGGTGTAGGGGTGGGAACGGGATGCCAGCCTCGTAGGATGTTCTTGCATGTCTTTGACTCTCATAAAAAGAAACTGCAGGATGTATCAAACATCTCCCTTTACTTACAAGATGGGAGCATATATCTTTCCTTTAGCATCTGAAAAAGCTCTATTACTTTTTATCTGCAAAACAGGGCTCCATTGACTGCCAATGTATACTAATTTGAGTAACTTTTCTCTTTCCCAGACACCATGTTAAAGATGATGAACACTAATTATGAAAGTCAGTTCTCGTAATGACCACTTCAGACCTCAGGTTTTCAATTCAGATTTGCCAATCCCCTAGATTGGTTGCCAACCAAGGTTGAAGAGCTCTGCCTGCCCTGCTATTCCACATATAGTTGCAGATAGATCCATACTTTTCTAAAGTTATTGATGCAAAAAATTTGCATCTGCAATGTTACCAACTCTACTGGCATCCCAGCTTCAATTAAAAATCCCACCATCATAACATGGCCTTTAAATATTTACATAGTAATTGTTCGGATGAGTTTTCCTCTTTGATACCTCGACTTGATGAATTTAAGTGCAGCACTAGATTGGCAGTTAGGTCCCATCATTATGCTGTTGAAATTGTTAAGTATAAGCATAAGTTCTACTATTGATAGTTTCTTCTTTTACACTTCTCACCTTTCCTCTCGAAAATTTAAAATGCAGAATCAATTGACATCTGTCTCATGAATCTTGTTCTTTTTATTATCCTTTCACCTCAGTAACATTTTCTTTTGCATCTTAGTGTCTTTATTGCCTTATTTGGGATGAAATGATTAAAAAAAAATGAAGGGAATGTAACAAACTTAATTGGAATTTGAACTCAGCTTGCCCATTTCTGGTTCTAAGCCGCTAACCATTACACTACCAGCACATCTCAATGCCACATGATTTTTCATCTGAAACAGTGAATAAATTCAAAACAAGGCTGACAAAAAGGAAAAACTGACCACTAAACATGATCTTAGTGAGGACATGCAGTGGGAGCTTATTCATTGGGACCCTTTCATGAGACGGTCCAACAACTACCTGAAGACGGTCAGCAAATAGGTGATCGATCTTAAGACTAACCTTTTCGACAGTTTGAGGCTGACAAGTCAAATTGAGCTTCTCTCAAGTAAGAAGTTCAAAAATGTCAAGACACTGGCCTTTCGTACTCAAAAGCTTAAAAATGTCGCTACAGTTCCGGTATTTCTCAACTTGAGAAATCTAAGTTGACAGCTTCATTGTCCAAACACACAGAAGCAAACAAGCTGCTTTAAGCACAAGTGCAATTGTCAACATTCACAAAATAAGTGGATAATAAAAGAGGCAGAATTTAGAAATTTGAAGACAAACAAAAGCGCACTGAATGCATGTTCACATTTAAATTTAGGGAATCAGAGTTGCTGAAAAAAAAGTGCCAGTTCTAAATCAGTCAAATGCAAATGTATTCATATATATATATATATATATTTAGTTTACGAAAAACTAGGTAATCCGTATGGGTAGACCCAAGGAGGATAAAATCCAGAGAGCTCAATGTAAATCAGAGCTAATAATTTAAATAAAAATAGACCACTTTAAGGTTCCATATAATAAATTATTTCACCACATTCCAGACATTGACACATTAAATCTGTTAACGGAAGTTATATATTGATATGGGAGGGGGATAGGTCATAAAGAGAAAGAGAGAGAAAGAAGTTGTGATAAAGTGTCATTAACTTTAATGTGTCAATGTCTGGATTTCTTCTAAAAATTTAAATTTGAAAGAATAGAAATGTTACATCTAACTCAATCGTGTCTCTCTACCCCCTTCACTCCCTCACTGCCCCACTTCGTTAATTTACTTATTACTGCCCGTCATAAATGTGTAAATTTCTTTTCATTTTTCGTTTCAACCTTTGGAAATAAAATCTGATGATCCGCTGTCCTTTAAAAGGGCTGTGGTGAAATAATTTATTATATGGAACCTTAAAGTGGTCTGTTTTTATTTAAAATATATATATATATATATATATATATATATATATATATATATATATAATCAGTTTATATTGTTTGGGGTTTTAATTACACCTGTAAAAGTGCTCTTCTGAAAGGAGTAAAATATAATCAAATGGATAAATATAGGTAAATGTATGAACAAATGTTCACACACACACACACACACACATATATACATATATATACATATATATATATATATATATATATATATATATATACCCTAAAGAAAAAACAGTGCTCAATGTTAAATTACAGAGATATTTAACATATTAAAAAATATACATAATACCCTAAATATACAAGTGAAATTGGCACCTGAGGATTGCAGACAGCATGAAACTCAGAGTTGTGCAATTAATGTAGGGTATTATGTATATTTTTTAATATATATTAAAAAATATACATATTAACTTATGCTGAAAGTTTGACTCTGAGTTTCATGTTTAGTACAATCTTCAGGTACTATACTCTATAGGACTGTCTTACCACACTGAGAACTGTTTTGTTAACACCAAAAATTAAATATTTATTTGCAAATTTATATATGTGCATGATCACACACATCTATGGTTGCTTGTATCTATATTTATTTATACACACACACACACACACACACATATATATATGTATATATACTAATGTATATTTGGGCAGCAAACATCTTGCATTAAATACAGCAGACAAGGAAGATTCAATTAATTTTTATTTAATTTTTCAAGCATCTCTATGTTCTTCTGTTTTGTAGAAGTAAGGAAGTAGAAAAATTTTCCATATGTTTCATTGTCGAAAGCACTTTCGGCCACTTCTTTAACCATTTTTAATAGGTTTTTGATTTTGGTGTTGTTGGTAGTAGGAGGGAGACGTTTTATATACAGGGCCTCTCAGATGTTTCTGGTAATGTTATTTATATAGAATTTTAGTGTTTATGACCAGAATTTTTATTAAGAGTTCTTGTAAATTCTTGGTTGATAGATGTTTTTTTTATAGCACTTTGATCTGATAAGTGACATGTGAGGTGTCTACACAAGGAGGTTGTAACATACTTGTACTGGGCAGTGAAATTTATACACTATATTGGTCATCACTAATTTAGATTCGACGGGGTTATTTTGATTAGAGACAACAAGGTTTGTGATCTTCCATTTTCAGTAAAATATTATAAATTTTACATGTTTTTCAGGAATTACAGCAGAAAGATGGTGTTTAATGATTCATATAGCCAATTTGTCCTGTTTATAATCATTGTGCATCTTGTAGCAGTTAAATATGTCGATATTTTATTGTGTGGTGTTTTTATTACTGATGTTGTGTATTTTTTCTAAGAATAATTTTATTTGTTTATCAATGATGTAGTTGGGAAAATTATTGTTGACTAATGTTTGTTTTATATGTTTTAGTTTGCATAGAATTATTTTTGGGAAGAAGAATTTTGTTGTGGTCTATTTGAGATGTTTGTTATCACTGCTGTTTTATAACTTTTTGGGCATTGGCTATCATAGTTTAGAAGTCAAGTGTTTGTACTGGCATTTTTTTTTTACGAGTAGGTGGTAAATACTTTGGGTTTTAGTTCTATATCAGTATCAAGGAACTGAATTTTGTTATTAACCATGAGTTTTTATGTAAATTTTAGCATTAAAGTTTTTTCAAAAACTGATTTTAGATTTAGAATTTTGTCCTTATTTTTTATCAAAACAAATTTCAGTGTTGCAATTATAACATATTTTTAATTAACAATCATAACATATATATATATATTGTCATTCACAGACAGACTGCTTTGCTGTATCACAGCTCATCAGTGTGGCTAGACATCTGATTGCCTCAAGCCGGGATTGAAACCTGACTGATTTGGCATCAGTTGTGTATATATATATATATTACAATGAATCATTCATCCGACGTGCATTTTCGGATAATAACTGTGACATTACTGTATATATTGAACAGCTTAGTTCATGCCATATAAACTGAAAAACCTACCAGTACAAAAGAATTCTCCATTGCCATATAAGTACAAAATGCACAATTTTAAAATTTAAAATAATTCGACCTCAGCGTTGCGAGCGCACGCTAAAAAAAATCTCTTACATGTAACAATAACACATTTCTAAGAAAAGATTTTGGATTATAAACTACTCTTTCGATGTCCTGTTATTACCTGGAATTATAAAACAACAAATATTTTTCTTACCTGATGATATCTGTAGGAACAGATGAAAGCTTGTAAATGTATCAAAAAAGACTTTATTCAACTGGAATTTATAAACAGGGATCATAACATTCATTTACAGGTTCGGGGTTAATGTCTTTTAGTAAATTTGTTTGCGAAGATGTATTCTCGCCATTTTTATCATTAACTTCTATTTCTGTATGAATGATTCATTGTAATGGAAATTGAACTGCACCACATACTTGATATATATATCAAATATGTGGTGCAGTTCAATTTATATTACAATGAATCATTTATACAAAAAGTAAATTAGTAAAGTTAATGATATAAAATTGTGAAATCCCTTCGCTAACAAAATTTTAAAGATGCATTAACTTACCAATCAAGTCTGTATCCACAAGTTCGTTTCCATTATCAATAACACATTTAAAAAAAACATATTTCGATTTTCATTATATTTTTCCGTCTCAGATGCTTCCTGAATTTTACCAAAAACAAAATAATTTCCATGCCTGAACATGACTGAATGTACAGTCAAAAGTAATTGAATATTTAAGGAAGATCTAATACAGTTTATAATTTTTAAAAAACAAGTATCATAACATTCATCGAGTGATTGGTAGGTTAATACATCTTTAAAATATTGTTAGCGAAGGGATTTCATCATTTTATATCATTAACTTTACTAATTTACTTTTTGTATGAATGATTCACTGTAATATATATATATATATATATATATATATATATATATATATATATATATATATATATACACAAGTGTCCCATAATGATGGGACACATTTTTAAATGAAAGTATCTTGGATTATAAGAATGACAGAGAGTACCAAATGTATTTATCATATAACTGTTATAAAAGAGTTTGTCATATTATCTATGATTTGAATATTAGATCCCTGAGATGGTCACCAGAATGAAGAGAATATGCACAAGCTCGCTCTCTCATTTCAAATGCAGAAGGTCCAAATGTCAGCAAAGATATTCTGGATACCTATAGGAAATAGCAAAATCTTATATAATATGTTGAACTTTTGTATGACAGTGACGTAATAAATATATTTGGTACTCTTTGTCATTTTATAATCCAAGCAAGATACTTGCATTTAAAATGTGTTCCATCATTATGTGATACCCTGTATATATAACATACTTTTGCATATAAAAAAAATTGTTATATTTTTACAAAACCTTGTCCATTCTATGCTTTTTACTTTTCAATGAATTTGTGGAAGTTTGAAAAAGATCACAAAAATTAAAACATCCCTTGCGAAAGAACAAAAAATGGGGCTGAAAGAAATTGAAGATATGAATAGTCATTTTAGTTTCCAGGCAACAGTTTACAGAACTGGAATGAAACATGATAATGGTTTGGATTTTCAACCAATCAAACTGCTTCCAGTCATTAAACACATTCCATAATCTGTCTGCTGCCATTTAATAACACGTAAACCTAAATATCAGTGAAGAAGTTTGGAGCAGTGCAATGAAGCAGAAATAAGTAAACAGACAATTTCTGTTGCAAAAGGCAGATTATAGAATACTTGAAAGGTCTTTAGACGTCTGTCAAGTTCTTGTTTTGCTAATGCAATGCAAGGAAGTTCATTTAATCATTCAATATCTCCACAAATTGTTTTCTCTGATTCTACCAACCACAACTTCTCCTCGTTTGTTACAATTTGAATTTTTTTCCTTTTAGTGATCAGAGTATCTTTCTTTCTGCAGCTAAAAAAAAAAAATTTGAATCTGGTTGAATCAATTGTTTGCAACACATTTACGTGGCTTTTGCGACGTCAGTGAACACTCATTACCACTTTTGTAATGTCAACGAATACTTGTTGTCACTTTCTGTAATGCTTGTTGTAGTAGTGACTTTGTAATCACAGATACAACTATAGTAATGCCATTGAACAATACACCTTCGAGTAACACTGACACTAATAGTACTTGCTTGATAATACACAAATAGTGATTCAAATAGTAATCCGTATAGTGATCAGTATAGAGAAATAATATAGTAAATAGTATAGAGATAGAGGATAGTGTATAAATAGTGATCCGTAGAGTAATCCGTATAGTGATCAGTATAGAGAAATAGTACAGTGAATAGTATAGAGATAGAGGATAGTGTATAAATAGTGATCCGTATAGTAATCCGTATAGTGATCAGTATAGAGAAATAGTACAGTGAATAGTATAGAGATAGAGGATAGTGTATAAATAGTGATCCGTATAGTAATCCGTATAGTGATCAGTATAGAGAAATAGTACAGTGAATAGTATAGAGATAGAGGATAGTGTATAAATAGTGATCCGTATAGTAATCCGTATAGTGATCAGTATAGAGAAATAGTACAGTGAATAGTATAGAGATAGAGGATAGTGTATAAATAGTGATCCGTATAGTAATCCGTATAGTGATCAGTATAGAGAAATAGTACAGTGAATAGTATAGAGATAGAGGATAGTGTATAAATAGTGATCCGTATAGTAATCCGTATAGTGATCAGTATAGAGAAATAGTACAGTGAATAGTATAGAGATAGAGGATAGTGTATAAATAGTGATCCGTATAGTAATCCGTATAGTGATCAGTATAGAGAAATAGTACAGTGAATAGTATAGAGATAGAGGATAGTGTATAAATAGTGATCCGTATAGTAATCCGTATAGTGATCAGTATAGAGAAATAGTACAGTGAATAGTATAGAGATAGAGGATAGTGTATAAATAGTGATCCGTATAGTAATCCGTATAGTGATCAGTATAGAGAAATAGTACAGTGAATAGTATAGAGATAGAGGATAGTGTATAAATAGTGATCCGTATAGTAATCCGTATAGTGATCAGTATAGAGAAATAGTACAGGGAATAGTATAGAGATAGAGGATAGTGTATAAATAGTGATCCGTATAGTAATCCGTATAGTGATCAGTATAGAGAAATAGTACAGTGAATAGTATAGAGATAGAGGATAGTGTATAAATAGTGATCCGTATAGTAATCCGTATAGTGATCAGTATAGAGAAATAGTACAGTGAATAGTATAGAGATAGAGGATAGTGTATAAATAGTGATCCGTATAGTAATCCGTATAGTGATCAGTATAGAGAAATAGTACAGTGAATAGTATAGCGATAGAGGATAGTGTATAAATAGTGATCCGTATAGTAATCCGTATAGTGATCAGTATAGAGAAATAGTACAGGGAATAGTATAGAGATAGAGGATAGTGTATAAATAGTGATCCGTATAGTAATCCGTATAGTGATCAGTATAGAGAAATAGTACAGTGAATAGTATAGAGATAGAGGATAGTGTATAAATAGTGATCCGTATAGTAATCCGTATAGTGATCAGTATAGAGAAATAGTACAGTGAATAGTATAGAGATAGAGGATAGTGTATAAATAGTGATCCGTATAGTAATCCGTATAGTGATCAGTATAGAGAAATAGTACAGTGAATAGTATAGAGATAGAGGATAGTGTATAAATAGTGATCCGTATAGTAATCCGTATAGTGATCAGTATAGAGAAATAGTACAGTGAATAGTATAGAGATAGAGGATAGTGTATAAATAGTGATCCGTATAGTAATCCGTATAGTGATCAGTATAGAGAAATAGTACAGTGAATAGTATAGAGATAGAGGATAGTGTATAAATAGTGATCCGTATAGTAATCCGTATAGTGATCAGTATAGAGAAATAGTACAGTGAATAGTATAGAGATAGAGGATAGTGTATAAATAGTGATCCGTATAGTAATCCGTATAGTGATCAGTATAGAGAAATAGTACAGTGAATAGTATAGAGATAGAGGATAGTGTATAAATAGTGATCCGTATAGTAATCCGTATAGTGATCAGTATAGAGAAATAGTACAGTGAATAGTATAGAGATAGAGGATAGTGTATAAATAGTGATCCGTATAGTAATCCGTATAGTGATCAGTATAGAGAAATAATATAGTGAATAGTATAGAGATAGAGGATAGTGTATAAATAGTGATCCGTATAGTAATCCGTATAGTGATCAGTATAGAGAAATAGTACAGTGAATAGTATAGCGATAGAGGATAGTGTATAAATAGTGATCCGTATAGTAATCCGTATAGTGATCAGTATAGAGAAATAGTACAGGGAATAGTATAGAGATAGAGGATAGTGTATAAATAGTGATCCGTATAGTAATCCGTATAGTGATCAGTATAGAGAAATAGTACAGTGAATAGTATAGAGATAGAGGATAGTGTATAAATAGTGATCCGTATAGTAATCCGTATAATGATCAGTATAGAGAAATAGTACAGTGAATAGTATAGAGATAGAGGATAGTGTATAAATAGTGATCTGTATAGTAATCCGTATAGTGATCAGTATAGAGAAATAGTACAGTGAATAGTATAGAGATAGAGGATAGTGTATAAATAGTGATCCGTATAGTAATCCGTATAATGATCAGTATAGAGAAATAGTACAGGGAATAGTATAGAGATAGAGGATAGTGTATAATTAGTGATCCGTATAGTAATCCGTATAATGATCAGTATAGAGAAATAATACAGTGAATAGTATAGAGATAGAGGATAGTGTATAAATAGTGATCCGTATAGTAATCCGTATAATGATCAGTATAGAGAAATAGTACAGTGAATAGTATAGAGGTAGAGGATAGTGTATAAATAGTGATCTGTATAGTAATACAAATTGCTGATCAGTTAGACAACATACTAATTCTCATATATACATTTCCTTTACATCACATGACCTACTTATTCAAAATGGGATCGCCTGTGCTTGCTCCCTGGTGATTTGTGTTCAAACTCAAATGTCGGCAGCAACACTTTATTCCTATAGCTGATACATTTTCAAATATTGACTCATTCACACCAAATAAACATAAGTAGGAAGTTAAGATAGAACATTAGGATTATGGCTCTCCACAACTTACTAAAAAAGGATTGGCAGTCATTTTCAAAAGCAGCTGCCAGTTTTATTTTATCGGACCTATCTGATCTACTACTAACACAGGTCGAAATATTTGTCATCTGCATAAATACCAAGTTGGGAGTTGATGACATTGGGAAGGTCATTGATGAAGATAAGAAACAATGTTGGTACAAGGATAGGCCCATGGTAGAACCCTGCAGTAATTTCAAATGATTTAGAAGCAAGGCCAGTCAACGGGACCTTCAATACCCAATTTGTTAAGAATGATTGGATTAAGTCAAATATCTAGCCAAAGATACCATATTCCTTGAGCTTGTGGAGAAGGGCAGCATGCCAAACACCTTCAAGCTTAATGTTGTTGTTTTAATTAAAGTGTACTGGGTATGATGATAAACTACATTTGGCAGCAAGACATCTGATTGGGAAGTCGGGGGTTTTGGGAGCATGTTACCACCTCTTAATTGCTGTTGTTCCGAGGTCCACCCTGACCCAGAGTGGTAACACCTGTTAGGGTCCCAGCTATGGGAAAACAGTGAAACGCCAAACAAAAACATAACACTATAAAAGCATGAAAATATATTTTTATAGTAAAATTACCAGCAATATATTTTATCTGTAGTTGAAGGCATACAATTATGTTGAATATATATTTAGGTGAAGCCATACAATTGTGTTCAACATACTGAGATTTCGGCATTAAATGACCCATAGTAACTTGATATGCCACTAAACAAAAACAACAAACCAAAAATACTTATTTATAATAAAATTACTAACAATATATATTTTTAGCAAAATGACCAACAATATATTTTATCTGTAGTTGAAGGCATACAATTACGTTTAAAATGTATTTAGTTAAAGCCATAAAATAGTTCAAAATATTTAGATTTTGGTAGAAATAAATCCTACAGGTTGGTATTCAACTAAACCAGATCAACCAACCAACAGGAAGAACTTTTTAATGGCATTAATCCATATAATGTCTTACAATTTCTTAAAAGAAATCAAACTGTATTCCAAAATATAACTTCAACAAAACTATGCATCTATTGCATTGTGGAGGAGAACGACATTTTTGCTTTAGTCCAATATACAAAAACTAAGGAATTTTAGTGGAATTTGTATGAGTAATAGTTTAGATGATACATTTGTCATCACAATATGATAACAAAAAATGGAAATTCTTACTTGGAAATATAGGTAATGCCATTGTTGTACAAACTACTGTAATGATGCAGAATGGCCAACAGAGTTTAAGTGTTGTTGTTAGTCATTTTCTTAGAAACCAGATAATTTTAATATATGTTAATTTTAGGGGTCAGTGTATAAGACATAACCACTAAAATGTTGTACATTTCATTTTAAGCAAAGCTTTTTGCCTGTTTTCAAATTCTCCTTTTTTTCTTTCTTTTCTTTTAACACTTTTATGTTTGTTGGTTTTTTCCACATGATCTTGTAAGCGACTCCACTTGGCAATAACACCTTCCAGAGATACATTGGGGGAAAAAAAAATAAGAGAGAAAAAATTGGTGAAGGTGTATGAATTAAGTAAGAGTACTGACATTTGGAAATTAGAAAAAATCTAAAGAAAAACTGAAGAATTGCAAGAAAAAACTCAGTTATCGTATATTTTAGTCAGTAGTACGTGGTTACGTGTCCTGGTTTTGGGGAGGTGCCAAAGTTTACATCATACCCCAAGTACAGCTAGCAGTGAAGAGAGTGAGCTGACCCTTTTACCGGAAGTTGTGGTGTCAGCTGAGAAAAAGCCTTTCTTTTATTTTTTTATTAGTGGTGTTGGTGGGGTACCTGATGTGAAAATAAATTTGTTTTTTGGTAGACATAACTATTTGGATTAATAATTTGACCACTTTAAAATAAGCTTTGATGTCTCAGATCAGTCTTTTACCAAATCTTGAAAATTCTATGGATGCTTGCACTGTTATATATATATATATATATATATATATAAAGTGAACATTGAAGTCAACACTTAGAGGTGACAGGCTGTTTCATTCTAGACACAATCGACAGGCCTGACGATTGCGTCTAGCATGAAACAGCCTGTCGTCTCTAAGTGTTGACTTCAATGTTCACTTTTATACTTACACATGCTCTATCTCTGATGTTGAGCACTTTATCCCCTAAATATAGCACACCTTAAGAGTATATTTCTTCATATATATATATATATATATATATATATATATATATATTGTGTGTATTATTTTAGGCATTTAAAACAACATGCCTGGCCGCATACACAATTCCGGAAAATCCTCGTCGAAAACACAACTATACTTAAACATGAAAACAATAAACAAAAACTAAAAATTCTTGAAGCTATATACATAAAACAGTTGAAACCTAACCTGAACAAAATAAACTATGAAATCTCCAAAAATATCCTTAAATGCCTATAATTAGTAACAGAAGTCATTGGTTCATACCAACGGCTTTCCATACTCAATACTCATCGGATTCACTCTCTCGTGGTCATGTGTGACGTCATGAGCTGTCGTGCGATTTTCGCTTTCAGCGTTTTATATGCACGTGTTTATTGTTGCTTGGAAATCATCCATGTAAACAAATAATACTATCATCAATTTCTTGTTCGTGTATTGCATAAATATATTGTGTAATTGTCATCTTTGATAATGGCTTATGTAAGCCGAAAGCTCAGATTGGATTAAATAAAAAAAAGTATGTATCAATATTGTGATTTTCTTTCATTGTTTAATGATAATGTTATTAAGATTATCAGACTATATGAAAAAAACTTACATAAAATATATAGACAACACTTATCTATATTATTTAATGAAACATGTATTAATATATATATATATATATACTTTTAATGTATGCTACATTTATGGGGAAAAGTGCTGAGTATAAGAGATAGAGTGTATGTAAATATGAAAGTGTACACTGTCAGCACCAAGTGATGACATTGGTTTTTTGAAAAGTTAATGACTCATATAGATCTCACTGTGCAGTAGAATCAACTTTCCTGCTTCACTCAAAGCTATACATTATTCTCTGTGTAATATTGTGAGATCTATCTAGTTTATTCTAATCTACTTTGAATACAACTGCTTATGTTTGTCTGATCTGAAACCATCAATCATTTCTAATAAATAAAAGAATCATCGCATCCATCTTGTCAATCTTTTGCTAATAATCCTAACAACTTATTCAAAGATTACTTACAAACCCAAGCAGAAACTTATAGAAGGATTTGTGAATATACAAGTTGAGTTCAATACCTATAAACGTTAATTTTAACGTTTAGTGTCGAGCCTGGTTAGTACTTTGCATGTTTATTTACATGACAGTTCTGTCTTTTATCTATTTATTTTAATTAAAATGCAACTGAATTAGTATGTTACATCCTAAATTTGATGTAGTTTTATTGATGTTGACTTGTTTACTTTTATGATTAATACTTCAAGTAGTTGTATTTGGTTTTTAAAAGTTTATCTATTATAACACCTTTGTGTTATTGGTAAGGATTTGTCTCCTTTCTTGTGCTTTTCCTTTGTGTTGTTTGAGGACATGTGTTTAAATCAAGTTATCATCAGATAATAAATACTTATAAGCTCCAGTAGTATGAAAAAATACCCAAAATTTACAAGCATTTTGGGAGGAGGGGGTGGCTTATATTTTGCCCTAATTGCATATATATATATATATATATATATATATATATATATATATATATATATATATATATATATATATATATATATGCATATACTAACATAGTATTCAAACCACCAGCTCTAAATTGTGACAATTCAAATCTTATATATTTACTTTTCTGCCACAAATACAAAAAAGAAAGTTTTTTTAGAGAAATTGGAACTGAATTCAGTCATCAGTTCAATAACCATAAAAAAATACTTTGGGGTCAACAATACCAATTTTCTCCTGTCACTGCGCACTTCAACCAACCATTTCATAGCATTGATGACATCAGATACGTGCTTTTAGCATCTGTATTCAACAGCCAACAAGAAAGACGCATCAGGAGCTGAAATTTATTTTCAAAATAAATTCACACATTGAGGGGGATTAAACTCAGAGAGTATAATTTCCACAGGGTGACCTCTAACCAACAACAACATTCCTTGGAAGAGTATGTCACACTTCTTTGTTTATGCCTCATATCGTTGAAAAAGAACACAGGTGTGTTTGAAAATTACGACTTTCAAATCTTTCTCTTCGTGCTTGATTTAAGCCAAAAGATTAATATATAATAAATATCAATTTTACTGCCAATACTGTTATCACTGTGTTGGCTTGTTATTCCTCAAATTTTATTAACCACCCTATTAAATCTCTCTCTCTCTCTCTCTCTCTCTCTATATATATATATATATATATATATATATATATATATATATATACACACACACACACTGGAAATTATGACCTGTTGTATACATACTAAAAAGTTCCTTTTGAGTTCATATGAAGTGGGAGGAAAAGAAAGTATGTATATTTCATTTAAGTCCCCACCTATACATTTCCTATACACTTGCTTTCCTCCTCCTCTTCCTCACCTTCTACCACACCTCATTTCATGTGCATATATATTTATTTTCAAATAATATAGTGTTCATAATATTTTTACAAAAATAAAAAAAATAGAACATTTTGAAATCAATTGACTGAAATTGCCTGAAGATACCAAAAGGTTGAAATCAAGATAGCAGGACTGGCTGATCTCTTAATTTTTTACACTATATATATATATATATATATATATATATATATATATATATATATATAAAAATGAACATTGGTGTCAACACTCAGAGGCGACAAGCTGTTTCATGCTAGATACAATCATCAGGCTGCCTGTCGCCTCTGAGTGTTGATTTCAATGTTCACTTTTATATTTATATTTACATACGCTCTCTCTCAGATATTGAGCACTTTATCCCATAAATAACACACCTTAAAATTATATTTCTTCATATATATATATATAGGTTTATTATTATACTATTAATTATATAGTGGCTATATATACAACAATTGTCGCGGGGACAGGTTAATTTTTGTTCTCTTCCCATATTTACATGTATGAGTATCCCTCATTAAAACTGCCCAGGTGATTGTTATATTTCATGTTTTTGAGATAAGAGAGGGAAATAAATAAAGGAAGACAATTTTGTAGGTAAGTAATGAAATAGAAGCTTTACTACACGAAGGTACACTTAGCAATTGTGGACCTAATGCTAACTCTCCTCAACTCCACTTATTTACATAAACGGATGATTCCATTCATTTATACCCTGTATGACAGTGACACATCCTATCTCCATGGGGAGGTGGATAAATACAGTGAACAAACATTTTCTTTTTCCTTCAGAAAAAGTTCTATGCTTCCTTGAGTAGTATTTCAGACCATTCTCATATGCAGAAAGGTTCCAAATTGTCCAGATTTGAATTCTTTCATTTACAAATAGAAATGTCCAATTCATTCCTTAAATGTTCAAATGTCAGACAATCGAGGCAGTCATTCTATTAACTTAACTATTTTAAGATTTTAGTTCATAGATGTATTTTGTGTCATCTCTGGATTCAATTCTTCAAACCCCAATGCTACGTCATAAGCTGCATCAATGATGGGTAATTTTATTTTTTACTCACTTTATTTTATGATATATTCATATCATTGTTTCTAGGAGGAAGCAAGAAAGAGATGATTGAGAGAACGCACGTCAGCCAGTCGACCAAAATCTCATCACCACATGCTGGCTTGCCTCACTAAGGAATCTGGGTATGGCAAGACATCTTGACCCTTGTAGTTCTTGCAGTTGTTTGCATGTCTTCACCCACTTTTGGACAAATATTGACATTCAAAGACAGGCAAACCGTCATGTTCAGAAATTCCACACACAGTGGCTGCAAACCAACACCACTCAGTTTGGACTAGGCCACATATTTTGTAACAACAGATGACTTGCTTCCCAAATCTAAACTGGTTAGCAGAGAGAATAAAAAAATTTTTGAAAGAATGAATTTTAGCAGATTCAGGTTTTTCTTCAGTTCTTGTGAATTTGCCAATGCCTGCTGCATTAAAGCCACCCCATAAAATGAGGTATCCACCACTTAAACCACCGCCACCATTAAGATGCTATTTTTATATTTGGTGATCTGTTCTATTTTTTCTAAATGTAACATTACTTGTTAAATATTAAAAAAAAAATCCTATTCTAGTAATTATTCGATTTATTCAAAACCCTTTTTAAACAATGCATGTATTTTATGTATTTTCCTCAGTGGTGAATTTTCTTTTCATATAACCCAATGAAATCTTTGACGTTCAAAATTCTTCAAATTGGTGTACATCTGTTCCAGTGTTCTTCAGATCTGTCCTGATATCTTTTTGGCTTGATTTTGGGTTGACTGAAATTTTCAGTGTGTAACTTTATTATTACTTTGCAAGCACTGAGAAGGGATCAATTTATTTTCACTTATGGATAAGACAGTCAAAACATGGCTTGTACAATTATAAAATTTCTCATAGCCATTCCTACATTTATAAGCTTCAACCGATTTCTTTTTCTGGGAGTATTTTTTGTCATGGTTTGAAAGAATCAATGAGTGTTTAATTTGTAAGATACACTGTTGTAACCTAGAAAAGGTTACTGAATGAAGAATAACCAAAACAGAAGTTGGAAATGAAATGGTAATCTTTATAACGCCAACAAAATACAATACTCGACAGCAGCGTGAAGTTTGGTTAAACACTCCTGGTGGTGGACTACTTAGACAGCATATTTTACCCCCAAGTACAATAGTGTTCAACGTATTTATGAGGATTGGGACATACCCATTAGTGTTCATAGATACGGTATATAACATAAATTTATAAAGGTCTTTAGAAATTATATTGAACCTTATGGAATGTTAGCTGTAGAAGAATGACTCCATTTCAGATTCAATGACTTAATTCAGTTATTTTTTCACTGATAGTTGAGTACTTACACAAGAGTTATAATTGCTAATTGTGGAAATAAAATAATCAATAATATTAATTCTATCTTATTATCAATTCATGTATTCAATTGTTTTACTCAGGCAAATTAATTGTATCAATTTGATCAAATCAAATTCGAAATAATTAATCAGAAAATATTAAGGAAAATCACCCTGTGTCAGAAGTTTTGAGATGAGAATTTATCATTATTATTTTACTTTGTTATTTGGACCACCATGCTCATCTAATTATTTAGATACACTTAGATACAAACTACATCTGGCAGCAAGGCCTCAGACCGGGAGCTTTTGAGGAGTGTGAAAATATCTCTTAATTGCTGTTCTTCCCAGGTTCACCCTGACTTGAGGTGGTAGGGTCTCAGCTATGGCAAATAGTGAGCCCCCAAGCTGGGGTCAAAACATGAAAAATATAAAAGTAGATGAGAAAAAATTACCAGCACTGTTTTTTTTAGAAAAAAAAGAAGAAAGAATTAAAAATTACTAGCGATGTATCATTGGAAACCGAAAATTACTAGTATTGCATTTTTAGAAAAAATTTACCAAAGCTCACAAGAAAATAAAATTTTGGCATGAAATGACCCACAAGGTTGATAAACAAACTATAACCTAATTATATATACAGTGTTTCTTCCATTGTACCCACTGGCCTTCTTCAGGTGTCTGTCTTATTATATTTTATATTTAACTGCCATGCTCATCTT
>OZ038504.1:35486826-35514326 GCA_964036315.1 Acanthosepion esculentum | reverse complement strand
GTGTGTTTCTTCCAACAAACCGGAATAGATGACTGATCTGTGCTATCAATCCACAGATTGAACTCATGACTGCGGGCAAAAAAAGAACTATTTTACAATCCAAAAATGTAAGAAAAATGTACATAATAATACTAATTAATTAAAGTGATCACTTATTTGTAAGGCAGAAAAATCTATGTATCTATTTATCTATCTATTTAGGTATCTATGTAGATATCTATCTATCTATCTATCTATATAGGTATCTATGTAGATATCTGTCTATCTATGTAGGTATCTATCTATCTATCTATCTATCTATGTAGGTATCTATCTATATAGGTATCTATGTAGATATCTGTCTATCTATGTAGGTATCTATCTATCTATCTATCTATGTAGGTATCTATCTATCTATCTATCTATGTAGGTATCTATCTATCTATCTATCTATGTAGGTATCTATCTATATAGGTATCTATGTAGATATCTGTCTATCTATGTAGGTATCTATCTATCTATCTATCTATGTAGGTATCTATCTATATATCTATCTATGTAGGTATCTATCTATATAGGTATCTATGTAGATATCTGTCTATCTATGTAGGTATCTATCTAGATATCTGTCTATCTATGTAGGTATCTATCTATCTATCTATGTAGGTATCTATCTATCTATCTATCTATCTATGTAGGTATCTATCTATCTATCTATCTATGTAGGTATCTATCTATCTATCTATGTAGGTATCTATCTATCTATCTATCTATCTAGATATCTATGTAGGTATCTATCTATCTATCTATCTAGATATCTATGTAGGTATCTATCTATCTATTTAGGTATCTATGTAGGTATCTATCTATCTATTTAGGTATCTATGTAGGTATCTATCTATCTATGAAGGTATCTATCTATCTATCTAGGTATCTATCTATCTAGGTATCTATCTATCTATCTATCTATCTAGGTATCTATCTATCTAGGTATCTATCTAGGTATCTATCTATCTAGGTATCTATCTAGGTATCTATCTATCTATCTATCTATCTATCTATCTAGGTATCTATCTATCAATCTATATAGGTATCTATCTATCTATCTATCTATCTATGTAGGTATCTATGTAGGTATCTATCTATCTATGTAGGTATCTATGTATCTATCTATCTATGTAGGTATCTATCTATATAGGTATCTATGTAGATATCTATCTATCTATCTATCTATATAGGTATCTATGTAGATATCTATCTATCTATCTATCTATATAGGTATCTATGTAGATATCTATCTATCTATCTATATAGGTATCTATCTATCTATCTATATAGGTATCTATGTAGATATCTATATCTATCTATCTATGTAGGTATCTATCTATCTGTCTATCTATCTATGTAGGTATCTATGGAGGTATTTCTCTGTATAGGTAACTATGTAGATATCTATCTATCTATCTATCTATGCAGGTATGTATATATATGTCTATCTATCTGTGTAGGTATCTATCTAGGTATCTATGTATCTTTTTATCTATCTATCTATCTCTCTCTCTCTATGTAGGTATCTATCTATCCCTCTCTCTATCTATAAGTCCTGTTAAATAATATCTATATCTTATATTTCTGATAATTACCTGAGAATGGCCAAAAGCATTAGTAACATTGATAAAAACTATATAAAATTTCTGTAGTCATGAACCAGCCATTTGTTCTCCTGCTAAAAAACTAGAAATTTCAAAAATCAAAGTATTCTTTATCTGTCATACGTAATAATTCATGTATTTAATAGTAATATGAGCGTGTGTTTTTTGTCCTTGACCAAAAGGTAAAAATTTGTTCTGCTATCTAAACTTTAAGACAAAACCAGACCTGTCGGCAGTACTGGAGGGCATCTCTATAAAATTCCTTGACCCCTCCCCTCTGGGAAAATTATGCGAACTAATTTTATTGTGCAAATTCTTACCCGCGGTTCACTTGACTTAAAAGCTGGCACCCCACAATTCAAAACACTTTGGCGAGAGGCCTGTATAAAATCTTTCCATAATAAAATATTGAAGAGACTGACCGAAGTCAACTCCTACTTCAACTGATGTGCAAACACAGACACCTACTGTTTACTCCGTAAACTGTAAAATTTCTTTTCTCAACCAAATATATCTTCAGATTACATACAATTCTCAGGAATAACTTTCTTAGATTTTCTTTTACCACAATGCTCTTTCTCAATACGAACAGAACAAGACCTCCATTCTATAAGAGTTTAAACTTAAGACTATCGACTTATCCATTGGAATCTAGCAGTAATTGTAAATGCTTACCATAAAGAAAGACAGTTAAACAAACAAACACTAGTGAATATGATAGTTGGGTGAGACTCGTATAGGCCAATAGGTGGATGAAGCTTTTTTTTTATAAAGTTGCTGGCAAATGATCGAGAGTGTAACGACTAAAATAAACACATTTTTCTTTTGTGCTTGAATGCTTATTGACCAATGAACAGGCCCTTTTGGCCGTGAACCCCAAACAAATAGAAATATTTTTTCTACAACATCCAGCAGATTTAAATAAACATAAGTTTTATGAATGATTTCTCCTTATAAGTGAAATGCTACCTGATAGAATTTACATTTCTCACTTAATTCACTACATTATAAACTAAAACAGCATTAATTTAGTACTTTAGTAATTTAGTAATTACTTTAAATTTTCTGAATGAGTAATCTAAGATTTCTGTCTCACAGACTCTTTTGTTGCCTTTAAGAAAGAATTCTACTTTTTGAATGACTACAAGTAAAATATCCAAAGAAATATGAAACAAAAGAATTAAAAGTTAATATATTAGCAGCCTGGTCTACCCTACTTAATAATGAGGTATTTACTTATTGGCATTGAGTAGTAGAGTCTTCTATTACCGTAATATTAGAATATTTCATTACTGAGGAGAGATCAGGTTGCGTATTCAATAAATATATTATTGCGGATACTGCTTCTAGCTTAGCTAAAATCAGTGGCAGCGAAAATGTCATCTGTAAATGATGAGTTGTCTTTATTTGCAGAGGTAAAATGAAACAGAATGAATGTGAAAGGAATTTCAATACAGAGATATTTTCTTGTATTTTTTAAAAATCATTTCACCACAAGCAAGGCAATAAAGCCACTAGGATGCAGAGGGCGACAGGGACTGAAAGAGAATGAGAAGACTTTATTGAGGAGAAAGGACAAAAAAGAAACAGGTTTAAGGAAGACAGAAGATGGAGATTTTGTATTTTTTATACAAACTAATAAAGGCTTAACAAAAAGAGAGAAAATATATTAGTGTGTCCGCAGCCGAGAAGGAAGAAAAGACATTGGACTAAACTGTTAGGAAATGTGTTTCTCTGTGCACATGTGTGTGTGTCTTCTTGTTATCTCTCCTAAACTCTGTTCTTTTTCCTCTAACCCTCTTGTCTTCAATCTATCCTGTGAGTATCAAATTTTCCAAGCCTTCTTTCTTCCTTATGTGCCCTAGAGATTTTAAATATCACTAGATAAATTCACCTTTCATCTGGTCCACACTCCTTCCCTATCTTTTGAAGAGGAGTAGAGGTTTATCCCATGTTTTTTGTTTAGGATTGGGTTCCTTCTAAAGTCTCATCTTTTTTCCACTCCAAGTAACCCCTTGCATCTTAGTGGCATTCTCACCTTGCTTGGGTGAAATGATTAAAAAATAAATAAATATAAAAATGGAAGAGACAGTTAAAATTTCTGGGATGCATAATGAGGAAAGAGGGCTTGGAAAACTTGACACTCACAGGACAGATTGAAGGTAAGCAAGACAGATAAAAACTAAGGTTAACCTGTCTGGTGAGCTTAAGTGAATGGATGATGAAGCAGGATTTGGGAAAATGGCAAAAAACAAAAGTTATTAAGAGTTACAAAGACAGGAAATTGTGGAGAGCCATGATCATCAATGTCCTGAAGGGACATGGCACATAGAAGATATTCAATAAATCAAAAAAGTTCAAGTGATTTACCTGGGTAACCAACTATTGCGTCAAAACACTCATATGAATGTTTTGGTACAAAACTCTTGTGTTGGTTAGCCAGATAAATCACTTGTACTATTTTTTTTGATTTATTGATTGAATATTACAGCTTGAGTTATTTTTTGAGTGCTTTTAGGTAGAAGTTCTGCTAGCCTAGGCAAACGCATTAAATTCTCATAGTTTTCATGCATTTTTTTATTTGTATTATTATTATTATTATTTTCTTTGATTTTTTTTTCTGGGTCCCAACCAGAGACCTCAGGCCAGAAATGGCAACATGACATTTTCCACTGTTCATTTTTGTAAACAAAATAAAGATCACACACATTTTACATAGGTAAAGCTATTTGTAATGTGTGAGCTGAACATATGAGAATTATTTTTTGCATTTATTTAAGGCATGGGATACCAGAAATCCCTTCAATGAGTCTATCAGACCCTTTTCAAATCAATTCAGAGGGCTCCAACTACTACTGGAATTACTGATGTCCTCATGTACCACATTTTTGAGATTTCCACTTCAAGATCCGTGTCTCTTGAATTTTTTTTTGAGATCTTCAAAGATACATTGCAATCTGCAGGTACTGACATGTTAATAAGAAAGCAAATTCTGTTTCTGTGGTCTTTGATCAAGATGTCTGGATGATTAGCTTTGATTGTTCTGTCTCTGTGTATTTTAAAGACCCATAAAATTGTTACAGTTCCTATCTCTGCAACTGGGTCTGGGTGATGTTCATACCAGTTTCTTGCAGTTTTCTTCTTGTAAAAGTTGCATATTTTCCAGTGCAAATCTGTCGCTATTTCGATGGTAAATGTTCCGACCGGCTACATTCCTCATCTCTACAAACTCTAACCCTCGCAGCTAAGACCTGCCATGCCATGTGCACTTCTACCCACAAACTGTGGATACTTTCCCAAATGCTACAATCTTAACCTATTTAAAAGCAATAAAGCCACTAGGATGCAGAGGGTGACAGTGAGTGAAAGAGAATGAGAAGACTTTATTGAGGAGAAAGGACAAAAAAGAAACAGGTTTAAGGAAGACAGAAGATGATGATACTAGAACTATTCATTATTAATTTCTGAGATGAGGTATTTATTTTCTAGGACTAACCATTATGTTTCCCACATAGCCTTATAAACTGCACTTCTTATCTTGCGCAACAATCTCTTTCAGTAACCTTCTACCTTAAGTGACTCTTGGGCCTTGTATAAAAGGAACATTAATTTTAAAAAGTGTATTATTTATATCTCTCTTGTAAGCACAAAGGTGATCTCAGTCTCTTCATTGCTCACTTAATGTATCAGCCAATTATATTATCTCCCTCTGTACCTCTCTCGCATTCTCGCATTCTCTTCACATCTCTTTCTCTCATTTTAACTTGCATTCTTTTGCCTTTCACTTAAGATATGTTGCAATTTTTTATGATAATGTTCACCATGAACAAGGCCCGAGAGCCACTATAAGTAGAGGATTACAGAGTAAGAGGTACAGTTTATAGGGATATGTGGGGAAGATAATGGTTGACCCAAGACTTTGAAAAGATTACGATTGTAGTTTGTCAGGGAAGCATCCTCTTGTGAGTCAGTTCTATAAAGCAGTGGTTCCATATTTTATAATTTACTGCTCTCTTTCTCTCTCACTCTCACTTTTTTTTTTGTTTCTTTATTATTATCTCTTAGCAAAAGGCCGCATGTTAAAGGTCAAAAAGTCAAGTGGACCAAGTTCAGCTTACTACCCTATCTCTTCTACATGTTACAGAGCAAAAGAGGGTCACTTTCCAGAAACTAAAATGTTTCTTCTTTTTCACTATCCATTTGTTTTTCCATCGGTTCCTGCTTGTCTTTTCTTTTCTATTTCTTTCTTTTCTATCAACAGAGATCAGGATCTCCAGTTGTCAACTCGGAAATTTGAATGAATCAATGCTTTTCGTTCAGTAACTGATATTGACACAAATGGCTGCCCCTGTACTAAATATACCTTTGAACAAACCGTAATGGTATTCTGTGTATGAATGATTAAAATATTCCAAAAGGAACTGAGTTGAAGCTTGTTAAATAAGAAAATTGACTTGTCATATATATTCTGGAGCATTGCCTTTCATTAATTGTTACATTCACTTCTTCCATTATTAAATATAGAAAAGTCAAAAAGATTTATCTTTCTGGCTTCAAGTTTTGCAGATACACCAAATGTCAGGGTCAGTTCAATCTATTTAATTTATTAGCAGATAAAAATGTATAAATATGATATTTGTTTATGAATTCAATACATTTATTTTACACTGATGAGTGGTGTACCTATGAATCTTGAAATTGGATGGATAAGTGTTTTGAACTTTTCTTTATTCACTATTCTTGCTCGATTTTATAAGCTTGAATACATTGTTATCTGTCTATATCTCGAAGATGAATGATTGTAACTATTTACACTATTTACATTGTTCAGAGTGTTATCCTCATCTTTATTGCCATATTCACCTTCAGCATCTGTCTCTATTTCTGAGATGAGGTATTGTAACTATTTACACTATTTACATTGTTCGGACTGTTGTCCTCATCTTTATTGCCATATTCACCTTCAACATCTGTCTCTATTTCTGAGACGAGGTATTGTAACTATTTACGCTATTTACATTGTTTGGACTGTTGTCCTCATCTTTATTGCCATATTCACCTTCAACATCTGTCTCTATTTCTGAGACGAGGTATTGTAACTATTTACACTATTTACATTGTTCGGACTGTTGTCCTCATCTTTATTGCCATATTCACCTTCAACATTTGTCTCTATTTCTGAGATGAGGTATTGTAACTATTTACACTATTTACATTGTTCGGACTGTTGTCCTCATCTTTATTGCCATATTCACCTTCAACATCTGTCTCTATTTCTGAGATGAGGTATTGTAACTATTTACACTATTTACATTTTTCGGACTGTTGTCCTCATCTTTATTGCCAAATTCGTCTTCAACATCTGTCTCTATTTCTGAGATGAGGTATTGTAACTATTTACACTATTTACATTGCTATTTTCATCTTTATTGTCATAGTCATCACATTTCAGTCATTGTACTCTCTGGCCGACTTCAGGTGATATACGTTGAACCAAGGGGTAGATTATTCTAGTTCCTTGTGCCATGCCTTTTCTGGATATCTTGCTCTGGACACATAGCCATGGAGCAAGATGGGCTGGTCGCCCTGCAATCACCTACATGTTAATATGTTAGGACTAAGAATGCCTCCCTAATGACCTTCCAACCTTCATGCAGGACCATGATGGTTGGTGTGATGGATCCATGAATGTCCAAGCTAGAAATAAAAACAAAAACAAAAAAAACTCAGTATTGGAGATAGAGCATTTACATATAGAAACAATGTTAGCATAGGATTCAACATTGCATGGTGACTGTCAGTTTCATCCTTCAATGAAATTTTCAGACCAAGTGTCACTGCTTTTTTTTCACAGCGCTGTATATATAACAAGTCGTTAACCATTCATCAGATTAAATGGCTACAAAGAAAACTTCAGAAGCATCCCAACATTCAGACTTATAAACCTGATAAAAATGAACTAGGAAAAATAAGTCAAATCAAAATAGAAGAAATGAACTCTAAAAGTAAGACCAACTAGATCTAAATTAATAAAACATAAAAGATTAGTAAGAAACTGGTTGTGCAACATAAAATCATTAATAACTGTGCATTCACCAAACTGAATATTAAAGATTTCTATCCATCCATCACTGAACCTATATTAGATAAGCCCTTCTCCCTAGCAAAAGAACATAAGGAAATCACAATGGACCAATTAAAAATTATAAATAACTACCAAAGGTTGCTTCTATTTGACACAGAAACAGACAAATCTTGGAAAGAAACAAAAAGAAAAAATGATGTAACAATGGGAAGCTATGATGGGGCATCCAGCGAACTGATTGAGAATATATAACCCATACATGAGATATAATTGTAAACAAATACGACATAGTATATTATGGAGATGGAGAAGACAGTCTCATAAGACCAAAAAATTATAACAAACAAAACCAATAAAGTAATTATTGAAATTTTCAAGGAATGGGATTTGAAATCAACATTAAAACAAGTTAAAAAGAGGTTGACTTCTTAGACACAATTTACATCTTCATAAAGTTATATCTCAACTATTTAGGAAATCAAATGACTACCAACTAACCACCATGCATAAACAAATCCCACTATCCATCAGCTGCAGATTATCGGATAACTCGTCTCTTGAAAAACAAATTCACATATAAAAAAACGTAGGTTGAGATGGTATTAAAAGCCAGTGGTTTTTCTGAAAATCAAATAGTTTAGGTTGACTTACTACTTAAAACTCTTTAGTTGTTTTTAATAAGCCTTAGACAGATTGTAATTGAGTTTCTTTTTGTTAACGAACATAGGCTAAAAACATTTTTAATATCACATGACCTCTTTACCACTATGTCAGTGTTAATTTTTGTTTCTAGTGGATTCTGCTAGAGCCTCCTCAAAAAATTGCATATCAACATATTTTCATCTTGCTCAGAGAACAGATCAATCTTCTCGAGAAAAATATTGTCATATAACTAATATATTATTTACATGCAAGCTATATCTTCATCTTTTTTGTTATTATCACAATGTTTCAGTTGTCATGTCCTCCAGGCTTCATCAAGTTCTTGTCAGTCCAAGTAAACTTCATGGAATTTAGAACTGAACCCTTTACAATCTCCAGAGGTAAATTGTTGTTCTGCTGACCGGGCTATCTATTGCCCAGCCCAGGGATTGAACTTGCAATTACTATGCCATCAAAGTCATTAACCAGTGTTTTGTTCCACCTGGCACAATGGCCGAAGTGTTTTGATAATAACAACAAATAATAACACGTAGCATTTTGATATCAGTCACTTTCTCGCTGATGTGTCATGGCTTCCCTCTGTCTTTTCTACAAATAATTTCAAGGCAACTGCTTTGAAGAGCTTTTTCCCTGATATCCAAAGGACATGAATTTAAGCGTGCTACTATATTGGCATTTAGGTCCCACCCATTTACTGTTGAAATAGTTAAATGCAACCACCACTTCTACTTCAACAATTTCTTTACTCACTTTTACCGCTGTGGAATTCCCTTCTGTTTCCTTGCTTCCCTGATAACTACAATCTTCAAAAATTTAAAAGCAATGTCAGTCACCATCTTCTATTTTCTTGAATCCCGTTCATCTTTTGTCCTTTCCTTAATTCAACCTACACGCAGTCTTTTCTCTCAGTTTCCCTCTCTGTAACCTCCTGCGTACTAGTGGCATTCCCGCCTTGCTTGGAGGCGAAATGATTAAAAAAATGTAAATAATAATTCCTCATCACAGAAATTCAGATACTTGGTGACAGTAATTGTGAGTTCAATTCCTGGATAGGATAGTGTAGCGGACCGTGGGCGTGAAGATGTGAGTAGATATCAGAAGGTTAAAATTTCCTGCTGACCGGTCCAGCTACATGAGAATGTCGGACTTTAATTAAGTCCAAAGAAGACAAAAAAAACAAACAAGACCGATATACATGGGTAAACAAATATATATTAATAACAAAACAAGTTAAACAAAGACATGGACTGTTACATAGAGTTTGTATGGAGAAATTATGTGTGTGTGTGTGTTGTAAGTGTTCGTACGTACGTGTATTGTTCTTAGCGCGTTCCCAGAATTTGGGAAACGCTGTATCTGTGAGAGGTCACATATTGGTGAAAGTGAAAAAAGAAAGATTTTAACTCGTCTCCGTGCGAGGAAGCGGCCCAAGGCCTGAGTCGAAAGAGAGAGAGAGGGGGGAGTCAGCCAGTATTTATACTCAGGGGATAGAGACCCCTGTTGAAGGATTAAGGAACTGAGGAGGAGCTAACTCCGACAATAGTACATACTTGAACTAAATGCAAACATAGTTAGCAATAACTCCGTAGTACTAAATAAGACTGAGAGGAAATATCCCTCAACAGTCAGTGGAATGAAAACAACCAAGCTATAGATAAAATAAATAGTTTAGTTCAAAATTCTCTGAAGGTTACCGGGATCTAAAAAGCACCTGATGATAGCTGGAGAACACAGTGGCCAAAATGTTTTGGTGATAATAAAGCTGAAGACAACAGTTCACATGTACATAATAATTCCTCACCACAAAAATTTAGAGGTAAAATTAACTAATATATGCTAATATTTTTGTTTTTCTATCTAGTCATATTCTCTTAAATGTTAAGAAAATTAATATCCAATATCCATCATATTTTTTAATATATTTTTTGAGAAGTGAAACTGGTAGAGACTAAACGAGTGGTTCCCAAATGGTGCGGCACACCTCATAGCTTTGTTGGAAGAGGATAGCAGTTGAGGCGGAATGATTAAAATACAGTCAAAGATTTAGAAACAGTTTCAAAAAGTTCATATGCCAAAAATATATATGATTTCAAAATGCAAAATATTATTATGGATTACTTGTAATAGCATGCATGAGTCCCAGTATAATTCGTTATAAATAATTATTTATGATTTTATTACTGTGATATATTTGTATTATATCAAGTAATAAAAATATAATAACTAGGGTCCGCAAATTGAAGGAGAGAGTTATTAATGATAATGTTCTGACTTTAAATCAGCGGTTATCTCCCTTTAATCCCCTCTCTGTTTTTTTTGTCGTTTTTTTTTGGGGGGGGGTATGTACTTTTTATTACATAAAATTTGGTGAGGCATGAGCAAATTTTCATTCCGAAAAAGCAGCCCAGATAAAAAAAAAAAAGTTTAGGGACCACTGGACTAAATTGATGTTTTTTTTTTTTAATTTTTTCTAGTCATACATTATAAATCATAGGCAATTATTAACTTTCTGTAGGAATCACCTATATATATTCATAAATTATATTTGTCCATAACTTTTCATCTTTTATGTAATCAAAAGGCGTCTGGTAACAGTAAAATACGCCAATAGTATTTTTATGTATGCTACCAGGATTAATTATTTGCAAAAATAATTTGTTTATCAACGATATAATTAAGAAAGCCCTTATTGCTATGTGTTTGTTTCATATTAAATAATTCTTTATAGAAAATTGTTTCAAAAGAGGTGATTAATTTAACACAGTTAATAAGATTTTTTTATGACTGCCCTCATCAGTACAAGACGCCATTCTCTTTGATAGTTAAGGAGGCAGGAGTTAATAATCGTAAGTTTTGTCTGTTCAAGTAATTATGCACTGATCATTGAAATCAATGAGACATCAAGAAAGGAAACATTTTATTGATGAGGAGATCAGATGTAAACCTTAGTACAGAATTACTTTCAAAGGTTTACTTTTTTTTCTGTCTGATCAAGATATTTTCTAAGAATGTTGACGATATACCGGACATAGATAGCAGTTGTGAAGTGTCCATATATGTAATGCATGCCTTAGATTTTTGCGTAATGAAACTTAATTATTGATCATTTTTATTATCCTATTATTATTTTAAATCTCTCGTTCCTTTATAAACAGTGAACAAGCGCTAGAGTATTGTAAGCAGTGAAGGCCTATGCTTCTATATGCAAAGGTCCAGTTGTAGATCCAATTGTTATGCCATCAACTTCAAAGATTATCATAGAAGGGGAGTTGTGTGGAACATACTTGAGTCTGATGTTAAGAAGCGCGAGTAAAACAGTTAGCATAGAATTTATAGCTACATCTAGCCAGCCCAACTCTAAATTGATGAGATCTCGACGCCAGTCGAGTACTGCGCTTAAATTTTTTTTAAAGTCTCAGTACCATAGCTAAGAGCTCATTTGAACCATTACCATGAAAGTATTTATAGGAAAGACATAGAGAGGCAACCTTATGTCAGTGGGAAAGTGACTGGAGCTGAGCTGCCAGATCAAGACTAATAATATTGAGGATTCTTCTTTGGATCTTATTAAGATGTTCAAGGTAAATAGCAGGGACCCCGGACCATATGTGGCAGCAATATTCTAAGCATGGACTAGATAGATTCTGGAGAGAAAAATTGCTTTGCTCAACTTTCTTAGCAGCTGACCTAGCAATGGATTCAATATAGTTTTTCCACTTCATATCAGCAGAGAACGTGAGCCCAAGAAGGGCCAACAACACTTTCCTGAAGGATAGCATCAGCCATGCAAAGGGTCTCTCAGATGATTAATGGAGAAAAGTTTAGTTTTGGAGGCGTTAAAATTAACAATACATCTTGTTAACTACAGACTTGAGGTCGTTCTGGACATCGGCTGCCATTTCGACCTTGTCAGAGCTTTGGCAGTTTTTTGGCAGATCTTATATTCACAATATGGAATACTTTATAACAAAAGTGGTCAAAACATAAACAAAAAGAAAATAAAGCTAAATGAAATTGTCTAGACAATATACTCACACACATATTAAAAAAAAGAATAGATTTAAAACTAAGAATTTCAGCGTCCTCTCTCCTTTGTGTGCATATGTAGTCACATCAGTGTTGTTATTGTATTGCAAACATCACTTTTTAGTTTAGTCCGATGAAGTCCAAACAATAAAAGTTCAGATTCATTTGCATTGCGACTACAGAACGGCAGCCATTACTGGCGTTGTTTACCTACATTTGCCTCGGTGCTGTCATTCAGTTATAACACTAACACTTGCGTAGTAATTCAGACGAGTAAGATCAGTAAAAAGGCCGTTAACTAAGTAAGCTGCCGCGAATGATAGCTCCGAAGCGAATGTATGTAAACAATGGCTAGAAATGGCGGACGTGAATGAGTCTGAAGTTTTATGGTTGATAACTCCAAAACAGTAGATTTTAGCAAAATTTCTTTGTTTTTTTTTTTCGAATTAAGCATGTACATTTACACTTAAATGTAACTAATCGGAAATTTTTTTCATTAGAAACTGAGCGCGGGTCGTAAACTGCAAATAAATAACCAATGTAAAATTATCAGAATTTAACGCGTTTAAATCCGAGCTGAATTTTGTAAATCAAATGATCAATAAAAAAAATCAGTAACAATAGTTATGAAGAAAAAGGAGATAACTGAGACATCCAGAAGAGGAACAATCTATTCAAGAGTTCAGGTCGAAGATTCAATCACCTGACGAAGACCGGAGCATACAACAGCCGAAACATAATGAATATGACAATAAAGATCAGGATAACAGTTCAAACAATATAAATAGTGCAAACAATGAAGGAAAGAATTTAAAAATTATGAATAAATCTGTAGTGTAAATAAATTCAATGGATCTATATATGCAGTGTATTCACAATATTTCAAGTAAAATTCTTCTTTTTTTTCATGTTATTATATTCAATAGATTTATCTAACACCAACGATCAGTGTATCTGCGAAACTTTAAAAATCCGATAGTCTTTTGAAAATTTCTCTTTAGGTACCTCCAAAGAATATGAACATGATGGAAAAATCTATACTAACCTCTCACCCCTCCGCTATAATCCACTTTACACCAAATATCACCTATCAACCAATCAACACTCTAGTTTCAGCAAGCGAGAATTCTCATTGGCTCAGACCCTTAGAACTCTAACAAGTTCACACGAAAATGTCTTTTCGCGCCCAGCTCTGTGGAGCCTATTTTCTTGACCAAAAAATCTATAAATAGAAGAATCTGAATCGACTCAAGCAGTCAGACCTTCACCCCTGGAGAGATGCCAAACTAATCCACGCATGTCAAAACCTTGACCAACTAAACTTTTACCGCGCAAACTTCTCTGACTCAGCAAACAACAACCTCGTTCTCTCAGGAACAATTTCTAGCAATTACTTACAATACTTAAAAAGTGATATTTACTCACTACTAAATAAGTATTCGTAAACAATCAATCAAACATCCAAACAACTAAAGGTACACAACTCCTACCAATTTTGGACAATAACTAAAACAGACTTACGCACACACACTATTGATTGAACTCGCACAAAGGACATTTTTGTACATAACCAAATACTTGGCTTAATTTTACGAACAAATCTTAATAACAGCTTCACACACGCTGAAACTTCACAATAATACTCTACACAATCTAATTCAACCATCCTCATTTATCCAAAAATATTCAACCCAATTGTATATGTCAATTGTATATAAATCAATGTTATTGTTGCACTTTTAATTATGTTTGTCTTCACTCTGAATTTTCTTGCATGATTTTCTCTGGAATCAACGAGGAACCATAAATTAGTACGGGAAATTTCAGCGTCTTTTTTAGCCGAAAAGCAGATTGATTTGGACATTCTTGCAAAAATCTGATAACTGTCAGATTTTAAGAAAACTTTCAGGACGTATTCACGTGTGAATGAAATTATTTTTGAAACGTTTTCTTTTTAGAAAATTTGGTGAAAATAAATACATTTTTTTGACATTTGTTACCCACTTCCACTCCCACCCCGCTTATTCTTTTTTGCTTAATGTTTACAAGTACAATCCTTGTTTGTTAATTTGCAAATTCAACGAATTAGTAGCTTCGTCCAGTTTTTCAATAATCTTTAATTTCTGCCGTAACGTGAAAGAATTTCTTTTCCTTTTTCTTCCAGTTGAAGTTTCTTTTGTGCGAGACAAGTTGAGAAATTTTAAGTTACTGACAATTACTGCAAAGAAAAGAAAAATATTAGAATGTAGCATATTCCTACAATATCTAAATAGCAACACAGAAGTTCGGATATGAGAACTTTATATATATATATATATATATATATATAATGCTTATATATATATATATATATATATATATATATAATGCTTATATATATATATATATATATATATATATATATATATATATAATGCTTATATATATATATATATATATATATATATATATATATAATGCTTATATATATATATATATATATATATATATATAATGCTTATATATATATATATATATATATATATATATATATATAATGCTTATATATATATATATATATATATATATATATATATAATGCTTATATATATATATATATATATATATATATATATATAATGCTTATATATATATATATATATATATATATATATATAATGCTTATATATATATATATATATATATATATATATATATATATATAATGCTTATATATATATATATATATATATATATATATATATAATGCTTATATATATATATATATATATATATATATATAATGCTTATATATATATATATATATATATATATATATATAATGCTTATATATATATATATATATATATATATATATATATATAATGCTTATATATATATATATATATATATATATATATATATAATGCTTATATATATATATATATATATATATATATATATATATATAATGCTTATATATATATATATATATATATATATATATATATATAATGCTTATATATATATATATATATATATATATATAATGCTTATATATATATATATATATATATATATATATATATAATGCTTATATATATATATATATATATATATATATATATATAATGCTTATATATATATATATATATATATATATATATATATAATGCTTATATATATATATATATATATATATATATAATGCTTATATATATATATATATATATATATATAATGCTTATATATATATATATATATATATATATAATGCTTATATATATATATATATATATATATATATATATATATATATAATGCTTATATATATATATATATATATATATATATATATATATATATATAATGCTTATATATATATATATATAATGCTTATATATATATATATATATATATATATATATATATATATATAATGCTTATATATATATATATATATATATATATATATATATATATATATAATGCTTATATATATATATATATAATGCTTATATATATATATATATATATATATATATATATATATAATGCTTATATATATATATATATATATATATATATATATATAATGCTTATATATATATATATATATATATATATATATATATATATATATATATAATGCTTATATATATATATATATATATATATATATATATATAAGCATTTCACCCCAAGCAAGGCGGGAGTGCCACTAGTTCGCAAGGGGTTACAGAGGGTTGAGAACGAGTAAAGAGGCGTGTATGAGGAAAGGATTAAGAGGAGGACTGGGAACAAGATCAAGGCATCAGAAGATGTCGATTGACACTACACTTGAATATTTGAAGATTATAGTTATCAGGGAAGCAAGTAAGAGGAAGGGAGTTCCAAAGACGAGAAGTACGAGAGAAGAAGCTGTTTGAGTAGAAGAGACGGAAAGTAGCTCGTCGGAACAGTTGCCGTGAAAATACTTGTAGAAGAGACAGAGGAAAGCCACGGCACGTCTATGAGAAAGTGACTGTAGATGAGATGCCAGATCAGGACCTATCACACTGCATATACGTCTCTGGATTTTGTCGAGGACCTCGAGACGTACAGCGGGGGACACCAGACCATATATGACAGCAGTATTCCGTGCAAGGACGGGTGGTTGATTTATAAATTTGAAGGATGGACTCAGACGAGAAAAACGTTCTGGCACGACATAGAGAACCAACTTTCCTTGCGGTAGATGAAGCTATTGACTCAATGCAATTGTTCCACCTCATATCAGCGGACAGCGTGAGACCAAGCAGGCGCAGCGAGGCGCAGCGAGGCGCTCTCGTGGAGTTAGGCATCTGCCATTCTGATGGGAGTCAGGGAGGGTTCTATGTGGTGGTTAAATGAGAGCAGTTTCGTTTTGGAGGCATTAAAGTTCACAAACCATTTTCTGCCCCAGTCAACCACAGATTGGAGGTCCTTTTCGAGACCCGCAGCCAGGTTAGTCTTGTCAACGATACAAGATTTGCTATTGAGGCAGAAGTAAATAGTAGTGTCGTCTATGTAGACGACTACTTGGGAACTGAAGACATCGGGAAAGTCGTTAATGACGATCAGGAACAGAGTAGGACCCAAGATAGATCCTTGGAGAAAACCACGACAAAGGAGCTGGAGGAGAACCCATTTAGGACGGCCTTCATTTCACAGTTTAACAGGAATTATTGTATTAAGTCAAATAATCGACTCGACCTGTAATGCCGTATCCCTGAATCTTACGAAGAAGGCCGGCACGCCAAACCCTATCAAAAACTTTAGAGATATCTAGAGCCACGGCTCGAGCTTCCCCGTTATTGTCAAGTGCTTGGTATACACGTACAGTTATGGCCGTGAGCACGTCAGCGGTAGATCAGGCAAAGCGGAAACCATATCGGAGAGCAGATCATGGGATGTAAGGTGCTTAACCACTTCGGTGTTGATTAAATCCTCGAAGACTTTACCGAAAAGTAGTAGGAGACTGATAGGACAGTAGTTAGATGGGTTAGAAGGGTCTCCAGAATTCTTAAAGACAGGCACAACAGGTGAGAACTTCCAAGAAGCTGGAAAGCAAGAGTAGTGAGGCAGTAGTTGTAAAGTTGGAACAGGATAGAAGCCAGTTCAGGAGCACATTTCTTCGTGACAATGGCCGGTATCCCGTCCCTACCACTAGCATTATGGGAGTCTAATTTGGAGATGATGTGCAATACCATCGTTGGAGTTATGTGCATCTCACCAAGTAGAGCCTCAGTTCTAAGAGGAAAATCAGGTGTGGGTACACCAGATGAGCCTAGGGTTGAATCGAATGAGAATTTCTGAGCAAAACATTCTGCCTTATCAGCTGAGGAAGTCAGGACCTCAAATTGATTGAATAGAGCAGGTATTGTGGGTTTGCTGTTGTTCAGCACGCACTTATAATCAATAATCTTTAGAACCAAACTTGCGAGACGCAATATGTTGTTTCATTCTTTCAGCAAAGAGTAAATTTTCTTTGTTGAGGACACGCTTGCACTCATTACGAGCAGTGACAAAGAGATATCCGTTGCAATCCGATGTGTCGCTACGGTACAGACGGGCAACGGCGGCTGAGCAACCGAGGGGATAAATGCGATTTCACTTTATATATTCTTGCGAGGATGAAAGCCTCGATTCCAGCTGTTAACCATGATGAAACTTCAGATGCACATTTTTGGACGGGGTGTTTAAAAACAACATTCCAGGGAACATCGCGAAAGAAATCATGGAACGAATCCCAGTCTGCTCATTGATAACAGAACGATATTTTGTTGATATTGTGGAATTTTCCACATTTGCCTGTCACCCCTTACGGAAAGTTGTATTCTTCCCTATATAAAGCCTTAACCAATCACCACCTCACTTCTCTAAATTCAACCTCCTATTGGTTAAAAGAAAATTGTAGCAAAATTGAGACAAATCTTTTTTCCCGCGCAGCTCTCTAGAGCCGATTTTAAAACCCGAAAGACTATATAAAGAACCGCTTGACTCAAGTCAGTCAGTCATTGAGTTTCAAGAGATGCCAGCAGACTCCACGCGTGCCAACACACTGACTCAAAAATCACTTTCAAACTCTCAACAAACCCAACACACCACTCACACAACAATTGTCCGCGTGGAAAACCAACTTACAATTGACTAAAAAAGTGAACGTTTTCACTACAAAACAGTAATTGTACAATCAAACGACTTTAGCCTATCAGTTAAAGGCAAACAACTCTTCACAACTTAAATCCTAACTAACAATTGTCACACGCATACACACTATCACTTGAACGAACACAATTGACATTTTTCCTTGCAGAAACCAAACTATTTTAATCCTACAAACAAATCAAAACCATTAACTTTTATTCACCAAATTTCTGCATGAACATTCTTTGTAATCTTATCTCACTTGCAACAATCAACAAACATCCTGTTATCATTGCATGTATGTCAATTGTGTATATAAATTCTCTTTATTGTTGAATCTCTAACTACGTTGTTTTTAGTAATTTCTTGGAGTTGAATGGTCCTTATATTATTGTTTGATTTATTTGTTGTGGGATAAATGCATTATAAACACGCACATTCTTGGCCTTCACAAAAATTCACCTTCTGATACATCTCACTCAGCATAGAACCCGCAACAATATGCGGTTCTTTGCTGGGGGAGGAGTAGAAGGAGATGTTAACAGACACGGCGGCAGGATTAGAGTTGCCAGGAGGGCAGAGCAGCGTAACACGATAAGACTCGGGGATGGAAGTAAAACAGATCGAGAAGGGAAGCCTTACCATCATGCTTACTGGGGAAACACGTAGGAAAGTCAACCATTTGTGCGAGAGATGGAAAAGTTAAGCGTTTATATACCAGGATGATCAGTTACAGAATGTTTAAGCCATTTGGTATGGTGGGCATTAAAGTCATTAGACACATATGTGTGCAGACGAATGTAGAGAGATAGCATTGTCTACATATATATATATATATATATATATATATATATATATATATATATATACTGAAGGCATATCAAAAATAAGTTCTAAATACTAAGTCTGCGTCAAAAATAGCAGTGACAGTTAATTGACCAATTGAAATTGTATTTTAAACATTTCTTTATTTTTAGTGTATATATACGTACATGTGCAAGTGTAAAAATACTTATTTTTATTTTTTCTTCTGTGTTCAAATTGTATCTCATGAATTTAAAACAATACTGAATACTGAAAGTAACTTTTCTAATTTTAGTTTTTAATTGTATAAATAAATTTGATGATTGCAATGTCTGTGATGTGCTGATGAAGATGGAAGTAATTATCGTAATGAACAAGAAAATAAAGAACAGATGAGAATAGACAAGTTTCAAATGAATTTAAGATTTTCGCTGAGTTATTTTTTCATTAAAACTTATGGCGTTTATTGTACACATAGGCTTTGCCAGGAAAACGTTTTTTTTTGTTTTCTATGACTATTTTATTCGTTTAACTTCCTTTCATTCGCATTTTTTAATTATTTTTGCTTTTTTCTGTTGCTTTTATTTTAATTTCTTTCCGTTTTGTTTTTGTGAATTTATTTAAAAGTTTAAAGTTTTTCTTCCTCTCTCTCTCTCTCTCTCTCTCTCTCTCTCTCTCACCCCTCTTTATATTTTTCTTGGCACCGCCCTCGACTGATGCATGATATATGAAAAAGGACATCTATCTTTCTGCAGTATAACCTATGATAAACTTTGGGAAACGGACAAAATGAACAAATTTCCTTTATAAAACTAAAATGAAAACTAACAAAAATATATATGACAAAACAGAAAAAGAAATAAAAAAAACTTGCCCAAAATGTTGGCTCTCCACACCTCGTTAATCTTCCAAATATTGATTAGAAAAATCCATTTTTTTTTTTATTGTTAGATTTTTTTCCTTTCGGTCAAATATTCTTGTTTTTCCTTTTCTCTGACACCTTTTATTATTATCACAATTGTTAGCATTATTGTTGCTGATTTCATCATCTTCATCCGCCTTTCTACGCAGTTTTCTTTTGTTTTCATAACTGTCCAATCATTGTCAGTTTTTTCCTTTTTACTGTGCAACATTGTAAATCTTCTTTTCCTTTTTATCTCATTTTAATTCATTTTTCTTTTCCCAGGCTGCCTTTTATGATTTAACCCCTTTCGAGAAGATATATGCGTCTCTTATCAATTTCAATTTTCATTTCTTTCTTTCTTGTACTTTTTGTTTTTTAATTTTACTTTTATTATCTCAAAAAGTAAGTCTTTCTATTTTTACTAAAACATTATATCTTCTTTTGAAACAAAGTTTTCAACTTTCGCCGCCATTTTTCTTTTACATGGACAGAAAAGAAGACTGAAGAACGAATGAAACTCATATTTCTTCTGCTTTCATTTCTCTCTTCCTTCTGACATTTTCTTTACCCTGAATAATCTAGAGAAACCTTATCTGGGTTTATATCTCAAACAGTGATAAGCTTTCTGAAAAAAGACAATGTATGGAAACCTGAATATATATTCCACATACACATCACTATATAAATCAAATCTATATAAAAAAAAATCGAAAAGGTTTTGTAAATATGCAAAATGAATAGATTTTTAAAGCTAGTCTAAAGGAAATAATGTTGTTAAAATATTTATAAATGCACAAAGATAAATATAGATAAATATTAAGTATTTAAACTTTTTTTTATTTGCACACGCACAAAGAGAGAGAGAGGATGGAAGTGTGGAAGGGATGAAAGTTTTGTCTTGTAAAAAAAAAAAAAATAAATAAATTTAACTCGTCCACAAAGGAAACGGAAAGAAAGCAAATAAAAAGAAAAAGAGTAAATCCAAAACTTTTACATTCTACAAATAGTTGGATTTATTTCCTTTCTTTTTTTTTCAGTCCAGTTTCTGTGTATGAAGTTAGTTTTGAATAGATATGATAACTGCCACTTTTCAGAAAAAGGCCATCTCTTCAGTATTGAGCTAACCGGCTATGGGCTGGCATATGACTTTACAAGCCACCCCCCTTACTGCATACCTTCTTTTTTCATGTATGCGACGCATGCAAAAAACTTTTGCAGGGTCTTTAAAGTGACTTTCTACTCATGCACTATCATGTGCCCCTTCAGCACGGCAGCAGTTCTGTAAATTCTATCACAAAACACAAGTAAGTACCATGGAGGCCTGTGAAGAAGGACTTCCACATAGTCAACATTAGATAGTTAATTTTGATACAAGTGGCTAGATATCCAAATCCTGCATGAAGTAGAATAATCATCTTGCAGATGTTACAAGCTCAGACTGAATATCTTCTGGGATCGATTTTTTACATGACCTTTACTAAAAGTTCTTTTCAACTTTGAATGCTCCACCCTTTTGACCTCAAATATATATATAGAGAGTGTAACCCAGATATAAGAGAAACTCGGATATAAGAGAGATTTTCTCTGGTCCCAAATTAGAGTCTGTGTTAATAAAAACAAAATAGACCAAACCCGGATATAAGAGACTTCTTATCCGGTCCCGACAACTCTCTTATATCCGGGTTACACTATATATATATTATGAAATGGACAAAGTCCGACAATTATTTAAGACATTTTTTTCATGTTTATACGTTCTTTTTATAGATACAAATATTTAAGTAAATGCTCTGTTTATAATAAACAGTATTAATAATATTTACCGGCCTGAATGTCCGATAAATTTTTAGAGAATAATATGCGTCCTGCGACAGGAATCGAACCTGTATCCTATACGGAACCGTCATATAGCCTGACGTGCCTTAACCGATTGGGCCACAGAGGAGCGTTCGGTTAGCAAGGTCGATTTTACTGGGCTTTTTTAACAGTTTTTCATGGTTTTTCATTATACGCGGGAAAGCGAGCAGGACTAAAATCACACTGTCTTATTTCTTGCATGATGGCAAATTCTTTGCGACATTTAAGAAAATTGGATAAAAAATGAAATTATTCAAGTTTTTATTTTAAGTAGTATGAAAAATACGATTTTTAAAAATATTTTTTTTCAGTTTTTGGAATTTTTTGTGTGAATCCAATGTCGCAGGAAAACTGTTAAGCACTCTCCATAAATCTCGTAACATGAGCTATGTTTTGCATTAAGTGAAAAGGACCCCAGCTCAACCAGTAAAAACTTTGTTCGCGTGTAAGTTTGTCTTTGATTTTAGCAAAAAAGACGTACCCACCTTCAGTTCTATCGATTCTTCTGGCGCATCCGGGGGTGGCTGGAGATTGAAAAGTTGGTCTTGATTACTGTTAGTAGATTTGCTATATGTGTGTAAAATTTCATAAAAATCAGTCGCGAAATGTGGACGTGCATAAATAACAAACACACACACACAAAGACCTCTTCTGTTTTATAGATATAGATAGGCTAGTTCAGCTGCTAAGAAAGTCGGTTCACTGTGTCGTACGAGACAATTTTTCTCTCTAGAATCTATCATACAAATCTACCAGTCTACTATTCGTTCATGCTAAGAATATTACTGCCACAAATGTTCCGGTGCTCCTGGTTTTATTGGAATCACTCATATCATAGCAGCAGAAATAGCCTCCTATTTCACAGGAGAGAAAACATACACAGAGATAATAGTAAAAGCATGTTAAATTGTACATTAATATCGTACAATTTATTTTTGTGTTTCTATTTTTGGCTACAAGTATTTTAAAGGTTGCATGCAATAAAATGAAGAAGTCATTTGTATTATTACAAGCAATGTCCTGGAGAGACAGTTGGGACGCATGTTGACTGTCCACCTGTCAATAGGAAAGAGATCGAATTCAACGTCTTTTGGCGGGATATCCGTTTTCCGACAGGAACAGTTTCTATTGCATGCTGGGAGAATATATATTATTTTTATTTTTTATTTAATTTAACAAACTTGGTTTAATTTATTTTATACAAAATTTTAATGTTATTGTTTTATTTTATTTATTTTTTTTATAATATTCATTATTGTTTTTTTTTTTTGGCTTCAACGTTTAACGTGTATAGTCGTGAGTTAACCGAGAAGTGTTCCATTTAACAATGGCAGGATATTCATATCATGAGCAGGCAGATATGATTTTTACAAACGGCTGCATTGTACATTTAACAGCGTCTACCGTAAACTTTAAACTTAACTTAAAAATGAAGGATTTGCAGACATATGTTTATATGGATTTTTGTCCTTGTTTTTGTGTGCGGAACCCGCCCCTAAAGATTATAAAAGTATTTTTGATAGATCATATATATATATATATATATATATATGTATAATTAAAAAAAAACCAGACCACTTGAAGGTTCCATTAGTTATAATTTATTTCACCAGAGTTTTTATTTTTTTCTGGATCTTCAGACTTCACTTTCAAAATGTAGGGCTGTACAGAGATGATAGACTTATTGTTATACTTAATACCAATGGTCCTTTAACATCTCAACTACAGAAGAAAAAAATTAAGGTCTTCCAATTTTTGGGATTTAAAATCGAAATATCATCCAACCTCAAAACCGTAAATTTTCTAGACGAACAAACGTAAATATATATATATATATATATATATATATATATACATATATATAAATATATATATATATACATATATATAAATATATATATATATATATATATATATATATATATATGCGTCAAGAATTATGATTGGGGTTGGCTTAGTAGATTATAAGTTTTTTACTGAATGAGTGAATTGTTTAAAGTGGCACTTGCCTTTGCTTTAGGATGCACACGTCCTCTTCACCTCTTTATTGTAGCATCATGTCCTGCATTTTTCTGCTGTTTGCCACGTCCACATGATGCTACAATTGCAGGCTTTTTGACATAGTTTTCCATCTCCAAGCTGAATGCTGGCCATTGGCTCCAAAAAGAAGGTCATCCACCTATTGAATTTAGTTTTTCTTCTCTTCGACTGGTAGCCAACCAAGGTACAATCTGTTGGAAATGAGATGGGATCATAGATTTTGCAAGGGAATTTGCAAATAAGTGAATGTAACAAACTCAACTGTATCTCAATTTTCTAATTTATCATTCTGAGCCATTATCGATTGCAAATCCAAGCTTACAGCACCAGGTATTTCCAACCAGTCACCCATCTAGGTACTGACAGACTCAATGTTGCTTAACTCCAGTGATTGAATAAGAACCAATGTTTCAACATGATGCTACCGTAAGCACATCCACGCGGGCACACATATTGTGCGATGGTTAAATTGTCGCTTTATTGTAATTTTACTTTCATGCATGCACATTGTTTGTTTTTGATTTTGTCAGCTGCGTAGTATAGCAGGGTCAGTTATACACCATCTGCAAGAAAAAGACCACCATGATGCAATTTACTCCACCAGAAATTTGGAAACGGCATGCTGTACTGCTTGATATCTGCAGCAGAAGCTCCAAGATGAACATTTCAGAATGTTTGGGAGTCAATCAGTGCAAAAGATTTGGAAAGAGTTGGATCAGTCTAATGGTGATTATGCAAGTATGGCAGCTCAGAAAACTCCCAAATCTGTTGGTGACGGTCTCAGACTCACAGAGGCCTACGTCATGTGCCTTGAAAAGGTAGTACTGCCTTGGGTTAGGAGGATAGCTGTTGGAAGACCCTATATCTGGCAACAGGATTCTGTAACATGCTACACATGCAGGAGAACCCAGTCATAGCTCTCAGACAATTTCTGCGACCACATCACCCCTTATGTCTGGCCACCTAACTCCCCAGACTGCAAACCCCTTGATTATTATGTGCAGGGTGCAGTTAAGTGAGAGACCAACAAAACTCCTTGTGACACCAAAGATAAACTGAAGCCAAGGATTATGGCAGCATTCACAAACTTATACAAGGAGACTGTCCAGAAGAGTTGCAGGAGATTCCAAAGTCGTCTCGAGGACATGGTTGGAACCAAAGGCGATTATATTGAATAGATTTACTCTTTAGTATTTCAAGTTATTTTTGTGCAATATTGGTAAATATATCTGTTAAAATGAGATTTCAGTGTTATTTTCATTTTTGGCATAATTTGGACAACAATTTATCCACCGCACCCTATAGATAGATATGTACAGAGATAGATAGATAGATAGATAGATAGATAGTGTTATTTTTATTTTTGTGCAATTTAGATGACAGTTCATCCATTGTACCCTTTGTGTGTATATATATGTATATATATATTTCATTAAAAACGACTGACAAGGTGCTTTTATTTAGTTTTTTATATAATTTCTCGTGCGATCTAATAAAGATCCTCTGAAAAGAAAAACTTTATTAGATCGCACGAGAAATCATATAAAAAACTAAATAAAAGCACCTTGTCAGTCGTTTTTAATGAAATGTGCTTGAAAGAAGGATTGCTGCCTAAATACACAAATATATATATATATATATATATATATATATATATATATATATATATATATAATTGTGTATTTGGACAGCAATGCCACTTTTATACAAGTTACATTAAAGATGACTCATAAGGTACTGCAATTATGCTTTTTATTTAATTTTTCTTGTGTTCATATAAGTGTTTTCTTTTCTGGATATAAAGTGCACAAAAATTGTCCAAATGTTCTGCATATTTGAGTGCATTTAGCTATTCATTAAATCTAAATTACAGAGAACTAATATTATTTATGAATTCACATTCCCCTTAAGGAACTGTGTTCCTGATCAAACTAAACTCATGAATAATTATATTATACACTACTATGTGCCAATCAAGAAGACTCGTATTAAATCTCTCTGACCCTAGCACAATTAGGATCCATTTAAAAGACACGGAAACCAACCAAACTCCATTTGCAACATACATGTGAAAAAAGACTAAAATAATATAGAAATAATAATAAAAAAGAAAAAGCCAACACTCAAAAACATCAACTATGAATATGGCCACAATGTGCTGACCATGTTTGGAAAATAAAAAAACATTCCTATAACTCTAGATACAGACATTAAAACAATAATATATGTAAAAAAAAAGCTATCAAACCAGTTGCCCCAATACACTCTATAGTGTCAGGAACATGTAGCATGCCCCACAGATTAGCAAATTCCATACCAAAAAAAACAAAATGGCTCACATATATATATATATATATATGTGTAATTTGGCAGCAACTTTTCTTTCAAACATGTAGTGTTGAATGTTAAAGACAACATAGTCTTACATATTTTCTTTTGAATTTTCTCATATTCTCTAATGAGACTTTTTATTTGAAAATAGTTTCGAAATATGTATTGTCCATACGATGACCTAGCGCTTTCGAACATCATTGTTCATCTTCAGGGTCAATAAATATAGCACACTTTAAGACTATATTTCTTCATATATATATATATATATATATATATATATATATGAAGAAATATAGTCTTAAAGTGTGCTATATTTATGGGATAAAGTGCTCAATATCAGAGATAGAGCATGTGTAAATATAAAAGTGAACATAGAAGTCAACACTTAGAGGTGACAGTCTGTTTCATGCTAGTGCAATCGTCAGGCAACTCGTCAGGCAATATATATATATATATATATATATATATTTGTGTATTTAGGCAGCAATCCTTCTTTCATGCACATTTCATTAAAAATGACTGACAAGATGCTTTTATTTAGTTTTATATAATTTCTCGTGCGATCTAATAATGTTTTTCTTTTCAGATGATAAATTATATAAAAACTGTCCGATTCTAACAGTTGAAATATAATCCTTGAAAATGGTTAAATGTATAGCCGAAAGCGCTCGGATAAAAAGAACATTCGGACAGTTTTTATATAATTTATCATCTGAAAAGAAAAAAAAAATATATATATATATATATATATATATATATATATTGATGCATGTTTCATTAAATAGTATAGACAAGTTTTGTCTATTTATTTTATGTAAATTCTTTTCATATCGTCTGATAAGCTTAATAGCATCATCATTAAAAGACGAAAGAAAATCACCATATTCATACATATTTTTTAAACCTATCTAAGCTTTCGGCTTACATAAGCCATTACCAAAGATGACAATTGCATCACAATATATCAAACAATACATGGACAAAACAATAATGATAGTCCGTTTTTGTT